>JASANG010002508.1:0-317912 GCA_030248215.1 Enoplolaimus lenunculus
TGGGTGTGTATGAGATACAAGGAATGTTTCAGTTAGTTTCTGTTCAAGATGAGTTTGTTGATTTCAGTTCCACAAGATCCTCCCTTTGAACGAGTTGGTATATTCCATGACATCAATGTGGATATGTATTGAATGGGCGCCACATTCATTTTGTGCTGGACCGAGTGCTCAGGCCTGTTCTGGTCCGTACTGATCCGTAAGGATAGCTAGGGGTGATTTGTCGACGAGTCCCAACCTGAGGGACGAACTGTCACTTCCCTGTGGGTTTTGGGAGGGAAGCAAGTGGAATCTTGAAAAAATTTGCTGCGTTTAACAGTTTTCGTTGCATATTTGGCAAGGCGAACTGATCTGAGCACTCAATCTAAGTGGGGAAATTCGGAAATCGTGCGGCACATGTAACCGAAAGAAATTCGGTATATAATTCAAACCGACATGTTAGGTTTTGGCTTGAGTGTTGAAAATTGTTTAATTTTGTGCGCGCGTTTTCCGTAAATCCGTTGGGGAGAAGGCAACACGTGCCATAGGGGTGGGTTTTCAAAAGCAGGATTTTCGCTATTGACGAAAAGGTATAGTTTCGGAGGGGTTGTGCATTTTTGCTAGAGCTGTTACTTTCATTCTGGGCTAAAGCTGCGGTTTTAGCATGTTGTCGATACACCCTGTCGAAAGGTGCACGCTGTATTATGTGTAGTCTTAGTCTCAAGTTGATTGTGAGATAGCCGTTGAACCGCAGTCGACCGCAACTGTTCCCCGGGTTATGTAAGTGTTCTTGTGCATCCCTTCCATCGAAGGTCGGGTTTCGAAATAGTGTGAGTAAGTGTTTCAGCTCAAGAAAAATTTTCCCGGCAATTGAAGAAGAAACCGGTCTAAGGGGGGTTAGGCGCCTTACATAAGATGCTGGGAGCTTGTCAAGCTTTGGACCATGTGCTCAATTCGAGCAAATGGCGTCCGGTTGGGGGTGGTGAACAAAGCTTAGGTAGCACAATGAAAATTTTTCGTTATGCCACTGAATTTGTGAATTTTGGGCAAAAACCTTAGAGGGACTCATTGGCAGACGCTCGACAAACTCCCAACAAGTTCACGAGATGTACGTAGCATAGTTAAAACAGTAGTACGTACGTAAGATTCCGCTAGAGTAATCATAGGCTGCCCAGAGTTTATTTAGAAAGGGCAGCCTGTTTAGCATAGTTGCAACAACTAATTGAACTAGCCTAATGTTTAGTGGGCGAAAGCTGTAGCTGCTCGAATTTTGCCTAAACCTGAAGCAGCTAGTTTTAGAATTACGAATGAATTTAAAACACCAGTATATAGAGTAGGTGTGCGAAATACAGACCTCTCGGAGTTTTGCCTAGTCCTGTGCGAGAGGTCCCCAAACTTAAATAACTTAACTAAATTATTACTTATAAACCAAAACTTTACGAGGAACAGTTGCAAGCACACAGTTGAATCAATAAGGTGGGGGGGGGTGATCTAGCGTTGGCTACTTGTCAAAATTGGTCGAGCAATTTAACAGTTTAAAGATTGCCTGTAAGGCAAGTTAATTTAAGAAATTCAATTAGGGATAACAGGAAACAAAAATTGATTCCACGGAGTAGCCCCCAAGTGTTACGGGTACGATCAACGAGTATCCCTGCGGACGAATCCGAGATGATACTCTCACGGGTGTTCGAGGCCGTGGATCTGCCAAAGTAAGCTACTTGCCTAGAGGATGACGGTCCCCCGGCGTGATATCAGGTTTTGAGAGTCACAAAATCCCGACATCGTCATACGCCTAAGCCTGCCTATGCTCTAAGCTCTAGTGAACCATCGAGTGCGTGTAGGTAGACCACACCAGCAACAATCAGCTTTTTCTCCGTGGACTTTAGTACAACCGTGTGCTCACAACTATTTGTCCTGGTTGGGCTTAACGACACTTGGTCATAGGTATAGCTCAACCCTTGACTTAGTCCTAGAAATCAGTTGGTTCAACCGAGTTTTGCTTTACTTGGCCATAGGCCGTTTTGATAGAAAGGCGGATCGATCGTAGCCTTTAAGGTTTTTAATTGATTGTCCTTGCCACTGATTCGAACCAGGGCTATTTATTTGTCTTTCGAGACTCCGGTAGTCATGAAATTTTCATAATCATTAGAGAAAGCTCGAGTCTCTTTTAGCTTTGTAGTCTATTTCAATTTTTAGCCATGGCTCTCAGGCCAGGAATCTGTTTAGCGCTCTGGGTTCAGGATTGAACAAAGTTTAAAGTTTTGGTTTAATATGAGTTTGTACATTTTATACATACATAAATCATTGACTTAATATACCTTACTCCTAAGATCGGGCTTAAAAAAAATCAGTCGCGTGCTTAATTAATTGATTTCAATTACAATTGAAATTAGTTTATACTAATTGCTAAAAACACTTACACAAATTGCGCATAAGACCACGCAACCGTACAACTACCAATGCTGAGTGAATTTCAATAAGCAAAAAATCAGTGCGCCGACTGACATAAACTCTTCTATTTGTACTTTGTGACGAATCAAGTCAGATCTCAAATTGAGTATAAACATTTCCGCACAAAGTCTTGCTGATCGAAGTCACTAGCTACATAATTCATTGTTCTCATCAATCAAAATTCGGACTTCACAACTTAACAATTTGATGGATAATAATCTCGTAAACAAATTCGCTGATCGTCAAGAAAAGATTTGACGAAAATGCCATATGTTTTTGTTACACCGGTAATAGGGTCATGCTAAATCATTACTACTTACAGTAACTCGTTTAGAATACGTTTACTGCAACAATATAGTCAACTGGATAACGCATAGTAAAAATAACGCAAACGAAACGGAAACGGAAAACGGATATCAAAGTGTAAACGTTTCAAAGATGTTTTATTTTGCTGCCAGCACAATAGCGGTGTGCAAATATTCAACGAGCTTTCTAAAGTTTAGAAAAACAGTTTTGGATGAATTCCTTTATTTCAATTTTATTTCGAGCAATTGCATAGCAATATATATATGATTTATATCTAATATTGAACGTAAAAATAAGGGAATTTCCGTTATTTCTTTAACGGAATCGAAAACAGAAGCGGACACTTATTTTACACTCAGCATTTATCGTGGCACAGCTTTTTATTCGGTGGATTTTCGGTTTTGTCCAATAGTTTATGGTTTTATCTTGGTTCCATCCGAAAATCCTGAGCTGAGTATTCAGAACCGTTTCAAAATCAACACGGTCAGTATGTGAGCTCCAACGGGGGTGTATTGAAACAGCCATTGTTCTTCTGTTAGATGATTCCATTTCACTGCGCCAGCATCAGACATTGTAAATACACTCAAAATTCGAAATCCAGCAGTAATTAAGGGAAGTCGTATCGGGCCGTACAAGCGATATGCATTCCACGTAACCTGAAACTTTCAAATGTCGGGCATTTTGGCATGACAGGGTTAAGAGTGTAAAATTGAAAACTTTTATGCTATAACCCTTTATCACATAATTATTGTTTAGAGCTCATCTCAAGCCAACATTTAACCTATGGTTTTCGACCGCGAAAAGTGGAGTGGGAGGCGTTTGCGTTTACTACAACCACTCTCAGGGGTAGGAACAGCAAACTGCATTTTTCACGGACGGCACTTCAATTAAACAGACACAACTATAGAACAGACAAATAACAGTGAGCAAAAAATTCGCATTTCAAATTTACATGATCGTATCCTATTGGCAATCCAATTAACATAAGCCCGCCTGGTTTCAACAAACACCAGGACATTTGCATGAACGCGACATCGCTATAAGCGTCGAGAGGTTCTCCAAATCGTCCCAATCCTGAAAAAGGAACAGATTGCTTTAACTTAACAACCTTTCTTTAATTGAGATACTTTTAAAAGTGTTATATATTATATTAGCAATATTATCGTTTATGATGTGCCGTATTATATACATGGTCACCGGATATCTGGACATCCGGATATGAAAAATATCTGTACATTCATCCGAAAAGGGCCCGTGTAAAAATCAGGGGTGGAACGTTTTTCATGGGACTGCAATAGAGTAGGCTTAAGCTTTACACTAATTTTTTTGCTTGGCTTAGACTTAGGAATATGGTCATTCTTACGCTTAGAATTAGGCTTACGCTTAGGATTAGGTTTAGAAATATGCTTACAATACTGTTCCGCCCCTGTTCTTCACATTAACCCCGAAAAGAAAGGTGTATCCGGATATCCGGATATTCGGATATTCGGATATTCGGCGGATATTCGAATGAAAGCTGGAGTTGACGAAGCGAAATCATGTATTCAAACCTGAGTTTAAAAGTATTGAACCACATTCTTGCTATCCTGCATAATTAAATGATGATTTAAAATTTTGATTTCTTAAAACATGTCAAAATTAAAAAACTTCAGTTTAGCTTGATATTTATCGGAATAATGACTTTGTATCTTTAATTTATCTCAAAATTAGCCCAGTGGAGAATTTGCACCGAATACGCACCGTCATGTACTAAAATTTATTAACGCTGCAAGAAACAAAATCTACTTTTACATATACCAAGCCGCGTCGCGAGATTTACATGCCGGGCGTAATTTTAAATTTTGATTGCTCTTGATTTAAAAAAATCGTCATGCCTAATTGAGTACGATGCTATTGGTAAAATGCAAGCTTGCAAATATGGCTTTCAACCCAGCGCGTCGCTTTTACACAGTAATATACATAAAAAAATATAGATTTCTTACCTGTTGAAAATAGGTACATGTTCAATTCAGAAGTCTTCGATAAGGATCACAAAAAGTGAAAGTATATATTTAAGTTTTCAAAAATTGAGATTTAATTGAAACTATCAGGGCACGTTATGAGAAGCCAAGTCGGCATTATGTTCCGATATATTAAGACTAGAGCGGGTCCTGAAGATTTGAAATAATATTACTTTAACAATCTACAACCAAAACATATTCCTTAAGTTTAGGCCTCCTCAGCGTAATAAACACAAGTGTAAAACAAAGATGCAGCCAAAGTCAAGCAAAAAAATTCGTCTAAAATTTAAGCCTAGCCACTTTCGGGCTAGTAATAGGCGGGCACTAGCTGATCCAGAGGGGGGCAGGGCCTTCATACATCCGTCGGAAATTTTTTGTGATAAAATGGTAAGATTCCTACATTACAATTTTCCCCTAACAAAATTTTTTGGTGAAAAAATGCGTTTCAAAATATTTACCAGCACGCCCCCCTCAGAAATTTTTTTGTGATTAAAATGATAACGTTCCTACCTTATAATTCTTCCGATCAGAAAGTTTTTTTGTAAAAAGATGATAAGGCTCCTACGAGACAAATTTACCTCCCTCCCTTCCAGAAAATTTATTAGTGAAAAATTGCGTTTTAAAAATCAAAACATTTACCAACCCGTAACCCGTCAGAAGTTTTTTGGATCCGCCGCTGAAAGCGGGGCACAACTAAAAGTAACATGGTCTGATATTTGTATACGATTTAGTGTAAGTATATTTTAATACGGTTCTTTCTTCTTAAAACGAAAAACGACTCATGCATGTAGTTCGAAGGAAGGGTGACATTCGGTAAAATCAGGACCAAACAAAATCAACTCAATTTTAGGTGGCCAACGCAAGTATTTATTAGTCAGTCGCAATCTTCTAAACCGAACCCCCAGCTCTATTGAAGCAGTTGCATAATAAAAACAATATTTAGAATTGTGTTTTACGCTCTAGCAATCCACTTTTGAGTCAGAGTACATTCCTTAGAGCAACAAGTAGAAACAAGTGCTTGAGAAATGAAAGTTTAGGTTCAGAAACCCAAAAAACACAAAATCGAGTTTCGGATATCCGGATATACCCGGATATCCGTAAAACCTGATATCCAAATATCCAAATAAATATCGGCAAGAATTGCCGGATGTTCAGATTTGAAAAAATCTCGATGCCCATGACTAGTGCCGTTGTGTGTTAATGCAATTAGTATTAAAAATTTGGAAAACTAAACTTTGTGGCATTATTAGCAGCTATTCATAAATGCAAGTTTTTGCAACGTGAACTCGCAGTAGGGTAATGACTTACAGTGGCAAGTTGCAACGTGCAAGGTTTTGCAGACAGAAATTGTAGATGCCACTCACAGCTGTAAACTTTGTGATAGCACTATATAACATTAAGCGAGTTATTTTTAACTCAGAACGGGTTAAATACCCTCGAAAACCTAAGTTCTAAAATTAGGACTATCTGAACCATAAACTCCTGAGTTGATTCATTTTACTGCTAAAAAACGCAGAAATAACTGAGTCGCTATGTGACTTGGTTAATTGACTTATTGAAATGTAGATGGCTATTCGAACAGAACTTGCACCTATGTAAAGTTGCATCTGCCAGTTCTGACTGCCAGCATAAAATAGCACAAGTTGCAGCTGTAAGTTATCGCTGCAAAAACCTTCACGTGCAATTGCACCTGCAAATCCTAAGTCAAAAGTTAGCTTTATACAGAGCATATTTCAGCTGCGAACTATAGATGAAACTCGCATGAATGCGGAATTTCAGTGAAAAATGCGGAACTTAGTAAAAGTCATGAATGCATTCTCACCATTAAGGCTTACCCAAGTGTTCCAGTGGAGCAAACGCAGCCAGAAAATCAAATCTGTCTTTTTCGTTAAAATCTTTACTCAATCGACGGGCGACTTCGTCAACTGAAATCGCAACGACTCTCGGATCTTCGGATTCGAAATTTGAGCGCATTACACTCACAGTTGACGCTCCACGTGATAGTAGCGCAGACTCAATCCACGGGCTAAAAAGGTTTTTGACAGCGTCTTATAGATTCGTTCAATTCCTTGAGAAAATAAAATTTGAGGTTTAAATATTTCAGAAACAAAGGTCTCACGGTCGGGGTTGGTACCCAGTACTAGGAGAGGCCTTGCCAACTTGACGCTCTCCGTGCCCACGGTAATTTTATATGTTTGTTTCTAAAGTTCCAAAACAGTAATCCTTGAAATACTGGACACAGGACAAGAAGACCCAGAGTAATGATGATGCGCTAGTCCAGTTTAACAGACATCAAATGGTTATCAAACGTGTGGGACATGCGAACATACGACCCTGTTTAAAGCACTCACCTTTTGGATTCAACAGCGATGACGCGCTTTCCATTCAATTTCAAAGTTGCCAGTGCATCATATAACATATCAGCATCTGCGCCGTACTCAAAATTCAACCGTCTTACCGATTGTTCTAACGCCCATTCAAGATCACGTGGTTTCAGTGTTACACTTTCATTCATAACATGGCTGTCGTCGTAGTATGCTTTTGATATATTAAGCAGTTCGTTCATTGAATATTGAGCGTAAAGTTTTTTGGTCGGAGGCCACGGTGGAGGTGTATGTGACACTGGAAGAGATCTGAAATAGATTTGATACTTTAAAATACGTCATTTTATTCAAATTATATATTAAAGAATCGTAATTTGAACCAGTTTTTGGTGAATGTAATGCGTTCTCAACGAGTAGTTTTAAGAGTGGGTGTTGGATGTCAGTCTGGGTTGGAACTGAGAGACATCAGACCTTTCTACCAAGCAGTTGGAAGAGCGAGCCTCCGGAGCGGGGATCGAACTCTCAGCCTACAAATCTTTAAGCGAACACTCTACCACTGCGCCACCCAGCCCGCATCTCCAACTGCATTTTTCGTCGACTATGTGTCGACCGTATGCTGCCAGCTAGCATACATACAGTGCACTGCACTATATTGCATGTGCACATAACGGACAAGCATGTCTCACATGCTTACATTGGATATAATCTTCAGACAACAAGCATGCAACTAAAGTACATTTTTAGCTCGAAACTGAAAACGGTGCTGTTTTCTAATATTCTGAGTTATCTACGGCAGGAAGAATTGAAATTGAACAGACAAAAATAAAAGACCTGCAAAATTACATAATTAACCCATTTTTGAAATGGGGACTGGCAATTGATATTACCAAGAGTGAATGATCACTCTTTATAACAAGAGTGTGCAACTGTGTACATTCTGTGTATTAAAGAACGTACCCGGCACGCGTTGCGTTTTTGGCCTATCCTCCCTTGTTTAGGACGGGGTTGTTATGCAGTTTTATATCGTAGTAAAGGAGGAAATTGTAACCCTTCTTGTTTAAGGGGGGTAGGTGTACTGAAGAATAGTGTTATCTCTTGCTTAAACCCCCCTGATTGAGGGGGTGGAACAAAATGCAACGAGTGCTGGTACATTCTTTAATACACAGAATGTACCCAGTTGCACACTCTTGTTATAAAGAGTGATCATCCACTCTTGATATTACCAACAGTGGATAATGACTTTTTCACAAGAGTGCAACTGTACGTTCGGTGATGAAAAATGTATCCAGCGCACGTTGCATCTTTTGCCTACAACCCCCTTTATTTAGAGGGCAGTACAACCTGGGCGTACTTTGGCTTTTTACGTGTCCGTTGTCAAAAAATGCTTTGCTTAAAGTTTAATTTAGACGTATGGCATGTGACAGCAAACCCCCTCTAAAGCAGGGGGGTCGACCAGAAACGCATTGACTGGTGGTACATTTTGTATCTTGAGGAAACCCAAGAGTTGCCTACTTTTGTATCATGCACTCATGATATTACTAACTACTGATCAAGCGCTTACATATATTGGCCCATGTAAGATGAAGGGCGGAAAGATTTTCTATGGGACTAGAAAAGTGTAAGCTTAACTTTTCGACACTTCTTTTTGTTTTTTGCTTAGCTTAGGCTTAGGATTTGCCATGGGTTTCTATTATTGTTGTTTTATCCTAATCATCTGTGTTAGTCCTCAGACAACAATCCTCCGTGCACGAGGATGATTTTGGCGACTCTGACCCTGACTGGCTCGACTCGCGACCGATGAAGTCCGAGTACAGATTTGTTGTTATTGTTCGGAGCAAAAACGTTCGCTCATTGAAAATATCCTTCTTTTTCGTAATTCCTTTTTGGGGGCCTTGGTTTTTCCGATTGGCGCTATTCAAAAATTTCCGTTGTCCTAGAAATGGACGGTGCGGGTCCCCAATTTTTTTCCTTTTTGGCTAACACCTTTTACGAAAATTTGTTTTTCCCCGCACGTTGATATTATTCCTCCCACCGGATTGTATAGGTAATTAATTACCCACCACCGTGATCAAAAGTTGTATTCAGGGGCAGAAAAGCGCAAGAATATGAGCATCCTAGCTCCGGATCTTGCTGCCGAATAATGCAGCCATTGTTCGACTGGCTAGCTAATAGCCAGTTAGACGTTGCTAGATTGCTTAATAAAAACATCTACGGGTCCAGTGGTAGCGAGCAAGTACAACAAGGGAACTCTATCCCGAACATGGCTTAACCAGCGCAGCTAAGCCGACATTCAAGTTGCCATATTAACCATATAGTATAAAACATAATGTCACCATGTTGGTAGCGGAGATATTAGGATTTGACTCATCCAATTTGAAAGTATAGTTTAAGTTGTGCCGCTGCTGCAATTCGGTTGGCTGAAAACCAATTTCTAAAACTGCTCGTAAGTTCTAAGCATCGTTGATAATATTTAAAAAATAAAAAGTTACATACCTCGTTTTTAACACCCGTTCAAAAACATCACGGCAAAATTGACATTTGTTTGAACTTGACAATTGCCCAACATGAATTAATTCTAACCACGGTTGAGTTAAACACGAGTCGCTCACTCGAAAACCGTAGCGCTCATATTCTGAGTTAAGCAGATGAGCATATGACATTAGGTGAGAGAATCCATTGGGAACTTTCCTCAGTCGAAGCTTTGATTGGCAGGTCGACCAGATTGGAGCACCTGAAGACGTATTCACACGTGAATTGCAAGTGCAAGTTTTGTTTGAAAACCATTTCGCACGAACGGTACAGAAGCAATAGCTGACAACATTACAGGCGGGTAGCCGGATCCCAATTTATGAATCAATAAACGTTTAGAAAGAGATTTAACACTAAAATTACGTCCAGCTTTTCGCTCGTTTGGCTCGCGAGGTTTGCTTCGCTTTTGAATTCTTCATAACTCAACCTTTTGGGCAATTGTAAGCAGCTGAGACTTCTATATTACTAATAGTATTTCAGCAGTAGTCTATGTATGCGGCAAGTCCTTAACAAGGCAGCAGTCTTATACTCCTTAGGCCATACTCTCAAATGTGCGTTGCATCGTTACCATTTAGTGATAGCTCTTGAAACTTTCGACTATAAGTGAATTATGAGGCGCACAACTGAGAACATTTTTCGTATTTACTCTGGTCAACTTCCGTGCCGATCTTGAGATTTGCAATTACAACATTTGCTTGTTTGAAAGCCTAAAACTAACTGATAACATGTGCTACACATTGAATACCAGTTACGAGTCGCGCGTGCAAAATGTGTAGTGTTCTACTTGAGAAAACTAAATATATTTATCTAAACCCTGCCATAGAAAGAACGTTATCACTCTGTGACACGCAAGAAAAATTAAACAAACATACCAGATTCGGTCATAACTAGCCCATGTGTCAATTCTGAGTTTGATTGGTCGCTCCTGAAATATAATCCGTCATATATTCTTCCACTCAGGAATGGAGAATTTACATACTTTTACCATTGCAACGCTTGATGTAAGCCAGGTTAGCATATCTTATTATTTTTATGACATCTACACAAAATCAGGTCTTGGTAGTTTTACTGTGTCGAGTTTATTTTCTATTCCGACGTGTAATGCAGGAAATTTGACCTTTTAAAGTATATATTTTTAAGCTATTTTTAATAACACTTTTCAGTATGGAAATAGACATTATTTACCTAAAATAAATCAGAGGTATAAGTAGCGCGAATACCCAAACAAAACACAGGAAGCACGTCGTTGAGCACCGCAGCGCCCGTTCAATCCGCATGTTTCCACTGCAATGATTAAGACAAATACTCATACATTTTAAGATATTAATTTATTAAAAGGCACAAAATAAATTTGAAAATTTACACATTTTTTAACATAACTAAAAGGTTTTTCTGTAGAGAAATTTAAAATTTTTCCAATTATTTTAAGACAATTTGCGATGTTTGATGTATGGAATAATATTACAACTTGAAGTTCGTTATTTATGTCCAGACGTATATTATTTATTACATTAATATGTAAAAAACATTAATTATTTGAATTGTAATAGAAATTATGACTTAAAATTGTGGATAAAATGTAAGCATTTTACAATACTTTTACCGAAAAGCGATATATTTCTTTTATAATTTTAAGACATAATTTCGAATGCATGTATACTTATAATAGCGAAATTAACTTGTTTTTCAATCTAATTTTGCCGTAAAACCTCTTATAAGACCAAAACATAGCGCTCAAACCGCGAAATTATACAAGTTTTTTAATAAAAATAACTTTCAATTTTAAACATAATAGTGTATTTGCGAAAAAAATATAAATTAACAAATAAAATATGTCCGAAATTTCGTTCCGCTACAGATTCCTGACTAACAAAGCTGGAAGCGTATAGATGAGAGAATACTGCCGGGCAAACAATTTCAGGGGCGGTCTGAATTCAAATATTAGTACGACTAGAGTTTAAAACGTCTCTTTGAAGTTTGAACGGAACAAGTTTGCAGTTGTATTCTGTAGTGGCAACGCAAAAAATAGTTTTCGCAGCAAAACAAAAAATTTGATTACAATATAATTATATGAACATATATAATATATTTATTTATTTATTTATTTGTTTATTCATTTATTTATTTATTTATTTATTATATAACATATTTTAAAATGTTGCTGAATTAGCAAATCGTTGACAAAACAAAGAAATTATTTCAAAAGAAAAATACTGATCTGAATTAATTACTAAAATTGTATAGATATTTTGAAATGATTGCGTATAAACTAGCGCTGTTTATTGAAATAATGCTTACATACAATATAAAGTGTTGTTAGTCAGCGGACTTTGCGCAATGCGCAAAAGTTCGCGAACGCACAACAATCTAAATGCAAATTTTCTTTTTATAGAATAATCAGATTTATGTTTTAAAAATATGAGCAAGTTCTCACGTCTTGTAACTTCGTTTTGATTAGAGTCGTTACTGTGTTCTTTTAGTTATTGCTTCATTGATGACCAGTGGTTATGTATAATTAAATTTATATTAATTTTTTAGCCTATTTAACAATATCCAATATCACAAGATGCCGCCGTATAATTCAAATAAGATTAATTATTTTAGCTTGAACCTAATTCTGAAACGTTGGCATGCAGTTTAGGTTGTTTTGTAACCAATTATTTAATCCTATTAATATCACCTTTACATGCACAGTTGTTTACTCTTACTACAGCTATACCGCCATCATCAATTCTTGCCCTATATATTCTCGAATGTGCGTAGCAACTATCACCAGCTGTTGATATAGTCATTAAATTTCGGAACTCTCGAATGGAGAGCTTCAAGGTTCGCTGCGTTTTTTGCACTTTTTCGTCACATTGATGCCAAAGCTTTCAGATCAGCAAATGCTTCAATTCGCCCGTTTGTCGGTGTTACGCGCATTTGAGAACACAACTTACAAGTGTTGGATAAGGTACCCTTTCGGTAAGGGATGGCCCGTGATCCGAATACGATCCAATAGTGTGGAATGCGCTTGTTGTTTTGGTTTTGTGGCCTTGTTTACGCGTAGGCGTAACGATTGTTTCACCGTTTAATAACTGAGGTTTTTTGCTTGAAAAGACGCTGTTTTGGTTACTATTAAGTAAAACTTGATTTAAACCAGCTTGCTGTGAATCACGAAATACACTTAGAATCAGTTCAGTTTTCGTTGTTTTAAAATGATAAATAATCTATTAAAATTGCTAACTTCCATTGTGTTATCAACGCTTGGAGCAAGTAAGTGAAATAAAACATTTTTGCAACGCCATGATACTATGAAGCTGTATTTTAAATAATAAGAAGTACCTATTAACCCTCAACGGCCCGGCAAAATTTTCACCTTAATCAGCCCAACGGTCTACATATGTAGATAACACAACTAGCGTTAGTTTTGGCTTATCTCAGGGTGCTCTCCTCCTTTAACTGGCTTGAGACAGTCAGAACTAGTGTTCTGGCGGAGTTCCACCCGCTCCCCGTCCAGCCTCCCACTGCGGGCGCGTTGTCCAGTTAAGCACAGTCGTTGCACGTTATGGTGCGATTCATGTGGTCCTTGCACACTCGTTTTCCACATGACGAACAGCTCAATCTCGTAGATTTGCGACAACTTGTGACCTGACATTTGGTCGGTTTACCAGATGTAGAAGGTTCGTTTCGCTTTTGAGGCAGCCCGTAAGCCATAAATGAATCCTTTGATTTTGCGTAAATTTTTTCACTACTGTAACGTTTGGTCATATTGTCTTGCGCTAGTTGTTCGGCTACTTTTTTCATGAAAACATTGCGTGACTTTTGATATCCGTTCAGTTTCATGACAATGAATGCGTTGTGCAACGCAATATCAATCATATTGAAAAAGCAGACTAGAGGATAACGATTCGTTTTGCGTTTGCAGGTAAAATCATCAATGCAAGAGTCCATTACATCAACCCCGCCTTTTCCCAAATTATAATCCAAGATAACTGCTGGTTTTTTGTCCTCTCTGCTGGTGCAAACTTCGTTTTTCACATGAACTGAACTTAGTAATAGCACATTTTTATTTTTCTTTGGACAATAAGACGCCAACATTATGCGGTTATTGTGGTCCCATAAAAATCGGGTGCTATAGACCTCTTGTTCTTTTGTTGACTTTAGCACCGGAGGTACGCTGCGGCGATTTGCCATTATTGTGCCTGTGCACGTTAGCCCACTTTGTAATAGGTCCACAGCCAATTCATGGGATGTGAAATAGCGGTCCATGAAAATGTTTCGCTGAGTGTTACAGTATGGTTGAATAAGATCCATTACGATGCGTTTAGCAAGCCCTACGGCCCGTTCGCCTTCACGCCCTGTATAAATATTTCCTTTTAGGGCATATCCATTCCGAGCATCGCAAAGCCAGAATATTTTTACGCCGTACTTAGCAGGTTTCGCCGGCATGTACGCTCGCCCCGGTGCCTATCCTCTATACCCGTAGAGCTGTTCATCTACTGTAAGTGATTCGGACGGTATATAATGAAGACGTAAGTTGGACTGAAATAGGTCCCAAACATCTCGTATAGCAGCCATTTTGTCACTTTTTTGACGCTCCCGGCGAGTCAGTTTGTTGTCGAATGTTACATTTTCCAGCAACTGTTTCATTCTGTTTTTTGACAGCGCGCAGCGGTAAAAGGGCCTGCTGTCGTTTTTGGTGAATAGTGAAGCCACTGGAGACATGTTATCGCGATCTGCACCAGCTCTGCTTACCACCCCAAGCCAAGCTTTCAGCTCGCACATTGGTAGCGTTGAAAAATTGCGCGCCCGCAGTCGCCTACTAGTGAGTCGCTGAATTGTATGTAAAATGGGCTCGTTTATATAAAGATAAAATGCTTGTGACTCTGTTGTAGGGTTTACTGCAGTGCCTTCGCGAAAGCGAATTATATTTCTAGCTAACACACGGACAGGCGGTGTTGTAGAATGCCACTCAACACCCGTCGCTGACAAAAACACATTACTTCCACTAGAAGTCTCGTCCATATCGCTCAACTCACTACTAGATGCGTCCGATTGTTTTTGTAATTCACCATCACTATCTTGCTCATAAATAGCAGTCTCTTCACTACTGCATTGACCTAACTCAACTGATTCTGAGTCGTCATTTGAACTATTGTCGTCCGGTTTGTCATCTTTTGTCTCTGAATCACTTGGTTCTAATACACGTCGTACGACCTCAGTCAAAGATAATTTATGCAAACCTGACATTTCCCTGACTTTACCTCACCATACAAAACCGTGTGTAAGAACAAAACGTTCCAATTCTTGTCAAAACTCAAACTATGATCAAATCAACATCTGTCTACATATGTAGACGGTCGGGTTATATAGGTATATGACTCACTGTACAGCAAACTTTTGTTCCCACAAAGCTATAAGTTTTTTATACTACTATAACAGAATAATTATCGATGGAAATTAAACAATAGATTCTTAACTATAGCACCTGCCGAACAATCAATTGTCGAACTGGTTATGTCTACATATGTAGACTGTCGGGCCATTGAGGGTTAAAGAATGAAGATTTCAGCTTTACACTCCTGTAGTATAGAGATTTTTCTCTTATAAATTTAACTAATGTTCTGAAAACGTTTCGTAATAAATCGGTTAAATCTTAATGCACGCTATACTTAACGCCCCATAGCAAATGTAAGGAGATTTTTAACATACGTTTTCAAATTTTTAATTTTTTCTTCTCGGCAACTAAAGATTCAAAATTGACAACAAGATGCTAGCAAATAACAAAATCATGGAACATTTTGATAACAAAATTGCCTTAACAGTGGCGAATAATTTTTCTTAGAGCGGGGCCGAAATCTAAGGCATATCGCTGAGTTCCTTATATAGACATTAGTATACTGTATTGACCCGAATAAGACGGGGAGGGGTAATAAGAGGGGGGTTCCCGTTTTGCGTACCAATCGATAAGAGTCCGTATCCCTAATAAGGGTCCGTAAGCGGATAGAGTCCCTAAATCCTAATTGGAGTCCATAACTCTCAATTATTCCCTAATTGTAGCGCATACAGGACTCCAGGCCCAAATAATTTAAGTTCGAAACTTTAAAGCGTACTTAAATCTTGAAAGTACATTCCTAAGTATAACCTTGGATTGTCGCTCAAGCTATTGACACAAGATAAATACACGTTTAATTCAGCGGATAGTTGCAGTACCGGATATATAACAGTAACGCAGCATGGCGGAGCATGGGTGAAAAATAAATAAGAGTCCGTAACCGAATTACAAAAGGGGGTACGGCTCTGGAAAGGCCAAATAAATATCAGCCCCTCCCCTCTTATTCGGGTCACTACAGTACATAATTATAAACAATCAAAATAAAAATATGATACCCGAGAGGTAGTGTTATCATTAAGCGAAGCGTGCAAAAGATGCGCCAAACTTACTGCGTAGAGACGCAACTCAAGATGTTTTGTTTGTAAATTGTTAAGCTGTTTCATATGGTAACTTACCAGCGTTGCCACAATGTCCCGGATCGCGTTGAACGTCGCTGAGCGGTATTAAAGTAGTCAAAAAGTACAGCGCAACCCTTAACCTTTCAGTTCAGACAAACGGTGCATCGCTTCTCATCCGATCAGCTTTGCGTTCGAAAAGAATTTTGCTGAAATCCTCCGTAAATTCTATAAAAAGGTATTACATCGGTTTTTCATATAGAAGCGAGCAAATTAGAATTAAATTGTTCCATTATTTAATTTTTCTTATGTTTTTACCTTAAATAGTATATTATTAATACAAAAAGTAAAACTAAAATCTCAAAATATTTTTCGTGAAAACTGCAAGTATTTTACAGAAAAATTAATCTGCTTATGTAAGCAAATGACGTCATTTTTAGGTGTCTGCCCTGATGGTTGGCAAGATGCTCACGAAGATTTTTCGTGCATCAAAAAGTTTCAAATACCCGAAACGCTTGAAAAGCCATGTGCACGCAGCCAAAGGCTTTACGTCAAGCATTATCTTTATAACCCGGCTGATGGTAAGTGTATTCATATATGTATAATGTCGGGAACTGAGAACCTATTTGTTTAGCTATACGGGCTAAAAGATTGTTGTTCCACACCAAAACATACGTTTTAAGGTTTTTTAACAACCAGATTGAGACAGCAAATTTTTTATTTTGAACTTTTTAAAAATAAGCGTATAAAACTACACGTCTAAGTCCAAATTTATGTTTGTCCTATGCCTAAGACTATTAAGCTTAAGTATAAGCCAAAGTGAGTCAAACAATTACTCTTGGTTAATATTGTTCTCGTGATAATTCAGTTTACTCAGCGCATGGCTTGCTCGACCGGGACGACACTCCAGGAGCGTCATACTCTCGTCTGTTAATTTTTACAAATCGAGGGGGGGTTGGCGAACGATGTTTGTTCGACGAAGAGGTTTTTGAAAAACGTGTAGCTGCTGAAATTCCTACTACACGCTGCGTTTTATGGCGAGATATGTTGTCAAATGGAAATATCTCCCCGCAAGATTTGGCTTCAATTTCGTATTGTGAAGATTCCTCTCAGTCCGAAGAACTGTGTGAAATCCCGGTGTTTGATTATTGTGATGATGGTAAAACAATGAGATTAGCTTATGATCGGGTTCAGGCTTAAGTTTAGGCTTTGGCTTCAGTCTGGGCTTGCGTTTAAGGTTCGCCGTACGGTTCAGACTTTAAACTAAGTTTAGTTTTTTGCCCAATGTATACATCAAAGCCGTTACTGTAGTATATATACGCTTGTCTTAGCGTAACCTTAACCCTAACTAAGCAAAAAGTAGTCTAAAGCTTAACTTTACTCTATTGCAGTTCCGCGGAAAAACGGTTCGTCGCTGAGCTATACATGGGACAACATTTTTCGGAATTATAAAGTGTCTTTTCCTATAAAAGTAGAAGACATCCAGAAATTGCTCCCCTAATTGAAAGTATTAATGTAAAACCTGTCGTAAACTGGAACAATTTCTCTATTCCCATTGTTGCCAATACTAAAACTTCAACCGTCTTAAAGTTATTTATGATTTCAGATCTTTGCTACGACGTCGTTCAAAACTGCGTCAGTGGAACTGTTTGGAATGGTGACATTGGGTGTTTTGGCGAAAACGAATATTTTGGAATGAAAACAACAACAAAACAAGGTTTGAAGTGTGAAAGTTGGCAGGCTGCAGGGGCGTATGACGTAACGGCATTTCCATACACCGATAATTACTGCAATGGATACACGGCAGGTGAAGAAGGTCCATGGTGCTTCGTGAATCATGCAATCATCAAACGACAAAGCTGCTATGAATGGTGCAGTAGTGAGAATTTGGTTTTTAACCCCTTTTCGCTAAGAGTACGATTTGTATTTTACAAAAGTGTACGTTTGATCTGTATTTTACAATAATGCGATATTCACACGTACAAGTTTTTCTCAAAAACAAAACTTTCTTAACCTGCACAAGAAAAACAAATAAAAATAATAAGTATCATGTGCCTAAAGATATGGTGGGAGATAGAATTAATTAAAGATTTGTATGGACAATTAATTCAACGCGTTTTGCAAAATTTATAACGCGAAATTCTTTTTTTGTTTTTTGTTTAAGCCGTGTAGCTCGTTTTGAATACGCGCGAGGTAAAAAACGTTTCAGGGAGTGGATGCAGGAGGTTTGCATTTACAAGCGGGGTTAAAACGTTTTAGAAAGCTTTTTCAAGGGGGACTGTTTACTTTTGTATCCGCTTGGAAAACGTATCCATTCTTGATAGCAATAAAAATGTACCGTGCCAGTTGTGATCAAATTAACAAATAAATTTTGAAATTTAATTTTTTATTTTTTAACTTTTGCTAATTTTTATACTAAATTTAATTTCAGTGACTACGCAAGCACCTGTTCAACCAACAATCAAGACCCCGACAACAACAAGTAGGACAGGTAAATTTGATAATTTTTTAATTATTAGAGGTAATTCTTGCGGAACTTGCAACAGAGCACTAGCTAATCCAGAGGTGAGAAAGAGGGTAAGGTCCTTACCTTACAATTTTTCTCCACAGAAAACTTTTGGTGATAATATGATAAGGTCCCTGCCAATGGCATATAAAGAATACAGTAAAAATTGCGTTTCATACCATTTGCCATGCTCACCCACCGTCAGCAATTTCAGGAACCACTACTGCAAGAGAGCCCTGTCACAAGCAGCTCATCCAAAAACTTGCACATGTGATTACAGATTATTACAATATTTTTGTTTTAGCAGTTCCTCCAGGACCAGCGATACTTTCAACAGCTTTGAAGACTACGACAAATCGTAAGTCGTTTAATTTGTTTTTTCAGTTAGAATCAAACTTTCTGAGATATGTCTAGCATCTCTTGTGCAATATACATTTATTTCCAAAGCTACGGTCATATTTTCTATGGATATTGGCTTTGTTTTGAAACCGCAAAATAGTTTGTCCAATTAAGATTGTAGAAAGTACAAAGCTATGGGTTTATTCTAATCTTAAAATGTTTTTAGCAGAATTTAGCCAAAAACGTATGACGCGGTATTAGCTTACCATGACTTGACTCACGACTGAAACTGTGTTAAAATTTTAAAAAAGTTTTATTTAAAATGTTTTATATATATTTTATCTTCAGCCACCAACGGATTTGAAGAACTGATCGGATCACAAATTATTGCAGCGGAAGAAGTGCTTGAAGAATTTGAAATCAAAGTAAAAAATTGTTTTTGTAAATATTAATATTATCAAATAAGCATGCATCTTCTATTTTAAGCTTACATGAAGTTAAAAAGTTGGCATTTGTCAGAACAAAATCGACTTTCCGGCAGAAAAACTCGTTTAATTTTAAGTTTTCGCAGAAATGGTTTAAATTTTCATACACCGATTTAAAAGTTGTCGTTCGCCGAAAATTCTCCTATTTTTATGCTCATATTTGACTAAATTACGTAAGCAGTATTAATTTTGTAATATTTGCGCATTGTGTGATTATTCGACAGAAAACAATGTAGCATCAATAGTTGTTGACAGGTTTTGGTAAATTTTAAACCAATTCATGATGAGGTTCAAAATTTAGTGTTTGAAAACCTGTGGCTATCTGGTGACAGGCGCTATACACATCTGATAATGCAGTCACTAATTATAAATATCTGTCTACTGTAATACAGGGAGGACAGTGGATTTAGTGATTAGGATGCTTGAGCTTAGACTCATTTTTAGAATTAGATTTTAAATTGGTCTCATATTTAGGCCTACGTTAAGATTTAGACTCAGGCTTGGGCTTAGGTTTAGGCTCAGTGACTAAGCGCTTCCAATTTGGTTTTAAACTTTACAACTTTAGCCAGATCTCAATGAACTTTCAATCAAAACTCGTATAGTTTACGCGATGGAAACGGAACTGATGTCATTGTTCGACTCGCTGGAGCAACTGAACACAACTTTGAATGCGTCTTGGATTGAACAGATGTTAAACCCACGCGACTTGTTCATTGTCTCCACAACTTATCCGACGTCTAAACCAAGAGTCGATTATTATAAGTATGATTGAGGGTTGCGCTACGACGCCGACGAGCCCCGCTGGACGCCGCCGCGCGCCGCCGCATGCCGCTACGCTTTGCTAACATATATATACAAAATCTATTCAGTGGCGTGCAGCGGCGTCCGGCGGCGCGTGGTAAGAGTCTTGCAATTTTAAGGCAACTGAAACTTACCAAGTAAAATTAAGACAAATATAACTATGTTTTTGGCAAATGTTAAACCATTTCTCGGATGAATATTTTCAATTTTATTTGAGATCATATTTCAAGCTATGATTTCAACACCAGACTCTCGGATTACAATTTCAAGGACACCATTGTATTTCTAAGCAGCCAAAAGTTAGAACAGTTAAGTAATTGTAATGCTTTAAAACTCAATACAAAATCTGATTCGTTGTTGGTGGATTGCGAAGCATTTGGTTGTTCAACCGGTTTGCTCATTAATCACTAACTGGTGATAATGTTAATTTTAGCATAAGAATTTTATTAGTTCTTTACTATGTACTGAAAGCATAAAAGTTATATCACAGTTGTGCGAGCAGGGGTAAATAGGAGTTCTTCGCTGTTTTGCGGTTAAAAAGTGTTGCATATAAGCCAACACATTGAATAGAAAATGTGTTTGCTTGTATATATCAAGCGTGTAGCCAGGATTCCAGTTGAAAAGAAAATATTTAGCGACTAGCGAGCGAGAAATATTTTGACCTCAGCAGGTTATTGTACAGCGTGTAAAAGTGCGTTTCATAAGTCTTCAAAGAATTTCGGAAGAATTTATGCCCCCTATCTCTCCTTGTATATGCGCCCCAGGTTGTTCTGTTTTGAAATATTTACTAGCATAAGATTGGCTTATTCTATTGAATTTATCTGTTTCAGCCATTTTACACCGTTCTACAGTACCCTTTACGGTGTTTGTTACACATGGAACAAATTTGGTTTGGTTGCAAACCAGATCAATTCGACAAGACTTAATCGTACGTTCCGCTGACAGGTTCAACAAATCGTCGTTCGCCTAAAAATTTTACACGTCTTTTAAAGCCTAACTCTCGGTTTAACGAACTAAGAAAGCCTGGAGCGAGACAAAATTTTTAACAAAAATTTAAAATAAACTCTGAATCTCAATTTATCTCTCGCCATCAAATAGATTTTGTCTATTTTTTATTAGCAACGCAAACTGTAGTGACCAGAACAAGAGGTGGAGGGTCTGATATTTATTTGGTCTTTCCAGAGCGTATCACCTGTTATTCGGTTACTAACTGTTATTTTAACCCGCCCTCCACCGCCCTTCGTTTATTAGAGATATCCGGTATCGCAACTACCCGTTGAATAAAACGTTTATGGAGTCTAGAGTAGCAAATAACACAGAAGTAACCAAAAACTTTTTGCAATAGCGTTTCCCACCAAACTTCGTTATCCACTACGATATCGTAGTAAAAATAATCAAAGAGGTCATACATTCGCCAAACTTAAGCCGTTCCTTTAAGACCCTTAAAATTTCAGGGTTCCAATTCGTTTTCAACGCGTCTGCAGACGAATATTTGCTTACAACAGACGCTCGCGGTGTTAAATTTGAAGTCGACGATGCTCGTGTTGCACCTTCGATTGATTTCAAAGGATATATTGTACCGAATCAAGTCAAAGTGGAAATTACCGTTTCAAGGGTAAGTTTAACCGTTTAACACAAGGGGCGACTAAGGTAGGCGCCACCGGCAGTCAAGTTGAGCTCTGTGTCACTGATAGACCACGAGACTCCGGCCGTTCTGAAAAATTTTACTATCCCCTAGAAATATTTTGGGGTAATTTGTGTAGTAATGAAAAAGTTCCACATGTCCCCCACCTCACCCTCTTGAAATCAAACACAAAGCGGTTTCATGTGAATTTTAGGATTTTTGGGCTAAAGCATCAAATTCAAATTCTTTTTTAATTTTAATTTTAGACCAAATACAGCTTGCTGAACCGGCCAGTATCACCGTGCTTAGAAGTAGTCCAAACACACAGCGATTTTAAGGCACACGAAGTTCACACGTTGTTTGATGTAAGTTTGAAATATTTGCACCCTAATGGTTTGAAATTGTCAAGATCCGATTCTCAATAAAAAATCAATATGTTTCTTATTATCCCTTTCTCAAATATGCGTATTTGCAATTTCATCTAAAATCTAATTTCAAGCTCGAATACGACGAGTTCATTTAAAAATTTCCCACTTTTTTGCTAAGTATAGCTACATGCAAACACAATTGCTTAAAATCTACAGTTTTGCGCAAATGTAGCCCCATTTACAAACGTGTTGGCGTCAAATAAAAGTCGATGAATAAAGGTGGCGCTATACTTTTGATGACGGTCCGGCACCGCCCGCCACCTTGCGTCACTTTGCGGTATTATACGTAAATTACTACGTTCGATAACGTATGATGACGGACGGCGACGCAGAGAAGTATAGCGTTACGATTACTGTGTTCAACTTGTAATACTGTTTAACAAACTAATGGCGGCAAATATTGTTTTCAAATTTAGCTGTTATTTTAAACGAACAAACTTAAATTGAACGATGTTTGCTGAGTTTAGGATTGCATTGAAGAAGAAATTTCACGTCAACTGAACGAACGTTGCGGTTGCGTTATGAATGTTAATCGACGCGGACTAAATACAACAAAATCGCCAATTTGCAGAGTAGATGGTATATATCACCTTTAACGCAACTTCATTCATTTCACGAGCACCAAATATACATTATATATAACAGAAGCTAAAAGAATTTTTGTCCTGTAGTAATAGTTAAAGATTCACTAAGAAATAAAGCATATACCGATTCTAGCAGTCAGGTTGTCCAGTTTTGATTATACGGGCCTGCTTGAGGTTTAAGCTTTAGAGTTAGAGTTACGGTAACTATGGGTGTAGCTAAGATTTTGGCTTGTGGGGGCATACAAATACTTCAAATATACAGTGTGTTAATTGTACAAAAACAGTCGCTACACACAACAACGCGTGATAAAATACATTTTGGTGCATTATTTACACTAAAGTGATATCGGCTTAGAACACAAAAGCACCAACAACTAATGTGTATGGGAATGTAACGCACAGGAGATCATAGTTTTTCAGAAATGAAATTTCTCCAAAACCTTCGGAGGGCCATAGCCCCTTTGCCCCTCCCCCCTCAATCTGGCTGCGCCCCTGGCAGTAACATTCAGGTTTAGGCTTTGGCAAACGCTTAGGTTCATGATTAAGTAGCTTAGCGAAGCGAGCAGACTCTTATAATTAACTTAGGCCAATAGAATTTAAATACTATGGCTTTGTTCACTATCGGATCCAGAGGAGGGCAGGGGGACGTACACCACCGTCGTAAAATTGTTTGTGATAAAATGGTAAGGTTATTACCTTACGATATTCCCGCTAGGTTCACTGGTTTCAATGTTGTGAAATTCAAGGAAAAACAGTCCTAGGCTTAAATGTAAGCCTACGCTTAAGCCCAATCCAGTGACCATACAAATGTATATACGGGAATTTGAAGCAGAAATCAATCTGCCAAAAACACTTTGTTAGGATTAGACTTAGGTTCTCTTTTCGAGTTCCTAACCTAACTTGGGCTCAGAAAAAGACTTTTTAGACGCTTGCTACAGTAATACATCGACTGAAGTACGAAGTTTGATCAACGATAACGCGCATGTGTATTGCATTAAAAGTTGCAAGTTAGTTATCACTCCTTGTACTACTCAGATCTTTTTCAGAAGATTGGCTAATAATTAATAACCCACGCGAAATCAATCCAGTTATTCTTTTGCGCTGAAGTCAAGCATGCTACCGCTATACCACGCTGCGGGGTTCCTATCGGAAGTACATTTTGTCGAAAGCGGAATCTGACGCCTGCCACGCTTTCATTGCAATGAACGAATATTTACGCTCTATGCATGACTGACAATTCCTTTACGCACAGAAATATATACCAACAGGCATATTGGGTTAAATCGGATTAACAAGTATCAAAGAAAAGGCTTGTACTATCGAACATTCCAGCACTGTTAAAGATAGTTTTGTATTTCGAATTGCTTAGGCTTAGATGTAGATTCAAGCTTAGAGATTGGATCTTGCTTCCGCAAGAGTTTGGTTAAGAGAGTACAGTTAGCTGCCGTTATAAGCACTTAAGAGCCGAGTTACAAACAAAAACATAGGGCCGCACATCAATGATCGGCTGAGTATATATATATCGCACAGAACTTTTATTAAAGATACGAAACCTTGACATGAATATAGATTTAAAAGGTTCATACTAAAATACACAGGCTTAAGAAAATTTTCACAGGAATACATAGCTATATTATATTTTACAGTGACACGAAACTCAGTATTACTATGGATTCATTCAGTTTACTCAATTCTGGAATGATCAATAGGTAAGCACAAATAAAGTTATATTAATTTTAAGACGTTTTTGAAGTATTTGAGATATCGATTAGTAAGTATAATCCGCTGTGGTTGGTTGGTTTTAGTATTAATAACTCATATTAACAACAGTAGCCTATTGTTTTGACTCAGTTCTGTTTATTATATACAAATATATATAAATATATAAACATATAAATATATAATATATATGTATATATATGTATATGTATGTATGTATATTTATATGTGCCCATGGGAAGCGCACCCGAATCCTTCTGTGGGGGGCCGGCCGCGTGTCGACAGAGAGTTCATTTTTGCTCCAAACAAAATTACTTGTTTTACCATTTGCACCTTGGTAACGGTGAAATGTTGAAAGTGAATTAATTAATTACCTAAGAATAAGTTGAATCGACTCAGAATTTTCAGATTCAATAGTTTTAAGCCCGTGTTCTCAAAAGTATGTAGCATTTATCAACAGTTGGTGATAGATCCTGCAACTTTGGAACCAGCGCATGATGAGATTAGAAATTCTGCATATAGTTCGCGTTTGATTTGGCCTACTGCCGTAGCAATTTTGAGATCTGCAACTGCAGATGTTCGTTTGTTTGAAAACCTATCGCTAATTGATGATAACTCACTGATTCATCTTCTTCTGAATAAAAATCAATTATATAACTGGAATTTACAGTGCAGTTTGTTAAAGCGCTTTCATTTCAGAGAACCACTTATTTATGTCGATTTTGTATTTAACACTAATGAATACGTCAGAATACTAGAAAAACCACTTATGACTGTAAGTTTCTTTCATAAATAGCTCTAATTTTAATTTTAGGCTCATGTAAAAAATAAGGGCGGAACGTTTTTCTGCCGCACCGCAATAGGGTAAGCTTAAACTTTAGAGTATTTTCTGAACCTTAGGCTTAGGTATGAGCTCACGCTAAGGCGTAGTCTTAGGAATATTCTTGTACTACTGTTACGATCCTGTTCAACACATTGGCCGATTTTTGTAAATGTGAGTAAATAATATCTGACCTTTAATTTGATAATTTTTGACAAACGTCATCTGCAAGCAAAATTGAACTAATATAATCGAAATGTCTTTGAAACTATTAATTGACTTTTTTGAACAAAATTGTTTACAATTTTTTCTATACATGTGCCCCAAATCCTTGTTTACCCCACGACATATTTGCATAATCGCTCTAAGCAAACACAACTTTGAGGCTAATTCGTTGTATTACACCGCAAATTGCAGTCCGCTCAATTTCACAAAAGAAGTATATGCTAAACCCGAGTTAAAATTAAAAAAATTGCAAGAAAAGTTTTCGTTGATTTTGCAGCCAAAAACTGTAAGTATTACTAAATTATCAAGTTACAGATATTAACACTATTCGCTAGCATCATAATGACAACATTTTAAGCATTAAGTTCAATAACGAAAAACCGAAACGAATATTCGATTACAACTTGGACCGCAATTCAAAATCCACTTTATTTCTTAGTCAAACAGCGCTACATTAGCCATTAAACGTTTATTTGTTGTATTTAACACGGTATTAAATATGATTTCTTGATTAGTTTTAAGACAAATTGTTTTTATATTTCAGCCAGTACGAATTTTGTCATCAATCGGAGGAATTATTAATCTATTAAGCGGAATGTCATACCTTGGACTTGTAGCTCTGGTGATTTTAATGGTTCAGAGTGTTTTTGACACGCTGTTGCGATGTTTTTCAAGCCAGAAACAAAATGATGTTCATAAATTTGTCAACCCTAATTAGCAATTAATGTTAAGAATACTTTAAAGCGTGTACGCGGTGACAATTTTGAATTATTACTCTGGTTCCGATTTTAGCTTAATTAACGTTACGGTAAAAATTATGAGTGCTTTTGCTTGTTTATTTTTTCGCAATAGTGATAGAGAAAAATTAGTCGAAAATTTGCAAAGAACATTTTGTAATTTTTACTCAAGATTCCTAAAACAACATATTTTTAGCTACTTCTACCGGAAACTGGTAAAAAACCTGGTTAACCTGATAAAAATCATCACAGGGTGTTCGCCAGCTTATTGTGAAACGTAAATGTTAGCACTATTTTGTTAAAGCGTCATTAACCAAGTTAACGCTTTACCTGCCACGATTTTTAGACGACAAGCTCGCTGTGAATTTATGCTAAATAGATATTATAGGAACCTTTTTTCGTTGGTTGCACAAGAAATTCTGTTCGAAATTTTGGCCCATGTCACGATCAGAAACGGAAGGTTTTTCTGTGAGTCTGGAACAGAATGAACTTAAGCTGCGGACTAATTTTGGCTTAGGGTCCGCCTCTGTTCTATAAATTGGCCGACATTTTTCTACCACGTTTCAAAATCAAAATTATACTGTGGTTATTAGATTTGTAATTTCTGCCAAGATTTGATCGAAAGTTTTTATCCGAAATTATCCTATAAAACGCAATTTCATTTTCATAAAATTTTCCATTTCCATTATTTTTCAATTATTTTTCATTTGTACAATACAAGTAAACGAATACTATCTGTTGTCTACACATTAATATTACAATTTTGTGTGTATATTGAACAGTTCCGCTAGTTACCACCGTGCACATCACAGCAACACACGTTGAATGTTGCGGCTAGAAATTTCAACTGGAATTTTAAGTCCAAAAATTTTGTATTTTTTAGCTTACATCTTATACAGTATTATGTATATCTGTTGAATTTGTTTGATAGTCCCGTTAATGTATGAAACGAATCTAAAATAACGCCGTTGGTCAAAGTAAAGAAGTTTACCATTTTTAGAACTAAAGCATTATAGGTTTCAAATTTAGCATATTTTCTGCATCTGATAAGCACAACTGCTGTTGGTTCTGATCGAACGAGCGAACAACAATTTGACCACTTAAATTCAAAAATCGGTTTTAAATCCGGTAAAAAGTGATTTGTTTTCTCTTGAAAAATTTTGGCACATATATCAGCTGTTCACTTGTTGCAGGCGCAACTGGTTGCCGAGCAGCATTAACAGAAGTTAAAAAAGCTGAAATATTTGTATAAGAATATCCTACGTATCTTGTAAGATTCCAGGGTACGCGGATTCGAATGTTTTGCATTTAAACCCATCCCTACTGACCGTTATTAATGCAAGTATTATATACGAAAGCTTTTATACTCATAATGTGTGAACTGATAAAAGCCAAATATAAACTTTATACGCCTGGTCTGTCGGTATATGTGGACGGCATGTGTTTGACAAACCTAGATTGTCACAAATATGCACATATACATGAATATAAAGTTGTTGCAATCCATTGCGTAGTGTAGTTGTACCATGTTTGACTCGAGTGCAAAAGGGCTAAGGTTTGATTCCCGGCTTGGTCGTTCACTGTAGGCAAAATTCGAACAGGGGTCGTGCAGACCATATTCTTTTGACATGCATGGTCAACCGTTTCATATGCCCTTATAAAGTTTCTCACTCGCTGCGATCGCTTCCACAAACATTTGAAGTATTATATACCGCCTTGAAGTGAAATCATGGCTACGCAACTGCTTGCTAATTTATAGTTTAAAAACACCGTTGATCAAACGTTTTAGCTAAATTAACGCATTAATATTAATTCAAAGTTAATCTACATACGATTCCATACTGCAGCAGAGATTGGTTGAAAACGTGCAAAGCATATTTTGCCGTACCAAAGAATCTAGTGGTTTCAATTTCATTCCTCCCTCGTTCATCTACATCATTCGTCCGTTGAAAGATATAAAATAAAAGTAGCAGAATAAACAAACGATTGCCAATATATTTAAAATATATCTCAAGCCAAAGTGATATACTTCAGAATCACTACGTAACACCCATTTGCGTATATGAGTTTAACAAGTTTTCTTTGTTCTCTTCTTATACTGAAGAAATGTCAAATACCTACTTTCCGCCCTCCCCCCTTTTATTCTTAAAATGAAACATTGCTTGCCCCCCCTCTTCTCGTATTCAGCCAATCAAAGATCGCTGAAAGTTGTGCGTACCGTCGTATGATTTGTAAATTATGTCAAATATGTACAACAGCACAAGTCTTTGAAGTTGATTTTTTCAAAAAAATCACTACTAAAGGAATAAAAAATAATTTAAGTATCTCGTTTTTATTTGAAAGTGGCGAAGAAACAGATTGCGTATGACCTGCAACTAACACCTTGACTGCACTATGAACTGTGCAATATTGTGCAATAATTTCTTTTTGCAATTATTATGACAACTGCAAGATGAAACAATATACTGCGCGCAGCGTATCGCACTCTCGGGCGCCCCTCATACATGTTTTACGAAGTACTTATTTTCGCTTTATACACCGTGTGCGGCAAAACCACAACTATTAATGACTTGAAAAAATTTATTTAGTAATAAAAGAACCCATCGTGTTTATTTTGCCAATAATCAGCGGAACAAGATTAACAATCGCCTGTAAACTTTGAATTTAGACAAATGAACGTGTGATTTTAAGCCGTAAACTCCAATCTGAACGACGATCTGGATTCCGATATTGTCAGGAGCCATGGCAAGTTTAGGTAGTCAAACGAGTGTCAAATTCTACCAAATTCTTGTAATTCTTGCATTTTTAACGCTAGAATTGACACTTTGCAATGGATTACGACGAAAATCATGGATACGAACTCGAAATTTAAACGTTGAGCAAACTACTGACCCTCCTTCGACAACACCGATTCCTGCTGTACAGGCCACGACCTCTGAGTGGCTTAGTCAATCACAACTCAAAGCAGCGTTGAAGTCAGCTAAAGTTGCAGCTCGAAACGCGAAACAACAACTCAGACGTAGTTCAGGCCGGCTGGTAAAATCGATTGAAAAAGCTTCGCTGAAACAAAAAATTCTTGAATCTGCATTGAACGATGCATCTGTAGACGCTCTGCGACGCCCTGAGACCCCATTGCCTCGGTATGAATCAAAAAAAGCTTTGAGAAAATCGACAAAGCTCCTTTCTTCTCAAGAAATTGGGTCTTCAAAATTCAAGAGTTCCCTCAAACGCCAATCACAATCCGAGCGAAAATCTGGCAAACTTTTGAGCCGAAAATCAAGATCTAAGACAAAATCTGCAGGGCGTAAACGAGCAAACCGCAAGCAGAACCGTAAACGAAATTCACCTTCCGGTAAGCATCGGAACCACGATTCGCGAGCCGGAAGTAGGGCGAACGATGCCGAAAGCAGCCCTGTAGCAGCTGGGCTAGCAAACGCTTTTCTGAATACAATCTTTCCACAATTGCTTAGCCCTCAACAAAACGAAGGCATAAATCAAGGACCGACGGCTCAAAAACGACAAATTTTCGGTCAAAATTTACTTGGTTCTTTACTTCGGGGACAACAGCAGCCACAGCAGCTGCAGCAACAACAGTTGTCTGGTTCCTTACTCCAAAATCTTGCGGGTTTGTCTTCATTAGGGGCTCAACAAACTTTGTACCCGGGTATTGGTACTCAAGGTCAAGCATTACTTTACGGAACAGCAGTCCAGCCAGGATGGACTCCGCCACAATCACAATTAGGTCTTGCTTCCTTACTTGGGGGACAACAAGGAGCCACAGCGAGCAACTCTCAACTTATTCAAGTACCTGCTCAAGGTCAGCTTATACAATTGCCTGTCGGAACTTCGAACGTCGCAGTCCCAACACTAACTCAAGGAACCAGTCAAGCTATAGACGGTTCTCTGACTTCGCTAATATCCACTCAGCCGCAGCTGCCAGTGCTAACGCTGCAAGAAATTGCAACTAACAGCAACAATAATAATAATAATGGCAACAAACCGTCATTAGAGCAACTGCAATCTGCGCTGCAACAACAACAGCAACAATTGCAATTACTGCAGTCGTATGCAACCCAACTGGCGCTGCTGCAAAATGCAGTTGCATCGGGCAAAGTGCAACAGCACCCAGTAGCAGCTTCAACTCAACTGTTTGCGTCCAACCAACCTACCCAGGGGGCTTCTGGCCCGTTTGTCCTGGGATCTGCGTTACTAGGGCAAAACGTTGCTACTCCCTACGCCAGTTTACTTGCAACGGGTAATAATGGTAACTTGGCGCTACAACAACAACAACAACAACAACAACAACAACGGCAACCGCTTCTTCTATCAAATTATCTTTATCCATTTGGTGTAAGCAATTCTCAAAGTATAAATCCATTTAACTTAGCAACTTCATTGCAAGCTCAACCACAATTTACTCAGGCAAACTCACCAAATTTTTTGCTGGCCCAATCAGGAGTGCAAGGAGGTACGGTATTCACGAACCCTTCTTCTGGCTCGAACCTAAATACTCAAGCATTTATACAGGGCCAAAGGGTAGCCAGTAACCTTATCCCCTCATCGAATTATAACCCTTTAAGTCTGCTTGGGAAACGCTCTATAGACGATACGTCAGGCAGGGGGGATTTGACTGAAAACTTTGGAGACGACCCCACTGCAAAAGATCTTTTATCGTTTAACAGAAATCAAACAGCAATTGCAGCGTTGAATGCACTTTTGCAACAAAATCAACAACGGATTGCAGAGCATCTGCCGCGAACGGATGGTGAAGGGGTCACTCTTGGACAGCTGGCCGAAAATCTCGTGGAGGATGGGGAAGTCGACTTCACCCCGGCAAATAGGTCGCCATCTGTTGCCACGTTTGTGCCGTCAGAAGCCGGATGTGACCGCTGTATACCGGTTGACTTTGATCGATTGAAAGGATATTACACACAAGTGAGTCGCGTAGCGAAAGGGAAGTCCGATTCTTTCGTGGCGGAAGAGTTGATTTTAGTTTCTTCAAATGTTGGAAATACTTCCCCTTCTCGTCTTGGGGTACATAGTTACCGCTGAGAGTGGTGCTATGCTTGTCACGCGGGCTGTCCGTCAACGTCCAACGCCGTCCGACACCGCTAGTCAGTTAGTCACCGTACAGCACGAAAACGATAATAATTCGTGTAAGACAGTGCGAGGTGACGGGCAATGATGGACGATGACTCGCAGTAACGGACGGCATTGAAACACATTATAAAATTTTAAAAAATATATGACCGCGCCAAGTTTACGCGTTGCCATAGACAAATCGTTTTACTGCTAACGATGCACGTCAGATTTTTTGAAATTAATTTTCATATTTTTACCCGACATTTTTTAAAAATCTTCTGTTAATTTGAATTTACACCAGTTTAATTTCAATTTTTTTTTGTTTGAAGGGTTTATGGATGTCAGCAGATAACGTCAAAAGGGTGTAAATGCTCCCCGGGTACCCTAAGAAAGTTATAAAAATAATGTGGTCTTATCGGTTATCCCCCGAACCCGCGTTTGTCCAAAAGTGGTCGGATTTTGAAAATTTTTGCCTATTTGAGCTTCTCTTAATTTGCACTGATTTTTTCATACTCAAATTAGAATTTTTGATAAATTCCATTTTTAAGGTCCCAATATCCCCCTTCGGACCCAAAATTTTTTTGTCCGAAAGCTTAACAAGTTATATATCATTTGATGCAGGTTGGAACCTGAGTCCAACGGTGTTAAATTTTTTCAATCAGACGATTGGTTAACAAATTATGGTCAAATAACTGATTTGGCGCCGATCCAATATTTGACAATAACTCGTTAAATAATCATCTGATTGCAAAAAAGTTAACATCATTGAACTCAATTCAGCAAGCTCCATCAAATGATATACAACTTGTCAAACTTTTTGTCAAAAATTTTTTGGCTTCCTAGGGGGGACCTTGGGACCTTAAATAAATTGACTTTTCCAAAAATACAAATTTGGCTAGGGAATTACCCGATGAAGCCATGAGAAGCTCAAATATGCAAAAATTTTCAAAATCCGACCACTTTTGGGCAAACGCGGGCTGGGGGGATAAACGAAAGGATCCAAAATGAATATATAGAGTAAAACATAAATTTCCTATTATAATACTGACATCCTATTATACGTTTTGCCCAAAAGACTCGCACAACACAAATATTGATTCCGGCGACACCAATACCGTGTTTCGCGTGTTTAATTAAAGATTTTGGTTCATAACACACGATTTGATTATTGTACCGCAAATATTTTGAAAGAGCGGGTGAGGTGTATACAAATTTTGGAGGAAGATTTTATGGCACAAACTGAAAATAAATACCGCTGTACCAGGATCCCGAAATGTGTTAGATTTTGACAGCTCCCTCGACTACTTTCCAGTTAAATAAATCTAAAATTAAGTTCTGGTTCGGTTTTTTTAAATATATAAAGGGAAAATTTTGTCTTAAAATATCAAATTTAAAAAATTTATATAATTATTTTCAGATGTTTGGAAACAAAGATTCTATCGATACAATATACACATCGCTGGCGTTGTTGACACAACCCGATGAAGTTGCACAACAGTTGTCACTTGTCGAACCAAAATGTGTTGGCCTTAAGAGTAAGTTTAGCCAATAGCTTCAATGAGAATTTGATATTTTTCAAAAAGGCCGTGATATCTTTAAAACCGTCACAGTAAACCGTTTTTATATGCTGCAAATACATTTTTAAGACTAAACCTAAACCTAAGCTTAAACGTAAGCTTAAGCCTAAGCTTAAGCCTAAGTCTAAGCCTAAGCCTAAGCGCTGGTTCTGATGTATATTGGAGCATCTAACCGTAACATAATCATTTTGGCGTTTTATCCAACCATTGGACACTTAAATTGGTTAAACAATTGCCAAAAACATGAAAGATATTTATTTAGTAATTTAAAAATATATATTCGTAAAATTTTGGATATTTGAAATTGAAAACATTTACAGCTAATCGTTTATCTTAAATTCCAGTGATGAGAAACAGCGAAACAAACAAATCAAAATTAAAACTTGCGTACAATCTTCACAATGATACACTGGCCAGTGTAAGTTACAATCAGTTTTATTTCGAATTTTTCTCACGACACTTTTCAATGGTTCTAGCATCATTATGAGCCCTGTTCACTACCACTGTACTTTAAATTTAAAAATCTAAAAATTTTAAACTCGGCACAGTATAAAAACAACTGTTGGTAAAAGACACCTAGACTTTAACCAACTATGCGATCTACAGTTTGTCACCGTTTCGACAGTTGAAATACTTATCCTTGATAGGTGCTGTATACAAGAGAGAATACAGATCAAGCCTATACGCGGAAGCTTTTTGAGAAAAAAAATAAATACGCGGAGTAATCAGTTATCCGTACCCAGCGGTGGATCCAGACACTTTTGACGGGGATGGGCTGGCAAAAGCTAGGAAACGCAATTTTTATTGTATGTTATATATGCCAATTTTTTGAGAGGGAACTGTACGCTAGCATCTTTACCCTTTTATCACATAAAGGTTTTGACAGGGAAATGTGCGCACACCCTTTTGGATTCGCTAGTGTCTGCGTCCGGTTAAAGTTGCTGCTGTCAACTCGCCTAGTTTCAATATGACTAACTAGATCTTTAAACGTTGGTTTAAAATTTTGAAATTTGAAATTTTAAATTATTTATATATTTTTAGGTCAATGGTGAAGCGATTATGAATGACGATTCAAATTCCGGGTTTTATTTGCATTTGGATTCTGATTTCATCTTGCCATGTAAGTACAACTTTTTGTCATTTAAGTAGCGTTTAACCATTGCAGAATGGCCCTTTTTCAGTTAAGTGTCTTCCAAATGGCATCATGGTTGGTGCCTACTTTAGCTCCATAATTGTAATATTTTGCTTGCATAATTGCAAAATGCAAATATGTGCAAGTGCAAATATCCTTTAGCCATCGAAAAGGAGTCACTACGTATATTTCAGAAAATTTCCGAAATGTTTTTGGGGAATTAATGTCACATTTTTATGCGGTCAGAGCGCAACGAAAAATTCTCACGTTTGTGGGCGGCAGCGAGCCTAGAATCTCGTATGAAGGCGCTGCGCATGGTCAATGGTAAAAGAAAAACTTTGTGAGCGAAAGCAGCTAAAACCCAATCACATTTTTCATAAAATCCTAATACAATAATTTGATACAAATGGTTCCACTGGGGGCCCGAAACAAAAACCTGTATTGAAGTATAAACCTTTCAAAATGTTTTATTTTTCTGCCAACACAATTGAAGCGTGCATATATTCACCGGGTTTTCAATAATAAAGAAAACGTCGGATAGGGGCGTAGGAGGCGCTCAGTGCCATAAAAAATTTTGTCCACTCTGTAAAATTTCAACCCAGCTGTAATTAATGTAAAACTTCTCGAAAGCCCTCCTATGGGCTGCGTCGAATGGTACATAGTGAGTCTAACTTTTTGACAAAGACATTTGGGTCACAAGTGGGACCTTGAGACCTGGAAAAACCAATTTCTAAAGATTTAGATTTGAGAGTGCATCGCGGAATGATCAGTGGAGATCATGACAAGCTCAAATATGCCCAAATTTTTTAAATCAGATCATTCTTAGGCAAACGTTAGCTGGGCGTGGGGCAACCGAAACGACACGTTGAGTTAATAACAGTGATAAACATTGACTCACTCCAGTTGCATTGATTCTTACTGTTAGTGGATTAACCCTATATATGAGCTGATTATTTAACTAAAAATGGGTTAAATCAGATTAGAATTTTCAGTTCCGATAATGCTGACTCAGATTCAGTGGATTCAACTCATTCTGAGTTCAAATCAACTCACTGAAATTTACAATGTCCATTTATTAATTGAAAATGTTTCATTTTAGTTTGCTTGATCAAAGCTGAATTTGACGACACGGCGTCTGCCTCGAGTCCCTACAGCTACATGGTGTTTGCTGAAACGGTTGGAAAAGGCAAATGCCGTAATATTCATTTGTTCGTACGCGAACCTTTGAAATTTAACAAAAAGTACAAATCTGAAGTCTATCAATATTTAAGTCGAGTAAGTTATCGGGCTGCGGGGGGGTGAAATGAATTCGCAATGGGGATATGTACAGAACATGGTCGTAACTGCGGAGAAAAACATTTCGCCCCTGATCTTTACAATACCCCTCAAAGTGAGTCAGTTCACCCTATTTTGTTCTCAGATTTCACTGGACCAGGTATAAAGCCGATGCATGTCCTCTGACCAGTGTATATTCTTCGAGCGGATTATAAAAGCCGAAACACACGCGCAATGTGCGGCAACTGATACCGAAAATGACAGTAAAGCAATAAGAACGAGAGTTAATATATGAGCAGGACGGCCCTACTTTGAGTGGAGTCCAAACTTACCAATTAGTCCATAAGCGTCAATAACCCTAATTAGGTAACGCAAAAGTTTTCAAGTCCAAATTAAATTCAGTGCAGAATTTGATTCATTACTTAACCTACAATGTTATCAATATTTAAAGCAAAATCCTGAACGGAACCACACGTTTACAGTATAAGCACCGAATAGCATGAACTACCCTTTGGAGAGCAGAAATGAATATCACTCACTCCCATCGGGTCACTAGGATATCGATTCAGTGTAAATTTTCCCAACTTGCAAAAATGCATTTTGAAAGATGATATTTGACACGATTGATTGACATATCGCAATTTACCCGTTCTCAAATGTTCCGTCACAAACGTTGCCACGAGGATAAGATTAAAAAAATTAATTCAAAATGCTAAACTTAAAACAGTAAAAATTAATTTTCTAGAAAAAAAAATTGAAAAAACGAAATCTTTCAACAATATTTTGATAACTTTTGTTTTTAAAACTTTGTAATTTGAAAATTTGTTTTCAGGAAATTCGACGTAACCAATTCAACTCCATCCGAAAGCTCAAACATCCCGGAATGTGCCACAAACGATTTTGAAATCATTTCTATATTCGCATGACTGAAATCCGAAGTCTTTAAGTGACTACAAAGCTTCTTTCTTGGCAACTACTGATCGGCGCTGATTTAACCCCAACGAAACAACCGGGAGCTGTACATTTGTAGAAAATTCTGTTATATAAAATGTTCGAAGATTTTCAGTCAAATCCATGTGGTGATTTTGAGAAATTGGCACTATTTTGACTAAGAAAGCACAAAAATGAATTTTTTGTTAATGTCACCTTGATTATTTCCTTATGAAGAATTCTATGCGATCTGTGTCGATGGGCAAATCTAACCGATATTTTGACAAAATATAGCGGATGCACCCAAACTTTTTATCATTTTAAGTTTAATTTTTTTATTTTAATTTAAATCTAACAGTGGCAGAAACTGAGACCTAAAAATCTGAATGATTTTTTAAACGATTTATACATGGCCATGCTGGCCCATGTAAAGATCAGAGGTGAAACGTTCATCTGTTTTCTAGAATACAGTGAGCATATGCTTTAATAGACTAATTTTTTGGGTAGGCATAGGCTTAAGAATAAGCTCATTCTTACCTTTAGGCTTAATAGGTTCAGAAATACGTTAATACAACTGTTTTGCCCCTGTTTTATACATTGGCCACAGTCCTCATAAAAGTAACTTAATCTGCAATATGGTGATAAACGAAACGGAAACGGACGTTGATTTTTACCGGAAACTAATGCATAAGTTAAATTGTATATACAGGCACATGAGAAATGCAAATATTGTTTCCATTGTTCGCTTGCATCATAAAACAACTTATACCACAAACGATGCCTAAAGACTAAAAAAGAAAACTTGGTAGTCTCTCGTATTGTTCTACACTGAACTGTGGTAAAATAAAAAATTCCTAACTTTTCAAGGCTTTCTGAATTATTGCTCTAAACGCCAAGCGATAGCGAATTGATCAGCTCACGTACACTTCACCTTGCCTTCACATTTAGGTTTAGTCGAAAGTTTAGGCTTAGATAAGCATTTTCCCAAAGTGAACCAAATCTTAATTCTTTGTCCTAACCTTGAGCCTGAGCATAAGTCTATTAAGAAGTAATTTTGAACGTGAGGAAAAGTGTTCAATGGACGATTTTCCATGAAATGTTTTTACAAAGTATATAACAAGATTTCTGACCCATGTTACGTTTAGGGCTGTCCCATTTTTCGGTGGGACTAAAAGAGCAGACTTAAATTGTAGACGGCTTTTTTGCTCAGGCTCAGGCTTAAATAGGCTTAGACTTACGCTTAGGAATATTGGTAATCTACAGTTACGGTGTTAAAGATAACATTCATTTATCCAGACTTTTTATCATTTCATGGCTTTTCGTTTTCACAACTTCGAAACAACATTCGCAGCAACTGAAGTATTTTCAGACTTTTTGAATCGGTTAACGTTAAACGGCTTGATGTCATACGGCGACGACTGAACCAACGCACAGTTTGCAAGCATTTTACCGATAACTGGTGCAAATTTAAATCCGTGACATGAAATAAAATTAAAGGCGTTAAGCAACGCGCACAAGTTAATGGCTGGGCTCTGAAACGCTACTTAAGTACGAGTTCATACTTGCGCTTAAAGCATTTCCTTAGACAAGTTGAGTAAATACCTAAGTCGCTAACCATATTTGATCTGTTGGGAACTATCAGTTTAGGTGTTATATATAACCTTGGACTACTGAGGTTGTGGCATGATTGTGCTCACTGGTTCAAATTTGGCGTTCCCCTGTTCTTGTTCAAAAAGCTAAGTATTTACTTAAATCGACAACTTAATTATTTTGGCATAACTTAAGCAAATGCTTAAGTACGATTTCGGAAACACTGTTCGATTTTGGCAGACAACTTATGAATTAGGACTTTAATAGAATACGACAAGAAATAAATACCATCAGGCCATGTGGTTTCACATGCGGCATTTAAGCATGCGCATACCGAAATTCTTTACACTCGAATATATTAGCCCGTGCATACGAAACCTGTGTCCATATTCTCAAATGTATTTGGCACCAATCACTAGTTTACGATAGATCCGATAAATTTCGTCCTATACATAGAACACGGCCGTAACTGTAGTACAAGCATATTCCTAAGCCTAAGCGTAAGCATGAGCTTATACCTGAGCCTATACCTAAGCCTAAGCGTAAAAGAATGAGTTTATACCTAAACCTCAGCCTAAGCCTAAGCAAAAAATTATTCTAAAGCTAAAGCTTACTCTATTGCAGTCCCGCCGAAAAGGGATACGTCCCTGATATTCACATGGGCCTAAATTTCGAACCAGCTGATGCGGAACTTTACTATTTATTCAACCTACTTTTGTTAGTATAGAGACTTATAAACTTAGTTTTCGAATAAAATAACGCGTGAACTCTTCGATACCCTGAAGATTCAAAGCTTAAAACACATTTTTCTACGATAACGTTTTAAGAACGTCCTTAATCATACGACCAGTGTGAAGGTGTAAAAAAGTTTATATTGGGATAGCTGAAGATTTAACATAGCATTATTTAGTAACAGAGTGCAAGCTTTTTCAAAAAATGAAATTTTCTGAACAAGCGGTGCTTTCTCCTTATCGAGTTCAAACGTTTCGTCTCCACAACTGTTGTAGTACCTGAAAATCCACCGGCATAGCAAATATTCGAATGACTCGGAACGGTATCGATAATAAAATCACCGTCTTTGCTCCACTGAAACACAATAGTTATTATTGAATGTGTGTAGCACCTATCACCAATTAATAGTTAAGTCAAAATTTACAAAATTACATTTCCTCGTTTTGCATTTACTGGCACACGACATGTATTGCTATGTTCAAGCTTAACTGCAGTTTTTGCAGCACATATAAATATATATTTATATACATCCGTTTTGCGGATTAAAACTTGTGACATGGTGTACGCAAGTTATTATCAGAAATGCATTACTGAATAAATACATTCTTCTACAACTGCAATCGTTGGTTTCATTCGCGTCCAGTGCTGAGAAAAGAATTGTAAAACACGTTTGCGGTGCCACGTATTGTCACTGGAGTCTCGTTCGTCCGGGTTTATCACTTCGCCTTTGCTGTGAAGGCCAATCTGAAATTAAAATTTATTCATTTATTCTAAAATTCACCTCCAAATGAATCTGCTGTAGTTTTGAAGCGATCTGAACGCCATTTTTTTCATTAAAATATATTTTAAAAATGGTGTCTACAGCAAAAAATCAGTTAAAATTTTAAACATTTAAACGAAAACTATAAGCGATTTACTTTTCCGTTTACTTTCACCACTCAGCGGTAGGAGCTTAATACCCACCTAAAATTTTCATAAGAAACATGATTTTATATAACGCAGAAAAACTTGAATTTTTACACTGTTTTTACATTATGAGCGAAGAATAAGTATCGAGTCAATGCACTGTAAAATTACACAATTTTATATTGAACGCAGAAGAAAAACAAAGGCGTGTAAAGGCCGGTAACGGGTAAAGAAATGTTGCGCGGGTATACCTGCAGGCAAAAAGTACAATTTCCTCGTGTGAATTGCAGAGCGGATAAAAATCTTTAGCCACTTACACCTCTGCTTGCACATAGATTCACTACGAACTCCAGATACACCATAGCGTAACTCAGCAGGATAAGTGTTAAAGTAAACGTTTCCTCGTATCGCAGCGGGGATGCTTTTTGCACTCGCAAATCAGAGACAAAGCATCGCGGAAACCGTGAGGAATTGGTTTTTCTCACGCTTGCCTCGACGCGAAGGCTGATTTACTGGAGAGGAATCAGTGGCGGATCCAGGAAACTTTAAAATGAGGGACCTCCACGAGACGTAGAGGAAGCATTCGCGAGTGAAGCGAGCCAGAAGTCATACGCCATGTTAATACTAAACCTTTAAACACAAAATCTTGGTTTCCATTTTGGAGCCGCCAGTTAAGAGGAATAGGTAAATACGTGTCTCTCTTAAACTTTAAACACATGTTTCCAAGTTCTTTTTCAACTGCACTTTACTTGAGAAAAGTTGTGTCTCTTAATCTTAAAGTGATTTCTACATATTTGAGATTTTTCTGCAAGTTTTTATGTGTACCTTGCCTGGCACATGCACCTTTTTAGGTATATGACAGCTATCTCTGCTGTCATTTTTTTCAAAAAAAAAACAAATTATTCATTAACGTTTTTGGGCTTGTGAAAGCATTAGTTCTTGATTTTCAATTTTCCGTTTTTTTCGTTTTTTTCGGTCCATTCCATTTTTCCGTAAACACACCAACCCTGCTTTCAGGAGTGTGACCGTAGCCTTGACGTATACATAAATCTATGCACAATGTTTTCTTTTCAAGCTCAAAAACAATATAAAATAAATTAAATTTTACTTTTATCATATCTTTATACTCGTGATTTGCCCAAGAAAAGAAAAATTCGCCATTAGGCAAAACGTAGTTAAACGTTGGATAACGTTGACGTTGAGAGTACGCGTTTGCTGTTGTGACAGGAGCGTAGTAACAAGTGGCCCTCAAAGTCTGAATCACTACAATTATATGTTTTTAAGCCAGTGTCATTTGAAAACAAATTTTCGGTCGATACCAGTCATACGGGCCTACCTACCGGAGACATGTGGACTGAAGGGGTTAGAGAGTTGAAGGCTTTAGGTTTAGGCTTAAGACAAGACTTATGTTCAAACTTGCATTCCGGTTTAGGTTTAGGCTTGTCTTACTTGGCAGGCCTTTAAAGTTAACGTGAGCCAAATTTCCGAAGACCTGTCTATAACAGACGTATTTTTGGTCAACGTTCCAGCTGTTGCTGTATGCAACTTAGAACCCATATGTACAGTTTGAAAGCCAATAAAACATGATGTAGTAAAGAATTAAATTAATCAGAAGTGAAACCAAACATATTGAATAGGTTTGCGCAGTTTTCAGGCTGGAGTAAATTTTTACGATAAATATATTTAGACTTGCAAATATGCAACCACGTTGACTAATAAACGTTTAATTAGCAAAACAATTGTTAATTAGTGAAATTAAAAAATTCAGACAAAATGTTTTAAATTTACCGCATTAATTTATAAAATTTACCTTTATTGGCAGGTCAATTTGAAAGCATTTTTGCATCAGGGGTTTAAGCCATGGTCCAGCGCAAATGATTACACTACTCGCTACGATTGCTTCTCCATTGTCGAGATAGATCTGAACTTGGTCTGAAGGACTGTTTTTTAATTTAGGCTTCGGAACTATGTTTGAAACTTCGCAATGGTCTTTAATTATACCACCGTGACCGACGAATAAATTCTGAAAACAAAACAAGTAATGGCTTATATATGAAGCTAAGCGGGTAAAAATCTTTTCGCATATTGGTTGGGTTGCAGAGACCTCGATTTAAGTTAAAATGTGCGTGTAAACCTAAACCTAAAATCAAAGGCTTCAGACTGGTTCAAAGAGTAATGTAAGTAGCACTGTTGCTTATATGGATTTTACGCAGGCAACGGAGTCCCAAAAGAATAAGGTTACAAGTTGAATCCATGTTTGATCATATGTTTAAAATTTATTGCAAAGCCACGTCAAGATCCAGAATAAAAAGAATATTTCTTAGCAAAAGTATGTCGCTGCATGTCACCAGTTCAAGTTGCAGCTGCGAGTTCTTGCTGCAAAAATGTGTACGTGTAAATAGACTTAAAAATAAAATGAATTAAATTAAAGGAACTTAAAACATCACGAAATTTCGAATTTTTAAAAACATTACCCTGTAAACATGTAAACACTTGTCAGCCATAAGCATTCCACCTTGAGGGTCACATATCCCAATGTGCCCGTCTTCGGTAAATACGTCCGGGTAACGTTTTCGCATTTGTTCGGTGTTTAGAACGTCGAATTTAACCCCTGAGTTCCGCATAGTCCTGATGTGGGATTGAATATAATCATCTGAAGCGGCACCTATCATTACAGCTCCAGTTGGTCTGAAAAAACTCTATATGTTCTCATTTCCAATATTCTCGAATGCGTATAGCATATATCACCAGTTCACAATAGGTCTTAAATCCTTTAGAACTAAAGCAGTTGTAAGCTTTGAAAATTAGTGCATTTTTGTCGTTTGATTTGTCGTATTTCTCTTCAAATTTTAAATATATATGTATGTATAAGCATAGACTCTTTCGCAATGGCGTTTTAAAAGATGCTATTTGACACGTGAAAAGTTTAAAATATAATCAAATCGTTGATACGATTCTTTTGGAAATTGTATCCAAAATACAAACACTTACGTTGGTGTTTAATGTTCTGTTTGATAATAAAAATTGTTTAGGTGAATAGCTATTTGCTACTCAAGCGATTCACATCAAGGCTTCTATGCTTCAAAAAGGAGTTACAAATGCTGTTTGAAACGTGAAAAGTGTTTAAAATTTAGTTTAACTTCTGAAACGATTTTTTCATTGTCTTAAAGTGTCAATAGTGGCCTATATTGATTTATTGGCAAAATTCCTTACACAAATAATTTTTCACCGGATAAGCGTTCAAGTTCTTTAAATCCTTCCAGTGCATCATGCAGTAACCGGATATAAGCCGAATTATTGTACAAATACCGGAATTGTCGGCTTTGTCCGTGAGAACTGCCACGAGAATGCGGAAGCGGAAACTGAAACAGTGAAAGCGTAGAACAAAAACCTTTTCCCAAACCAGTTTTCTAACCAATTCATGCTAAACAGTTGACAATTTTGCATTCAGAGAGGGGGCTTGAAGGGTCGGACCGGACAAAACTTTGGGCAGCCTACAAAAGATTGTACGAGTATACAAATCTTATGAAATGCTTTTATGCTCCACCCCAGAAACTAATTTGGGCCCAGTACGATGGTAATCTGCATACGGTCGTCAGTAAATCGCGTAACATGGTTTGTTGCACGCAGCACATGAGCTAAGTCAGGTATTGGCTTGGAACAGGCCACCTCAAATAATTAACCAATATTCAGTTGTGTGTTAAGTCAATTTGTCTCAGCTAACATTTAGTTATTAACAGAGATATATATTTTCAACGTTTGCAGCAAATTAAATGGTTTTTGTTACTTTATCAATCAACACAGTTCGCTTTCCAAGTTTGGCCAATTCGTACGCTGCCGCTGACCCCATTATACCAGCGCCAACAACAACACATTCGTAGTCGCTCATAGTGTTTTCTCTAGAATAATAACACAAACACAGGATTCAAGTAAAGTATTCAATTCCTTTTGAAATAAAATCTCAAAATTTTTGTTTTCAACAAAACAATTTTAGTTGACTTAAGAGTTGATGATGACTCTAAATAAATGTGTTGAAAGTGACCAAAAAAATGCATGGAACAAAACGGACCGGAGCGCGTTGCATTTTTCGCTTACCTCCCTCATTTAGGTGGGTATCTGACGCTTGCGGACGCAGACTTTGCACGATGTTTTTAAAATATATACGGAGTAACCGTGCAATGACGTAATTGCTCGAATATGTCGGGGTTGCCAAAAACGACACAGAATGAACCCAGTTGGACACTCTTGCTAAAGATAGCGATTTTCTACTCTTGGTTCGGTTAACAATTAGAGGATTTTAAATTTTTTTCGAAAATTTCAAGATAAAGTAATTAAATAGTTCTCTTATTCCAGTTCCAAAGCAACCTTATAATAATAAAAAAATCAAAAATGCTTACATAAAAGCTCGTGCTAATTAGAAACCGTCTATGCCACTGTCCTTTTGCGACGCTCTATCTCCTATTTCTGCTTTTTACACCGGTAGTCTGTATTTGTATATGCTTTGCACAATACGTGTAATACTGTATTTAATGTTTCAACGTATAAAATAAACAAACTTTTATTATCAGAAACAAATTTTTGTTAAAAAACCACGGAAACTGATACTTGGTTCAGTAAGATGCTAGGGTCAATGTATAGAACAGGGCCGTTATAGTAGTATAAGCATATTCCTCTTGGTCAATTTTTAGAAATAAGTTTATAAAAAATAAAACCAACTCCTGCATCTGAAGCTCATAAAACAGATATTCATTTAGTTCGAAACTTGCGCGGCTTAGAATCACACACTATCTAATCGCGAATCCATAATTGCTGTGCGTGGCAAAATATTTTTTGTGCCTTGAAATTCTTAGAGTTGCAACATTTCAGAACAAATACCCGGACGCAATCCCACAGACCTTAAAATTCAAAATACGGAACCGGAACTTCTCAAATATAAAACTTGAACCGGGAATTCCTGAAATCTAAAGGCCCTGATTCGGAATAATTCAAAACCGAAACTTGAACACGAAATCACAAGTCGAAACGAACTTCGCAAACATATCGAGCAAGAAGCAATATATTTTATATTTTTTATAAATCGAACATATTAATTTGTAATGGAACAATTTTGGGAAAGACATACATAATTTTCGTGAATTTTTGCAATACCCGGACTCAGGTTTGGTCACATTTGCTGTAAACCCGGAACTTAGCAAAGCCATAAAACCCGAATTGCAATTGTTCGACAAAAATACTCGTAATAACCGGAATACCGGGACCCAAATATGAACCCGGATGCCAACCTAGAAATTTTATTTTTGTTTGAAAAATAAAAACTACGGTTCCCGGGTAATATCCCAATTTCCCAAAATCGTAATATCCCGTGTAATATCCTAGTGTCCAAAATAGCAATATCACGGGTAATATCCCAATTTCCTTGTAATCAGGGTCCAGCTTAGGATTTGGTATCAGTTTTAAGCTTAGGCAGTTCAGAAGTTTAAGTTTAGACTCAGGTTTATGATTAAGCTTGAACCTAAACTCAGGTTAAAGTTTAGGTGCAGGCTTAGGTTCAGGCGTAGGCTTCACGGTTCCATAGTCAGACAGAAGCAGGGAGCTCAGCCTCTCTGTAGCCAAATTTGCATTTTTATTCCCCCGCATTGATAAACTCGCTTGCATAAAAATATTTTCTTTAATTGCGTTTTCAAGGGTTTTCGACCACCACCCCCTTACACAAAGCAATTCATTGTTTGAGCAAAATTATTTGACTGTGGATTTACAGCTTAATTGTGAGAATCGCTTAGTGAGGTCTTATGGGGCGGCAGCCCCCCTTCCTGCTTAGTATCCCTTAAAATAGCGGGGGTTCAGGGGAGCGCCAACCACCTGAAAACCTAATTTAGAAAGTTGTCTATGCGGAGGATGGATGTTTTATCTCGGAAAGTTGTATTTTATTGTGTTATCAAGCGGGTTGTGCTCCCATAACCCAACACTAGGTAATTTACGTACTGTGGTGACCCGAATAAGAGGGGGGACTGATATTTATTTGGATACCCCAGAGGGTACCCTACCTTGTTTTTTGGTTAAGGACTTTTATTTATTTTTAACCCACGCTCCGCCGCGCTTCGTTACTGATATATATCCGGTACTGCAATTATCCGTTAAATTAAACGTTTATTTGTCTTGTGTCAATAGCTTGAGCGATAATACAAGGTTATACTTAGGAATGTACTTTCAAAATTTAAGTACGGTTTAAAGTTTCGAACTCAAATTATTTGGTCCTGGAGTATTTATGCGCTATAATTAGGGTTAACTGACATTTATGGACTCTGATTAGGGTTTAGGAACTCTATCCGTTTACGGACTCTTATTAGGTATGCGGATTCCAATTGATTCGGACTCAAAAGGGGGACCCCTCTTATTACCCCTCCCCCTCTTATTCGGGTCAATACAGTATATGTTGAAATGTATTGAATATTGTTATTGTCTATCAAATACAGTTTCAAACAGCTTAGCCTTAAAACTGATAACATCACAAACTTTGCATTCCGACAAGGGGCGTTGCCAAAATTTCGTATCTGGAGAGTAACCCAATTTTTTTAACGGAAAACTAGGGGTTACCAAATTTTATTTTCCCAAAATGCTGTTTTCACGGATGATATTCGAAATTCCAGCGCAAAAGGTTGTAGGTTCCGGGTACATATTGCCTATTTGCCGTGTAATATCCGAATTTTCTATAATCCCGTGCGAAAAATGTTGCGCTCAAGATTGCATTTTCTGTGTAAAATGCCAACTTCTAGGGTAAAATTAGGAAGTACCCAAAATCCCAATTTTCCGGGTAATATTCTAATTTCCAAAAATGCCGAGCGATAAAGTTTGCGCCCAAAATCACAGTTTCCCGGTAGAATTTGGATATTTAAAGCACCAATTTCACAAGTAATATTCGAATTTCGCACAATCCCGAGCGAAAAATATTGCGCCCAAGATCGCAAAATCTGCACGGAATACCGACTTCTCGGGTAATATCAGGAAGTACCCAAATTACCAATTTTCTGGGTAATATTCCAATTTCCCCAAAATCTCAATTTTCAAAAATCCCAATTATAAAGGTCGCGCCCAAAATAGGAATTCCCATACAATCCGAATTTCCCAAAATCCTAATTTCCCGGGTAATATCCAAATTCCAAAAGTCCCAATATCCCGAAATCCCGAGCGAACAAGGCTGCGCCGAAAATAGTAATTTCCCGGCGGAATACCAATTTTCAAAAATTCCAATTTCCCGGATAACAACCGAATTTTGTCAATATCCCAATTTCCCGAGTAATGTCCGCAAATTCTAAGAGGTACCTTTTCAGTACATGCGCCAGAACTGCGATGAAACATTTTTGTGCATATGCGATAAATCAAAGCCACCCCAGTAATCAGCTCAAAATTATCACTAAAATTTGGATTTTGTCGTGTGCCGCTACTCCAAATTTGGTCGACTATCACTCGTTGAATTTGAGCCGCACACCGAATTTTAATATTGTGTATTTAAAAGCTTATCTCAAGATATATCATTCGTTAAAATACTACTTTTCTGATGCTGCGCTACACCGCTCTTGTAATCTCTGCTAAATATAAGATTTATCTTGGTTCTGCCAATGTAATTTTCACTTGAGTCTTAAGTTGACAATAAATCAAGCATTTTTGCGTTTATGCTAAATTTGAATATACCATCTGCGTGAAGTGGTTGCGATCTATTGACTGATGAGTAAATTTGGTTTGATAATCTGTGTAAGTACTGTCGTCCGCCGCTGCACGATGACGCACGCATGCTTACAGCTAAACCCCGACTCTGTCTCCAACGTTACACAATTTCCACAATATCATGCGTTCACCAGGTGATTTTTCAATGGGCAGCATGATGAACACTGAAACCAAAAAGTTTTATTGTCCATCACACTAGCAAAGGTTACATGGTGTACGCATGATATTGTGGAAATTGCATAAATATAATATATAAGGCGACGTCAAAAGATATAAAATGGCATTTGTAACTATCATTTACTGAGTTTTATTAATTTTACGAATAAATCTGTTAAACGCTTATAATAGCGCACATTGGATTGCGGCACACTTGCTACACTACGTTGACTAGTACATTCGACGCAAGAACGAGTTATAGACAGTAACTGAAAATTTTTCGCACTAAAATCAACCATAGTCATTGTTTAAATAATTTTACGATACATAACCATAGCGGCCGACCACAATATACTTACTCGCAATGAGTGTTTCCATTAGAGCTAAGGAACCAATTTTGGTTGAAAGCCTGTTGTTGGTCTACCATCCACAGAGATATCAGGTTTCAAATAATGGCATGTTTTAAAAGGGCCATCATTACAAGCAAACATAGTTGAAACTGGTAAGAAACACGGACACACGCAAGACTCCCTTCTCGACATTTAACTCCAAAGCCAGTTGGCCGTATGGAAAAGATCCGATTGTGATTTGGGGTTTTCTTTTTTAAACATTATTTTTAGTCAATTATGCTTGTTCAGAGATACTAGAATATATAAAAAGTTTAATAATTTCCGTCAGTTAAAAATGGCAAAAATGGTGTTTTATGCGCCGTTAATTTATGGCGGCACTATACTTGTGATGACGTCCGGCGCTGTCCGTCACCGGACGGCGCTGTGAGGATAAAAGACGGCGCCGTACGACAAGTATAGCGCAACGCTAATTTTAAAGCTAAGGCGGAGTGAGGAAATAGGACGGGCGGTAAGTTCTATGTTTATTTCTTAAAACGACTTGTATGGCACTGAAACCCAAACAGTTTTCTAAAATTTAAACTTGTTACAGCCCGAGTACTTTCAGGTACCTTTACTATTACTTGGTTTAAGCCTTAGTTTTTAGACATATTTTTTGCTGTGAAATTTTCTGCCGTAGGCTTAGAACAGGCTTCGGGCGAACGTTACGTATCGAAAAACTACATTAGCTAAGCTTTTTGATAATCACCATTTTCGTTACTATGATGCAATGAAGTTTTATATATACATATATACATAAATATGTATATACATATATTATATGTATGTATATATTATATAAATGTGTATATATTAAATATATGTACGTACTAAAGTGGCCCAAATAAGATGGGGAATGATATTTAGTTAGCCTTTCCGGAGTGTACCCCTCGGTTACGAACTGTTATTTATTTGTAACCAACGTTCCGCCACCCTTCGTTACTGATATATCCGGTACTGCAATTATCCGTTATATTAAACTTTCATTTGTCTTGTATCAAAAGCTTGAGCTATAATGCAAAGTAATACTTAGCAATGAACTTTTAAAATTTAAATATTAAGTCTCAACTTTAATTTTAGGGTTTAGGGACTCTACCCATTTACGAACCATTGGATACAGACTCTTATTGATTGAGACTCAAAATGGGGACCCACTTCAAATTGCAGCCCTCTTGTTCGGGTCACTAAGCATAAGTATATTTATGTATATAATTACATACAAATCTGCATCGATAGGAGACTATCTGCTCCGTTGTTTACTATACTCATTCAGTCTAATGTACTCTCATTAATTGCAAATTATTCGCTCAAGGGCGCCATTGTTTTGATATCAAAACAACTTATTTTTGGAAACATTGAAGAGTTATTATATTTAGTTATTCAGCTAAATTAGGATAAGTTTATTTATGGCTCAAGTTAATTTTAATGGTTTGGCACGCAAGCCTTAATATTGCGTGATAAGCTTACAAAATCTTTATTGTTACTTTCACGCAATCAGGAAACTAAGATATCGCATCGACAATTTTATTTTTGTACTCTTTAAACAGCATCTGTCAAAAGGATTTTTGTCAGTGGAACCTGTAAAATAAAGTTCAACTGGAACAAAAAAATGTTATTTTGGCATTAAAATAAACGCGCTTTTGTTAAAGTCAAAACAATTTATATGATTCTTTCCACCAAACCTATCTGTTAAATTTTGGTCAAAAATGTTTTGCACTGCATTGACAGTCGTCGGACTTACGATCCCGAATAAATTCTGTTCGTTTGCCTTATACTAAAGTCAAACTGGAAGCTCAAACTTAAGCTAAGTAGTAGCCTAAGCTTTAAAGTATAAAGCCAAATTTTAGAGCGAACGCCTGTTTTATAACGACTTTTTTTGCACTGACCCAAATAAGCAGAACGGTAAATACAAGAATGTCCATATTCTGAATACAAATCATAGGTAGTATCCCTATTTAATTTGAGTAAGAAAATTTGTGATAGAGTACAAAAATCTAAATATAGAACTCATAATCGTCACTTGATTGCTCAAAGTATGATTTACGTATATGTTCTATGGAAGTATACTTAAAATTATAAATATATATTAACTATTTTAAATCATTGCTTAACTGCGTAAACTGTGGCTTCGGTCCGTTTCACAAAAAACCTCGCTTTTCTCATTTTCTGCCATAAAAACGCTATATAGCTCAAAAATCAGTGTTAATTTTGCTACAATATGCTGGCTCAGGTTGCCTACACGCATACGAGGCAATTTTGGTTCTGTCAAATTAAATCTAGGGTGTTTTATATCATCAAAAATGCATATAACCACCCATGCATACATTTCACCGCTAGGCTTTCGGGTAAATTAACTCACCTTTCCTCGTTTTTCAGGCCAGTAGTGAAAAAGCGGAGAAGGGGGTATGGCGTCCTAAACTTTCTTAATAGATGACTGAAAATCGTACGTTTACACGCTTTATAATAATCTGATTGATTTTAGAGGCCAAAACTTTTATCACTTGCTTGGAAAAATGCTTTGAACGTTGTTTTACTTTTCCGAATGAAATCCCTGCTACGCGATTAATATTCAACCAAACATAATGAAGAATAGTCAATATTGCAATTAACATAGAGATCACATTTTTTAATTTACCTTAAAATACCTTCTCAAATTTCAGGGACGAGGATCGCCTACTTACCATCCATCCCCACAAATGGGCATACGGTTTTACCATAGCTACGTATGTTTAGCGTATTAAAAAGGCTAAATATTACCATGTTCTTTCCGATTTGCTGACAACAAGAACTCCCAGTCATGGTTTAGTATATGCGATGTTTGAAATAAGGCAATTTATTTAAGGTTTTATCTTATTGACTCAGTTCAATATATATATATATAATAGAAATATATGTATGTACGCATAAATAAATATATATTGTATACAGTCACGGGCATAGCCAAATTTCATTTCGAAACGGAATAACCTCCTGTAAAGGTTTTTTGTGCCAGCGAACGCTGGAAGCGAGAAAAATTTTAAGCTTTTAAAGTATCTTTTTCTCATATCTACCGAAATTTTGTGCTGGGATATATTTCTTCTATCTCATCCTTGCAGACGCCTCTGTGTATTGAGTTGGTTTACTTAAACGGGCCACTAGGATTTCATTTTGGAAGAAAATAAGTCGAACTAGCATGGACCGCTAATTAGGGAGATTAAGGAGACATAGCACCATCGCCTTGAGTTCTGAGCAGCTAAAGACTAAGTATTTTCTGTCGATATCATACCTAAAGTGGGATGCTTTGCAGAATTGAAATGCCGTAGCCTTCACTTGTCGACGCTGCACGGTAGCGACTAGGTAGAAAACTATTTGCCAATTTGAATCTAACTTAGAAAAAACTTCCTGTTTTTCAACTTGCGTTGCGGATTTGGGGGTGAATTTATATCCAATGTGGCACTTGGATATATATTGCGTGTTGGTTTTCGTGTTTATCTCGGTGGGGCAACCCTCTCTGGGTCAAAAGCATTTATACAATTTGAGTCCCATTACATTTGGCTGTTTAAATATTGAGATCTATTCCGTCCAAAATTTCTAACAAATAACTTGAGAGCGTCTACAGAAACTTGAAGTTTCCCAAAAACGCAACGCTCGCTGGCGAAACAAACTTTTACCAGAGATTATGCCCTTCTGAAATGCAATCTTGGCTACGTTTCTTGTTTCGTATAGGTATCCTACAACATTAGAAGACATCGAGCTTTAGAGAACGTTTATAATTGTAAGACCACCATTTCGCTTCATAGCTTGCCTTCTCCACGGTTCACTGGGCACAGGTGAGCCTAAAAATGGTTAAAAGAGAACTTTTTATAAAGTTAACCTTTCTGTTATATCGAACAGTAAAATATATAAATAAATTTAGTATTATTTTAATAGAACAATGCTTGTATTGCGTAAAAGTTTTTGAAGAAATTGACAATTTTAAACAGTTTACCTTGAGTTTCACAAGATTCTAAAGTCTGTTAACACTGCTCTTTTCATTTTTAACCAGCAGGCGCCTAGCCAACTAATCTTGCTGGGGGTGCTTAAATGTTTTCTAGGAGGGGCATACAAGGATTTTCGCCCATGTATAGAACAGGGCCGGATCGTTTTTCGGAGGGGCTATAACAAAGTCAGGTTAAGCTTTAGACTAATTTTTTCCTTAAGCTTCGGTTTAGGCTTAGGCTTAAGGTTAGGAATATGCTTATACTACTGTTCCGGTCCTGTTCTATACACGGGCCAGAATTTTGATGTACTTAAAAAACAGATTGAGCTTCTTCGACGGGACCAAAAATTGACCGCGTGGTTTAACCCCTTGTTCCCCTCTGGCTACGTGCCCGCTTACCGGAAATTTTTTAACGACAATAGGGATGCGGGATATATGCAATTTTTTACCTCCCTTCCTCGTACTCGGCCCTAAATTAAGGTCTTCTCGATAGTACTTTGCAATGTTAAACGATTTCGAACGGAACAGAAGTTTGATGAGTGAAAATGGTACGGGTTTTCTGTTGCTAAAAATTAATAATTTATTAGTTGCTTTAGAAGGCTCAGGTATTAAGTAACAAATTGGTTTAGTCAGCTATCGCAGAGAGGACCTTGAAAAATTTTAATTGGGGGGTACCACCCTCACCTAAGAAAAATAACTAAAATATTGATTTTTAATGAAAAACTGGCAAATCGTTAACCATGATCAATACGAAAGTGTTAAGACCTGACAGTAAGTAAAAACAAATAGTGGGGCATCCTACCTCTGTCGGTTCACTATTAGGTAGGCTTTGTGCTTTTGACTATAGTACACCGGTTTCAGTTAAAACCTGTAAATTTATAGTTTTTAAGGGTTAAATTTTGGAGAGCTTAGACACTTATGGAGTCTGGATTTCATTTCGGGAGAGCTTAACTTTATTTTTAGACTGTAGAACCCAGAAGGTTGCCATTTTAATGTTCTTAAACATGTTTGTATCGCCTCGTCTCTTCCGAAATTACGACGAAGTTCGTATACCAATATTATCCTTTCGGCCCATGTAAATATCAGGAGCGGAACGTTTCTCTGTGGGACTGAAATAGAGTAAGCTTAAGCTCTAGACTATTTCTTGTTTAGGTTTAGGCGAATATGCCTGTGCCACTGTTACGGCCTTGTTCTATACATTGACCCTCTTAATACGCATTTACCACTGGATTTAAATTAAAATGACTCTTCAGAAGGAATATTTGTTTTTCGGCCAATGTGTAGATAGAGACTTAGGAACTCCTGTGTAAAAAAGTCAGCGACTCTAAGCGTTAACCTTAGCCTAAACTTAGCCATATGCTAAAGATAAGGACTATGACCGACGACTTTGTTTATGATTAGTTCACAGCACTCAAGAGCGTTTTGTTTTGATAATTCTGTTCAAAAAACATGGAATGAATGAATGAAAACATTTCCAAAAAATATATAAAACTAGAATGAAAAGTGCCCCGATGTGGCCATAGAAAACGATATGTTTCAGGTAGTAAGATTTTAGTTCAATACCGCTAGTATTACAATTTCCATGCATGCGTATAAAGTTTTAAAACTAGATTAATTTGATGCCAATCAGCGTCCTCCCGAAACACGACACAACAATACTATAGAATTAATAGAAGTTAAATCATTGAGTTTGATTGACTGCGTAACGGAAACATATCCGCAACTTTCTCTGACAGCGGCCAAATAGACATGTGATCCACTGTTTCGAAATATTAAAACAAGAAGTAAATACTAGAATATAAATGACGAATTATGGTTGATGTAAAAAATTTGAGTACACACTCGTGACGTTAGTTTCTTGCACTTAGTAAACTGAAGTTTCGAATATGTGCAGAAAAATTTTTGGGTTTTAAAAAGAGTATATAAGTAGAAATTAAGCGTAAAATGCTGGTGACCCAATATTAAAAACGTGTTTGTTCGTCAATTGGCCCAATGTAAAGAACATGAACGGATCAGTATTATAAGCATATTCCTAATCCTAAGCATAAGCGTTAGCATGAGCATATTCCTAAGCCTAATCCTATTAAGCGTAAGAATGAGCATAATCCTAAGCCTAAGCCAACCAAAAAATTAATCTAAACCTTAAGCTTATTCTATTCTAGTCCCGCAGAAAAACGTTCCGCCCCTGATCTTTACATTGGCCGTCATTGGAATACAACGCAGATTTCGTCAGCAAACTTGCAAATATTGTTTCGTTACGTACTCACTCAAATATTTTAATGTTTTAAACGTTTAAAATCTGGGTACCGTTTAGCCAAGTATGGAGAGGGAACTGTACGGTACAAAATTTATACAGCTCCAAAACTGATGCGTTATCGTTTTCTATAGCCTCGTCGGGACACTTTACTGTCTATTGTGACTTTTCCTCCGAAAAAGTTGCGGATATGTTTCCGTTACGCAGTCAATCAAACTCAATGATTTAACTTTTATTAATTCTATAGTATTGTTGTGTCGTGTTTCGGGAGGACGCTGATTGGCATCAAATTAATCTAGTTTTAAAACTTTATACGCATGCATGGAAATTGTAATACTAGCGGTATTGAACTAAAATCTTACTACCTGAAACATATCGTTTTCTATGGCCACATCGGGGCACTTTTCATTCTAGTTACTAAGCTTTAGGAAGAAATTTGATGTAAATTTACCTTAAGTGCGAAAATATTCAAATTTAAAGTCATATATACTCACGTTATAGTTGTTTTAGAACTGTTAATCTATATTTCCATGAAAATTAAAAACTACATTTTCACAATCACAAAAGTCGCGCTTTCCAAATTTCATTTTTATTTATTAGGTAACTCGCTCAATTTATAATGCTAATATATTTTAATTCATATAAATTGTTTGAATTCAAATAGAAAATCAATACAATTGATAAGTACTTGCTCTAGTAAAAACTGATTTTATGCTGCATAGTAGTGTAGAACCTATACATCGGTATCGGTATTGTAATCGGTATTTTGGAAGAATACTGATTCCGATACTTTCAATTTTGTATTGCACACATGAATTGCGTTAAACATATAATTGGAATGCGCAGCATTTAAAAATATAGCTGCAACAAATATTTTGTGAAACATGCTGAATACGCATTTGCATCAACATGCGGACGTGGAAAATTGCTTGAAACACACTTTTGTTCGTTTCCTCTTAATTGTACAAGAAATTCTAATGAAATTCCATCCCCGGTCAAAACTGCGAATCCGCAACTATAAGGTTTGCTTTGTAACTTATTCTTGTTTTCTTTTCGAAAACGAAACACTAAAGCGGCCGGGCGTGGGCCTAAAAATCCGGGCCGGTTCATACCATAATGAGAGCCCGCTGTGTTCGAGTGTCACGTTTTTGAAAGAGGCTGCTTGCTTTGGGAACCTTATTAAATTAATGGTGTTAATTTTGCACGTCAAAATTTCTTCAAATATTCTAAACCGAGTTTTGGACATTTCAGTGCTCAACTTGGTGCTACCAATAATACATACTTTATGGGTTTACCACTTTGAATGGAAAGCTTTGCAGCCATAAGGTTCTAGATAGAAAATAAACATTTTTCGACAACTTGAGGTTACGTCTACGTTTTCAAAAACGCGCCTTGGCAAAAAAATACACATAAAACTAGCTATGTTACTAATTTGTAATCATATATAAGCTAATGTTTTTCGTAATTGTCCACTTAACATGTTTCGCATATATACTTACTAAACAATAGTATTTTCGTTAAATAAATAGCTTAACGTATATGGTTGAGAAAACTTATGTAGCACATAAAAAATTGGATTGTTACAATCTACGATTCTGTAGAACACCTTGCGACAAGATTTGAATCCAAATACGAAGGCGAAACTTTGCGCTTCCGATTCTTATGAAAAAGTTTACGTTTAATACTTCGACAATTTTTTATTTAAATATAGCGCATGAACACCGGTTGCCATGATCTTGAATGACATACGTTTGTATATAAATACCACCAAAACAGAATAGTAGAAATAATAGACTTTTGAAAGAAACATAAGAGAGACGTGAACACTTTTGGAAGAAACATATAATAGTGACACTACCGTGTCCCTATGATTAACCAGTGGGCCTGCAAGAATATAAATAACAGATTTGAAATCAGCTGCCTCAAATACGTCGGAAAATCACATAAAAAGTACACATAAAATTTCAATTTATATTTCCCCCAGTAGGACTTGAACCCGCGACCCAAAAGCTGAAAAAACACCGTGGTATGTGAACATCATACCACTCAGCCACAGGTGCACTTGACCGGTGTTTGTGTTTACATTGTATATGCTACATGTAAAATGGGCTGAAACTCGGGCCTGCACGAATATAAATAACAGATTTGAAATCAGCTGCCTCAAATACGTCGGAAAATCACATAATCTTACAGTTTCTAGGGGGGTCGATCTACCTACCGTACCTTCACCAAAACTAGCTATGTTATTACTTATTTGCAATCATATAAGCCAATGATTTTTCGTAATTGTCCACTCAACATGTTTCGCATATATACGTACTAAACAATAGTATTTTCGTTAAATAAATAGCTTAACGTATATGGTTGAGATAACTTATGTAGCACATAAAAAATTGGATTGTTACAATCTACGATTCTGTAGAACACCTTGCGACAAGATTTTAATCCAAATACCAATGCGAAATTTTGCGGTTCCGATCTTATGAAAACGTTTACGTTTAATACTTCGACAAATTTTCTTTAAATATAGCGAATGAACACCGGTTACCATGATCTTGAATGACATACGTTTGTATACATAATAGTAGAAATAATAGACTTTTGATAGAAACATAAAAGAGACGTGAACACTTTTGGAAGAAACATATAATAGTGACACTACCGTGTCCCTATGATAAAAAAAATAATTTTCAAAATTGCTGCGTTTTTCAAGTTCTGTCCGTTTTCGCAACGATATAAACCTCATGTAAAGAGTTTATGACGCCTGAGCATAGCAACCAAAAAGGATTATTTTGACCTCAATTATCCGGAAGGTTATATAATCTGTAAAAACAAATTTCTATCGTTCATTCTGTAAATATCGGTGTATACATTTGCCTTATCCCTCTCGTATGCGCCTTGATGGCCCAACAGACTTATTTGTATGAGCACTAGATAGTAATTTGAATTGACATCTCCGTTTCAGTGCCTCCGGGTTTTGTGCCACAGATATTGTGGCTCATGTAAAGATCAGAGGCGGAACGTTTTTCTACGCTATTGCAATAGACTAACTTAAGCTTTAGACTATATCTTGCTTAAGATTAGGCTTTTAAGCTAAAGAATATGCTTCACGGTCCTGTTGTATACATTAGTCGATATTTTTAAAATACCTACCTGTTCTAAATTTTTTCGAATGAAATTTTATTTAAATTCTGTTCTAAAGCAAATGCTACAGAACAGAGAGCAAGTAAATTTTTGTTTGAAATTATTGTGAAATCTGGAAGTATGTAATCAATGTACGGAGTTGAATCTTTCCAAATACGTCGTCAATTGTTTGCAGAAGGAGCAAGATTTTTTCATTTAAAATTCTTATGGCTAATGTATAGAACATGACAGTAGTATAAGCATATTCCTAAACATAAGCCGATAGCGTGAGAATGAGCTTATACCTACGCCTAAAAGCCCCAGTAATAAAAAAGTCTAACGCTTAAGCCTGCTCTATTGCTGTCCCGCAGAAAAACGTTCGGAATATGATATTTATATGGGCCGCTAAAAATTTCAGCTCAGGAAAACATTGCAACTGTCTCTTGCACCTTAGCCCCGAGCTTCAGTTCAGTTCGTTAATGCTCTATAATGTGCATTTTTAAATATCTTTCAACATAATCAGTAAATCAACTGACGCAACGCTGAATGACCTGTATTTACTAAAAAATCTTGGAGTTAAATGTTGCAACCTTTTTGACTTGTTCGAAATCAATTTCAGAAGATTTAACCAAAAATGTCATAATTAAAATACTAAACTGTATAATTTATTAGCATATTCTCGAATATTCACTTGGAACAAGTCGCATTATTTCACAATTGCCAGCCAGGTCATGGTTAATACCGCGTGCAGTAAACGTTTCAATCAAAAATTCGCTTAAAACACCGTAGTTGCAGTTTCTAAAATGTGGCTTTTGCACTTAACCCGGCTCATTTGTACTATTTGTATTCTGACGTCATTTTCAACTAAAAATGATGTCTTTGCAACTAAAAATAACGCCATTTCAAATAAAAATGACGCCATAAAAACCGCTGTTGGGAACCAATGGAAACGAGAATTTGGTTATTATAAACAATCAAGTGAAAACGAAAAACCACCAAACGTCGCCGATAAACACAAAAAGCAAGAACACCAAGACGAAAAAGAGGAAGAAAAAGAAAACGAGGATCAACAAGATGAATCAAGTGAAACCAACGCAGATACACCAGACGCGGGTCTATCTTGTGAAAGCAGTTTTGATGAGTCTGGAAAATGTCATCACGCAGTCGCTTGTTGGATCGCCCAGACGGGAGCAGCAGCACCCTACAGCTACAAACGAGGCTGTTCATATTTGGATTTAGGAATCTCTGGCGGACGATATTGTACGCGACCTGGATCAACACTGGACGTCTTATTAATGATTCCACCAATCACAGCGTATCGCGATGACGTCACCTGTTTTTGTAATGACGTCAACGATTGCAACAATGACGTGCAAAACGTTATTCCAGATGCCGACAAATATCAAACGAATAATCCCCGACGGGCTGTGTTGAGTCTAGACGTAGAATACAAGCTTGATAACGGCATAACTATCAGACAGCAAGACGCCCAAGTCTGGGTGCTAGACGATGCTCGAATCCCTGACAGCCTGGATTTTGAAGTCAAAACCGGAAAAGCGGCAGCAAAAGTGTCTGGAACCTTGACAAAATATGGTGAGAAATATTTGGAAGATCAACCGTGGGAAAATGTGCCAAACACAGACGAAGAACCAAGCGAACAAGACGAAAGCAGTGTGGAAACTGTGGAAGGTCTTCATTCAGTTGAAGCGGATGTAAAAAATGATAAAACAGTAGATGATGGCAAAGATCAAGCACAGCGGCCGACAGCAGATAAGTTACAAGCGGCGCCGGATGAAAATGAAAACGCCCTTGAACCAGCTAAAGAATCAGACCAAGACGAAACTGTCGCTGAAGAAATATCAAATAATGGAATTATTATTGGCGTATTTTCGTGCTTAATTATTTCAATTATTCTGGGCGGAGTTGTATGGAAAGTACGAACTTCAAAACGTGTGAAAAATGCCGAGTACGAAAGTGTTAGTTGAATTTTCAATCTGTGGACTTTATTAAAGGGACGTAGCCAGCAGGATGCAATCGGATATCCGCTTCCGGTAAACATCAATCCTTTTTTTGTTTTCGCTTTAGGAATACCAGAAATTCTGTTACATCCCACAATTTTACATCTTATAGATACGTTGAAATTGTCCGATAAGAAACAAAAGTGTCGAAATTCATACAAAATGTTAAAAATTTCGGATGCATCTGCTATTTTTTCAATTTATAAGTCGCGGTGAATACTTTTATGCCTCAACTGTAGTGGCCGAAAAATAACATCTCTTAAAACTTTATACTTTAATATCCGTTCTCCGTTTCCGCTACCAGCGTCGAATTATGGGCACCGATGATAAAATTTGCATCTGGTGAAGTTTCTACGCTGATTTAGGGCTGCGTTCTATAGTATAATGCGCATTTTTACTAAATTCATTTTCATTCACATTTCGCTGTTCAACAGGCCCATAAACAGCTCACCTTGCCATGGAAGGAGGCTAACATTTTTCAGATAGGGTATGCGAGGGTTTTCATTGACTAACAAGTTGACAATTTCCTAGGGAAGAGGGCTAAATTTTTAGGGGGAGGCTAAATTTATTATGGAGAGGCTTTGACCGCCCCACCCGTTGGCTTTGGGCCCGTGTATTAGTGGTTGAGTTTGTATAATACTACTTTTGATTACATTTTAAGGATCTCCTAAGGCTGAGACATATAATCCATGTCTTATTTTTACAAAATACTTTACCAAATTTTATTATTGAACGAATCAACAAGCAACTTAGCTGGCAGTTCACAATTTCGTGGAGTATCTTGAGTGCTAACTTTAAGAAGCGCTTAAGCTCTGCTATCCTTCTAATCGCACAGTGACGTAAATTACATGTAAGTATAATTTAAGTAAATATTTATTAGTAAGATTTTAGAAACTCTGCTATTGTTTCGTTTAGTTTAAACGACTTAGTGCTTTTTAAATTTGAGAACAAAACACGTCTAAATATAATTTTCACTTTAGAAATTGATATAAAATTTTTGCTACATTCACATTAAAATTGCTTTAGATGTTAAATGCCGTTGCAAATGTTTTGTCAGAGCCGCAATTATATGCTGAAAAACTATTCCGTTTCTTGTACTTTAAATTCAATACAAATGCTAAGGCCTGCAGCTACTAAGCGCAAGACCTCCAATATCGGTATCCAAGCTCTCCATACAATTCAACGAAGCTCATATGAGATCAGTCTAAGCCCCTTGCAATTTGTAGATGCACGTGTCAAATTTATCGACCATCGCTTCATAACATTTGTTAAGCCAATCGCAATTGAACCTGCGACCCCGACGGGGCAGGTGGTGCCATTCTTACAACAGCAAAAACTTTACTGATGCTACCTGGCAGTGATTTCTACTGTGACCGCCTTTGACAGTTTTAATTTTAGGTCGAAAGATTTGCTTAAATGCTTTATTTATTATTGGTCTACCCTGCCCTTGCAATACGGGTCGTTAGCCTAAATTAAGTCATTTTTAATTTCATCCTCCCATCGATGACATTTTCGGCATCGTGAAAATCGTTTGATTTGATCCACCAGGGTTCCAGTCTCTGGTCCTTGCAGGAGGCGATACTGTTGTGCTCTGGGCTCTGCCGCTGTCAGCCATTCAATTTCTATACGGCGTCGTTCGTCATCGCTCACAGGAGATGGGTGACTTCGAATTTGAGTTCTGAAATTTTATTTTTTTTCTGTTTCGCTATTTGCTTCTTTTTTAGTCTTTTTTACGTTCTATTCTGTTCTGCTACTCTTTTTAATATTTTTTTCGCTTATACTACAGCTATTTCCGATTTCTATAAATTGGCCGTTTTGAATATAAAAGTGCAAGAAACACAATGGTAAGCGACGTTAAACTGTGGTTTGCAATGAATTAAAATCACGGTAAATTTTTACATAATTCAAAACTTTAGTCACCCAGTAAAAACCATCAAACCAAAAGAAGTAATATGAAATCGAGAGCCGTCCCTTAAATGTGCGTGTGCCCTGTGTCTCAAAATTTCTGCGGCCCAAAAATTTTAGGTGAGCCACGCGCTGACAACTCATACAAGAAATGCTAAAAATTTTAGAGGGGTGGTAAGATCCTTGCATAGGAACCGAACCTCGCTGACCAGGGGTTATATGCCCGAGTTTGCCCCACAGCAATTCAACAACTTCCGAATTATTTCAAATTATCATTCTTACAATCGCGCTATTCTTTTTATAAATTGGAATGCCTTCCAGCGCAGTCGGTCACTATATAGTTGCCGTGGGTCGTCCTTCGCCGTCCACCACCGTTCGCCACCGTCTGTTCCCTGCCCGACTCTGTATGTCGTAGTATACGTCCAATATTGCATGGTGACTACCGGTGGCGGACGGGGACGGAAGGCTTCGCACGATGAGTATTGCGCAACTCTTACTCGTGAGCCCATCCTGAAGATGTATTTCTAATTGAGTCTAAGCGATTTGAATTAATTTGTTGAAGTTGAACTTTGTCTTGTTCCAAAAAATCCAACAACGATTGTAGTCGTTGCCTATATAAAGAATGACAAATATAAAACAAAGAGTAAGCAAACTTATTATTAAAGATTGATTCACTTTAAATTTCAATTTAACCCATCTTCTCAAATTTTAGTGAATGCCTGAATCAAACTAACATTTTAAATAAGTTTTGCTAGAAGCTAAGACCACACCGGCATTCGAACTTGAGATATCTTGCATCCGAACCAAATATACTACCGCTACACACCACGCACGCGATTGCAGCAATTTGTGGTTTAAAATGTATATATACAATGAGTGTCATTGGCTGCGTTTCTGAAACCCTTCTTAAGCACAACTTGATAGTTGATACTTAAGTATTTGCTAAGTAATTACTTAACCAATTTCTCGTTCCTAAAAACGTACTTAGATTAAAATAAATACTTAAGTCGCAGTCAAAATAAATGTGGCACAAACTAACATTAATGACATAGTATAACCTTGGACGAACTCAGACCGTAGATCCTAAGAAGCACCTTCATATTATAAAACACAACATTAGTTCCGTTCGCCCAACCTAAAAATTGACATATACTTGTTTTTGTTCAAAATGTTATATATTTACTTGACTTGAAAACAGAAGTAAATACGTAAGCATTTACTCAAGTATATACTTAAGTAAGATGTTAGAAACCTAACCATAATTTTAACTTCCGTACACGTATAAGTGTTGCGCTATTCTTTTTATTTTAATGTCATCCAACATCGTTACCGTATATTGACGGATGAGTGATGAACTAGCGACGGACGGTGACGGACGGCGCCGAACGAGTAACGGACAGCGCCGTACGACACGTATAGCGCAACCCTTAACGTGCACGTCACATAATATTTAACATACTCTTGAAGTTGCTCTCGAGCAATCAATTGGTCAGCAACTGTAGGAGCTTCTGAACGCGTTTGATTCAGCCACCATGATTCTGGTGGTGTACCGTGAAAGTTATTCGCTGAGTGATTAACATCTGTGGGCTAAAACAATTAGGTAGTTAAGACAATGGTTACTTTGCAAACTTTAGCTAATCTCTGTGAAGTATTGTCAAAAATCTACTTTTAGGATTATTATTTTAAAAATTCCGACAATTTGCTCCTCAAAATTATATCAACAGTTGAAACCAAACGTACCGCACGATACAATTGTTTTACAAAATAAAGAAAATTTCACTACCGAAATTGCACGAGCTTCCGTCAAAAATTGTACTTTAGTAAAAGCGAAGGTTGTCTCCAGCCTGCTATGTGGATTACCTTCGGAATTGAACGAAAACCTATATTACAGATCTTGAAACGTTAAGTCTCGTATACTTTGAACCGTAGAGCTTTTGATGTAAAAAGTTCACAAAATGAACCTGGTGTAGCTTATATTTTGTACTAATATGCGAAGTACACTTTGATGATTTAATCTGCGCTGCAACTGCATGAAATTCTAGATCCGCCGCTGCCGCCGGTGCACTACGATAAATGTTTTATCGGTGAGTGAAAGGTCTGGTTGAGAGCGCGGTTCTTTTTAAAAGTTTAAACGGCCAATGTATAGAACAGGGCTAGAACAGTAGTGTAAGCATATTCCTAACCCTGAGCAAGCCTAATTCTAAGCCTACGCCTAAGCGTAAGCCTGAGCCGATACCTAAGCCTAAGCCTAAGCAAAAAAATAGTCTAAAGCTTAAGCTTACTCTTGACAGTCTCACGGGAAAACGTTCCGGATCTATGCCATACTTGGGCTGTTTCAACTTTTAATCTTCGGTTAAATCTATTTCTTTCAACGGCTGAATGAGTTTTTGCTAACTTGTAATTCTGGATGATTAAGTTGAACTGGCGAAATCAACGGATCCAAGTTAACAAATTCTGGGTTCGAAACAAATATCGAAACAGGTGTTTCGTGGCTTTTTAATGTTCTGAAAAAAATTAACAAAATTCAACGAGCTGTTGTTAGACTGAGAGAATCATGCTCGCTCGGATAAAATTTGAAAACCTATATATTTATATACTTGAATGGTAGCTGCAAGTAAGCATTTCATTGTCAAACATGAATTGAACGTCAACTTTGAATGTTTGCTTCAATAAGAAAGCAAACATTTTGGATTCACCTTTTGACACATGAGCATTTTCTATTTCACCTGAACTCGAATTTCAAGCTTGGTTCCAAAGCACGGAGACTGGAGTGGGCAGCGTTTTACTGCCACCATGCAGTAATCGGAACTTGACGCTATAGCAGACCCTCACGTCATGTGGAGAATTTATACTGCGTTTACGTGCGGTTGTAAGAAATTGCATTATGCGTTATTTCACTTTACAGACATTGTACTAAGTGATTCGTAGTCAAGTGTAGTGAGAAATGCTCACGGCATTATATTGAATCGAAACAAAGGCCTTAAAGCGCTTTGCATACAGATATATGAAAAAATAAATTTCAAACCTTTAGTTCACAAACCAGCCATCAATAAGCATTGATAGACTGAATCAGTAATGGTTTTTTGACCAATCACCTCTCTTTACCTCGAAGCATTACCAGCAACTGCAGCATCAGCTTCTTGGTTTCGAACAAATTCATTGTACGCACTATTCATACTTATCTGAAACAAAGATGTCTTTCACAAAAACAATGTTTTCGAAAATTTATTGTTTGTCCTCGATGTTTAAATTTTCGGCACATGTATAAACCAGGGGCACATCGCTTTTTCCCGGGACTGCCATAGAGTAAGCTTAAGGCTCGGTTAATTTTATGCTTAGTCATAGGCTTAAGCTGAGGCTTGTCTAGGTGAAGGATTATCCTTACGTCTATGCTAAGGCTTGGGCTGATGCATAGGCTTAAGCTTAGGCTTAGGCTTTAGAATATGGTTATACTACTGTTACGGTTGTGTTCTATTCATTTTAGCCGAAGGCTATAGAATAACCATTTGGATACTAGAAATCCAAACAAATTTACACGAGGTTATACCGTCTTGAAATGAAGTTTTGACTACGCCCCGATGCTGCGACTTTAGCAAAATTTGAATTATATATTGTTTGAATGCGGTGACATATTTCTAAAATTGATCTAATATATAATTTATCTTTAGTTTCGTGAATTTGTGTAAATCTTTGATAAAAACGCTTTAAATACTTAAAATACGGTCGTTATTCTGACGTAGCTGCAGGCGGTATACTCAGACCGGTAGCCAGTTCACCTTGCTAGGGGGGATTAAATTTTTCAGGAGGGCATACGATGGATTTCGTTGACTTACGAGCAAGGTTGAAAATTTTATAGGAGTCAAAATTTTCCATTGGGACTAAGCCTTCCTGGCCCACTCTTGGCGGTGGGTTCCGGACGTACTTCAATTTACCTGATTTGTCAACGCATTAAATAGTTTACGTTGTTTATCTTTTTTTGTAACGCTGGAATCTGGTCTTTTGTACAGCACGATCATTCCATTCTGAAAATGAGCGTATCCATTGAAAACATCGTATTACATGTCCATTCCATATTGCTGTTACATATACTCATTTACTCAACCATGAATGTACACATATGACCCTGTAGGAGATTCAAAATCGAAATACTGAACAAAATTTCAACGAACCAACACGAAGGTTGCGTACTTGATCTGCGTTCTGTACTGCTCCACATGCAACTGAATGTAGTTTTGTCTGTTGACTTAACCGGCGATTAATTTCAGCATTTTTCGCTCGAATTTGACGCATTTTATTTGCTTCGTTCTGAAACATGAGAATTTTCATATTTCAGATTTCGGTGGAGGCTTCGGAAAGAGGCTTCGTAAGCCTTTTGTTTAGAGCTAAACTTTAACCTTAATCACCATTGTAGAAATTTCAGTACATAATACGAACAGTGGTGAGTCAAATTTAGTGCCGAGTTCGTCACTAATACCTGGCCCACCTCGCATGTTGAATTAAAATTTGATTTTAACAAAACTAAATATTTCATTATAGTGAGAAATTGTACATTTTTAATGAAAAAATTAGTGAAAATGCTTTAAATTATAACCTTGTACGTTATTCAACGCAAATTGTATTTTCAACGACTGTTCTTCACCTTTAACATTTGTCAATTGAGAGATGAAACCATTTTCTACTAAAATAGATTTGCTGCACTTAGATTTTCATGGTTTCGTGACCCCAAGCAGATCTATTGTTCTTTTAAAGGCATTTTCAATTTCAAGAAATATTTACTTTTTCAAACTCGAATTCTTTTCGCAACTGTTCCGTTTGGTATGTTTCCAGTGAATGACTAGGTGTCGCAACGTAACGTTGGTCTGAAATTTCAAAAATGTCGATGATACAACAGAGACGAACACACAATTAAAACGAAGCGAGAAAGATATTCAAACAACCGTTCATACAAAAGGGAATCCAAGCAGCGGCGGATCATGGATTTTTCGAAAGGGGATACGAAGTTGATCGAGCACCCCGTTATACGACTGCCGACGACAGCCTCTCGAAAAGGACAATTTCAACGTGAGCTGTGAACTGTTGCTCCAAAACAGTAAAACTGGTCTAAAATTTTGCTATTTATTTATCAAAATTTTAGGCCGGTTTCACTCTTTCGGTTTGACGCCGTGAGCAGCGCTGCTCGAGCTCCCTGCAAAACCTCTGGTCCCGTTAGAATATAAAATAGGTTCATGTCCGTGTCCAAGCATCTGTTACGCCGAAACGTTCAAGAGCAAAACAAGCGAGAAGCCAGATACATGTACCCAGACATGTATATATGTATATGTATATATAAGTGGATATAAGTGGGGTAAGGCTTATTACCGGAGCGAACTTTACCCGCTGAAAGTTCAAAATAAGTTTTCCCAAGACCCGTTTCTATCCACTCTTATTTTTCCTTTTGTGCTCAAAAAATATCTACCTTTTCAGTGTATTCATGCTGTATATTTGCTAATCCTTTCTTTCACAATAAAATATATTAGTTAGTAGCTGGCAGAATGAAACCGGAGCTGAAAAATACCTGAACCGGAGCACAGAATGTTTTGCCAAAGCTGGAGCCGCAGTCGGAGTGAAACGAAATTACGCTGTTAAAATAACGTTTAAATTGTGAATTTGATAAAATATTCCTTAGACTGCAGTTTTTAAGCGTCTTTTTAAGTAATTTAACGCCTTTCAAACTTCTAAAATTGCTCAAATGTTACAAACAAAAAACACTGTGCGACACAACTTTTATAAAAATACGAAAAATGACAACATCAATACTGCGTGAAGATGTTGTCAATTTTTTTACCTTCGACATAAGGTTGACCTTTGGTTGTATCCTGGCAAAATTAAGCGTTATTTTACAAAAGTAGAATAGTATTGAGAAAAACATTTAAAATTATAAAAGTATTTTGTCGCTTGTTGCCCAATCTCTAGATGGGCAAAAAATTAGCGAATTTTACCTGCGTTTTGTAATTCTTTATCCGCGGATATACCCACGTAAAAATTTTTTACCCAGTCCCCGTTTACCCGAGGCGTTTTGCTGCTCGCGTACAACTCTGGTACAAGCACAGTGACCGATATACATTTACATTAGTCCTGTAAAGTATTGTAAGTAGCAAAAGTGCTCATACTTTTTCATCCTTCGAGAAATTTTAGGGATATACTTCTATCTATGTCAACTTTGTATATGCCGCTATAAAACTGGTCCACCTTACCGATATTAGTTTGCCTGTATTCAGCCAAATTATTGGTATGCGAATGTTGTCTACATCCAGTACACAACGATTAATCAAACCAAGATTTCATAGCGCGACTTCTTTAACGAAAAATAGGTAAACAAATTTTTTGCAGCGATAATTTGTTACTGATACAATACTAAATAAGTTACAATTTGTCAGAAATCCCTCTAAATCATTAAATATTTTGCGTTTGGCTTATGGTCAGGTTCGGGTTGCAATACCGTATGCATAAGTTTAGCCTTGTTCTTCGGTTTTGTGACTTAGGCTTAGGCTTAGGACTTGGTTCAAATATGGTTCCACTTAGGCTGACGTTTAAGCTGTATAGTCCCACGTTAGGCTGAGGTTTAAGCTGTAGATTAAGCTTATGTTTACGATTAGGCTTTAGGCTTTGGTATATACTTAAAAATAATTTTTCGAACATTAAATAACGGTTATCAATCAAGCCAAGCGAAATATGACGTTAGCTTTACAGCTCACAAAACCAAATAGTTCAAATCTTATTCAGGCGTAAAAGTTGGCTATAAAACTTGAAAACGCCGAAAATAATCGCAGTTGACCGTAAACAATTTTCGAACTTAAAAAATTGAGTTACAAATAATAATTAATAGTGATTTCCTGGCGAATATATAAGGTTTTTAAATTCTTTTTTATAGAGTTTGTTTCACAAGCTACGGCTTTTTAGAGAATGAAAAATTTTTGAGCGGGGGTACGCTGTCGATTTTAGGTATCAGAATACAATACGCTAAAATTACCACTTCGAAGCGCATTTATTACTTCCGAAACGTCCAGTACGTAATGTATTTGCTTATGCAAAACTAACCCAATTTGGTGCGACTATGATATATACATTGAGCGTTTGAGAAACGGAAAGCAAAAGTCTGCGCGACAATAACATGCATAAAGCGTGTAATGAAGAAAATCCTATTTTAAAGTTGTGCTATGCTTTATATGATACAGGTTTTGTATTACACTCAGTACACCATACAGCTCAAGATATGAAGTACTAACCAGAACCATGAAATCGGCCCAAGAAGTGTCCCAAACCACCCCCAAATCCGAGGCCGACCCCTGGGGGGCTCCCATCGTGGCTAACTAAAAATTTATTCTCAGACCACTAAGTTACATAGCTGTAAAACATTTTATTGGGTGCATCCTTGGACGTGTTTTGGACGGCCGACTATCCTAAAGCCGGCCATGTTTGTGCTAAATATTTCGTGGCATTTAGGAAGCAGTTTGAATTATAAAAAGCTCCGTATTTTTTCTTATACACAAGACGGATCCAGAAATTTCTGACTGTCCCGAGCCGCGCAATATAAAACAGCGACAAGATCTCGCGAGCGAGAAGCCAAACGCAATTTTAATACTAAATTAATAACGAAATTTTGTCTTCGAGTTCTATTGGGGGTCATGGCATGGTCTGAATGGCCTCCTGGGAATCTGCCTTCGTCAAACAGCATTATTTTGCTCGCGCAATGTTTAGGTATGTTTCGCGTGTTTTACTATTTTTAACGTATAAATACATACCACTTTTGAATTGAACTTTTTCGCTGAATTTAAATTCAACTTTGAATATATTTTTGTATTATACTGCTATGTTTTGCTTTTATATATTACAAAAATGCTCACACGGAGTGCAATAATGTGGGATTTAAAGTTTATGAAAAATAATACAAGATTTTGGAAGAATGTTACTTTAAGGTGCGTCCAGGTTTCTGTCGGGTCTACAAAAGAGTAGGTTTAGATTCTAGATTACATTTTTTGCTCAGGCTTACGCTTAGGTTTAGCCTTAGGAACTCATTTTTGCAACGCTTAGGCTCAGAAATACGCTTAATCTTCTGTTACGCCCCTGAAAATAAGATTGGTCAAATTTTGTTTCAGGGCTCACAAACTGAAACGGACTGACCTTCTGTATTGAAAATTTGGAAAAATTCGTAATTTTAACAGCCGGAAGTAGAATACAGTTAATATAATATGCTGATGTGGAATTGATATAACAATAGTGTTTACGAAAACGAGAGGTTAACTATTAACAGCCATGTTCTCTGTGGTGTATGGCACTCAGCGTCCAATGGCAGAAGTCATTTTCTCCCCTGAAACAATCGGTTGTCTAGTATCGGGGGAGATATTGTCCTGTGCCATCGGTATACCAGAAATAGTTTGTAGTTGATTGGAGAATAATGGTTTAGTCAACGGAATGTTTTTAACTTGGAACTCGTTTATGCTTAATGTATTTCTCGGTTACGAAGGCGAAATCGTCAGTCTTTGGCAAGTAAATAGTTTTCAAACAAGAGAACTAATACACCTGCCTATATAAATGTTTAGCGTAGTACTGAAACAGCAGAAAACGATATAGCCTTAAAATATTTGCCTAGTTCTTGCATTTGATTGGTCCTCCTTTCAATGTACTACCGTAGGCTGGCTCCTGCTCTGGCAGAAAATCGACCTCTGGCTCCGGTAGTATTTTATTTTTGCTGGCGGTTCCGACAATTTCGGCAGTGAATTTTACGTAGTTTTAGAAAACTTATCTGTATGGCGCGTTTCATTTTAACTTTTGGCACAATTTTGCGGAAAGAATTTACGGAATTCGTAAAACGATTTGGTGACACATATATCTGCTAAAATTAACTAATTAAACATTATTTAATAACCTAATTTCGCATCACCTGGGTTTCACCTCCAGCTCAGGCTCCGGTATTTTTCGCCTCCGGTTGCATGCTGCCTTATTTGTGTTCCAAAATTGAAAGTAAACCGTTGTTCTGTGTCTTTTATTAAGTTTTGTGTAACATTTCTCAAATGTGTGTAGCATGTGATACCACCTGGTGATAAGTTTGTAACGTGAGAACCATATCAGGCTGAAAAATTAACCCATTTTTGCACCTTTAAAACTAAATTCAGAGAAACTCTCTCAAAGTTATCCCGTAAGTTACCAGTGCACTACTCTACTCTTATACCCGAAAGAAATTCAATTACATCACAGGTAATTTCGGTGCAGATTTTTATGTGCCCCGCCGAAAATAAACCACTCTATATACTGTATGTAGAAAATTGATATTTCACATAAGGCAGCCACTTGGATCTGTCAGCCAATGAATTGGAAAAGCCATTTTAAAAGAAAACGCCCAATCGCATACCCACTCTATTCATAGCAATAGATATATCAGAAAAATATGCGTAAAATGTAACTTAGCTAAAGTTTATAATCTTGCAACAATGCAGCACTAACTGTTTACATCAGCACAAGCCACAGTTCGCTTGTTTGAAAATCTATTACTAATATCTGATGACAGGTGCTGCACACATTTCAGAATACAGATACGAAATCTAAGGCAACTGTAGAACACGGCTCACGATCGAAAAACGAAGTATAATTATAAAATACAAAACCTTATTAAAACATGTGACTTATTACATGTCAACGGTAGAATAACGTTGAATTTTAATAATTGCTGCTGACTAACGTGTGTTTGTTTTTCATGATTCATACCACCACCCGGTCCAAGGGGCAACAAGGCCATTAACATTCAAGTATCACATTTTTGCCGAACAATTTTCTATCGCTAAGATACATTCTCGCTAAGATACATTCTGGTTATTTATCCGTTTCAAATTTCGAGATAAACACAAACTTTTCCAAAGACAATCGACAGTGTAGCTTAATTGCCATATTCACTGAAAACCAAAACGGCCAAGTTGAACAGCGGCCCATTTTACTTGGCCACCCAGACGTCGAATGTTCTCTCACCTCAGAAAAAGTTTGTCCCCCCGACACATAATAAAATTTAGTGGAATTTTTCCATAGTCAAATTTTTCCGAAAATATATTTTAGTTTAAAATTTTAAATATGATTAAAAAATTACAACATAGTTTTCGAATGCGAAATGCTGCTAAATCGTTTGAAATAGCGTCAGAGAATAACGAAGTAAAGACAACCTGTGAACGAGCCGAAGCTTTACGTACCGGAGGCGATAAGTTGATTCGAGATTTAAACGGCTATTACTCAACGTCTATGATGCCTGGTGGTAAGTGAAATTAAAGCCCGGTTTACAGGTGTAAAGTATTTGCATAGCGTGTACTTTCAGGATCAAATATCAGCTGAAAATTTTGCAAATTTTTTCGAACAAATTTGTACTTGCTTATACATAGATACAAGTTTACAACCGCAAGTTCTCGCTTCAAAAACTAGCACGTATCAAAAGCACGGCGTCCTTAACGCCAAAACTTGATGTTGCATTTGATAATTAAGGGATTTATTTTAATGAGTGTTTTCAGTGGTCATAGTAATAGCAATAGCTACCATATTTGAGCAAAATTAAAAAAAGAAAAATTACCAGGCCAATATTTTATAGTACAAGAAAACATTTTATATATTTGAGTGAGATATAATTGAAACATTGCAGATGGCAAAAAAAATATTCTCTCTTGTCTAAAAATATAATATATACTTCCTTTAAAGATAATTTTTTAATAAAATTTAAACTTTTCTTGTAAATCATCGCAGACTATAGCTCGGTGCAAGTTTTGGTATTTTCCATTATTCTAAAGCCGGTATTTGCACCAAATGGTCAGATTTTAAAAAATTTCGTGTATATTTAAGCTATTTATCACCTCCCATTGTCATTTAACGCCCAAACGTGTACCCCTTGAGACCCATAAAATTTTTGTAAAAATAGTACCAATTAGTATCATTCGACGTAGCTTGTAGCGCTAATCCCAATGGTGTTAAGTTTTCCGCAATCAAACTCGGGCGTGTAGTTAACAGATTGTGGTTTAATAAACTGATTTTGCGCCATCCCCAATCCTTGGTAGCGTCCCAAAACAGCTAGATGAACTATTTGACCAATAGCACGGCTCGTATTACAAAACTTTAACTGCAGTCAGCGGTGCAACTCGCGTCGAATGATGTACAATTTGCACAACTCTTGAACAAAAAAGTTTTTTCGGTCGCAGAGACGGACGTCGAGACTTTAAAAAAATGGAATTTCTCAAAAATTCAACTTTGGAAGCGAAATGAACAGAGGAGGCGGCCGATGTTATTCTTAGGAGCGTCCCGTTTTTCCGCGGGACAGCAAGACACAGGAGTGTAATCGGGACCAATTTATACGCTCCTGCCGATAGCATTGCGGGCAAATGGGAAAATGGTACAGTCTTATTTCGGGCAAATGGAAAATCGGGACAGCTCCAATTTTTCGCTGGGAAAACAGGACGGATTGTTTTGGGCAATTGGGAAAACTGGACATTCTGACAGACTAATTACAGGAAAACGCGAGAATTGGTCACCTACAAATTTTCATTGTGAAAACGGGAAAACGAGGCAGGTTTGTTTTTGGAACATGGGAAAACGGAACAGCTGCAAACTTTCGCTTCGAAAACGTGACGCACTTGTTTCGGGCAAATGGAAATACGGGACAGCTGCAAATTATCGCTGCAAAACGGAGACAATGGGATACGCTAGTTTCGGACAAATGAGAAAAGCGCAATTTTGCGCTGGGAAAACGGGAAAACCGGGCAAGCTTGTCTCAAGCAAATGGGAAAACGAGGCAGTTGCAATTTTTCGCTGAAAGAACGGGACAATGGGACAGGCTAATTTCGGCCAAACGAGACAGCTTCAAATTTTCGCTGTAAAAACTGGGGACAGCTTTGTTACGGGCAAATGGAAGAACTGCACAGCTGCAATTTTGCGCTGGGAAAACGGGACAAGCTTGTTTTGGGCAAATGACAAAACGGGACAGCTGCAACTTTTCGCTGGGAGAACGGGACAGGTTTGTTTCGGGCAAATGAAAACGGGACAATGGAACACCGATCAAATTCATTTCAGACGGTACTAAATTTGTTACACCCAGGAAGGGGAACGAAGATTTTCGTAGTTGGGGTTGCGCCACCTGTCACTCCCCTCTGTACCGACTTGCGGCCTTGACAGCCACAGCTGACTTGCATATCACGGCATTTTAACATCTTTATAAAACTCTGCGAATTTTGTTCGTTCAAAACACGGGTGGAGTTAAAAATTTCTGATCGAGGAGACGCGGAATATATCGAAAAATCAATTTTAATTACGATGTCTGGCCCGAGTCTATTTGGCAGTAGGACATACCCCAAATTTGCGGGGGACGACTCCCCAATGTCACCCGTGTTGACGTCATTGTAACAATATGGTTTCTGCGGGAAATGGGAAAATGACGGAGCTATATATTTTTGCTGGAAAAACGGAAAAAGAGGCAGCAATGTTTCTTGCTGAGATTGATTTTATCAGGTGGACTGCCGCCCCTGCACCCCCCGCACTGGAATGAACCTAAGCAGGAAGGGAAGCTGCCGACCCCAAGCCTCATGCACTAAGCGATCTTGCTAACCAAAACCACAAATAACAACATAACAACAACGAAGTTTAATTATCTTCGCGTATACACAAACAGAAGGAGCAAATGCTGCTCTCCGACACTGTTGCTATCCCACAGAAAAGCGGAACGCTCCGGAAAGCAACATAAGCCGAGGAAATCATGAGAAGCTAAAAAAATGCATAATTTCAAAATCTAACCATTTGTGGGGAAACGCCGGCTGTAGAGAGGATCTAACAGAAATCACCTGTAAATTTTTGTGGTTTTGACTACAATCAATTGCCGTAAACTTCTAAAAATATGTTTATGTTTTTATGCAGTAATTTAACTTTTCTGTTTAAATTCAGAAGCTCATTTTATATTTTGTAATGGGTGTACAATGCAAACACTACGTGCACCACCGTAAAAAATTTGTTAAACGATATGCTAAATTTAGTGCACTGTACATAAATACTGGCAGACTGATCAATTAAGGTTTAAAAATTCAAATTCTAACTACTTTACCTAAAACAAAGTAGAAAATAACCTTGAAACAAATTGGCGCCGCCAAAATATATAAAGCCAGTACCTTGCACGACAACCCTAGCCAGTCTAGAGCTCAGACACAGAACATTTCGTATTCCTCATTGAGGTAAACAGTTGTCATTTTAATACAAGGGTTCGGTTAAACCTAACTGAATCAATAAATCTGGCATGGACGTAGCGAGGATTTTATTTCGCCAGCAAATTATCTGATAAACGAAGTTTTTTGATCTCTAAGACAAGAAAATTATTCTAAAACCTGTAAAAAGTACTTCTTTATTGATTCTGAAAATTTCGAAACGGTATATACCCTATTTGACCTCACGTGTCCGCTCCTAAAAGCAATCAGCGGAAACTTTGACCTTGGAATTATATTTTTAAAAATTTATTCATAATTTTGTAATTCATAGAATAGACGGCTGTAAACTTTTATGGATCAGCAGATTTTTAACTTTATTTTTCAATTTTTTGATACATTTTCAAAGTACTATTTAGCATTCATTCAGTCGCGAAACATTTTATTACGCAGTACATAGTTTAATTCGTTCGTTGGAAACCATTTCGAACGCTTTATTTTGCATCAAATTTGCTATTCTCAAGTGTGTGTAGCAACCTATCGCCGCAGTTATTCATCAGGTTATTTCATCTTTCTGTTCAACCGAATCCTTGCATCTGCCCTTAAAGCTTTAAAATAAGTGCCCACAGCCTCGTTTCAACGTAAAAATGTTACTGAAGGAAAACTCAAGATAATTGCTCCAGCAGTCATTTCTGATAATTTTTACGTTTTTAGTTTTATATACCGAACAATATAACCAGATTAATATCAACGACAATTACTCGTTTTATTTACTTTAATTGGTTTAAAATTTGGTATCAAATATTGCAACTACTTTGACTAGATTAGGCAAACTACAAATTGTACCCAAACTATCAGGACAAATGTATACGGCAAATGGCAAATATCTAATATATTTTGCTGCTTTTCCAGGAAATTTTAGCGTTTTATTGATTAATTGAATTTAAAAATATTTATAAATTATGAATTTTGACCCGTTAGATCCGTACTTAGAGTGCTGGCTTAACAGCCGGTTAGAACTAGAACCTATTTACGAGAAACAGCGAGATATTAACGCAATCAGCAGTTTTTCTGTAGAAATGACCACGTTATCCCACAGTGTCTGTAACTATTACGGCGTGAACATTTCGGAAAAGTATTCGTCAAAACGAAGAATTTTTAAGATAAAACTTAAATTCAAAAACTTTTTCGCTAAAATTCGGCTGATATTAACAAAAATTCGAACAAAAATATGCTACGTTTTGCGAATAAAATTCAACGTTTCTCTAGCGAAAAGTAAGCAAAGTAGAGTTTGTTTGATTTTTGATACTTTTTTGAATTTTGGCGATAAGCTTTTACTACTAGATTTACGTTTAGCACAAATGAATCTTATGTTTGCTGCGTGCGCATATAGCGCTACACTATTCTTATACCCTATATACACCTATTTCTTATAGTCGATACTAGGGCCATCAAAAATACATTGACGTTCAGAACAGCACAGGCAACAATACTTCAACGAAGCAAAATATGCATAATAATATTGCAACAAAAACCTGTTTTATTTTGGCTTGCTCCATTCAATTAGATTCAGTTTGCATTCCAGTAGTTGTCATATACACACGGTAGAACTCATCGTGAGCGAAAATATTAATTACACCGAAAACTTGAATTTAGTCAAAATTGCAGTCAAAGTTAGTATTAATGTTTTATTTCGAGGCGGAATTGCAATTTCAGTTTGCTGAAGTTCACACTAATAATTAAGTAAAACTGTAAAATAAATAACCGATTGTGGATATTTTATTCTCAGGATAAGGAATTTTTTTAGTCACTTTCACTGGCGGATCGAAGGGGGTGCAGGCATTTCTAGCGCCCTCAAACAGGAATCCAATCGAAATGTTTTCCTTAAATTTAATATTAAACTAGCGTTTGGCTTTCCGTTCGCTTTGCTACCGAGGTATTTTCTATTACTGCGTGCATCATCACTAGAAGGTTCTAGATCCACCACTGGCTGACTGCTCGTGTTAAGTTTCAGAACTATCTTGTGCAAACGTTCCCAATCAGCTGACCAATGAAAATAATTCATCGCAAGCAATTGCAGAATTAATGTTAAGTCTTGACTACCGGTTGCCTGCGTCAAATTCGCTTGGTATGGCCCTGTTCAGAGTTGGCCATGCTTTCGCCAGTCACGCAGTTGCTCAAGCAGCCAAAGTTGCTCAAATTCAAACTGGGTTCATTGCTCAACTGCAATCATTTACACTTTTTGCGAAAGTGCGTCCAAAGTGCTTCCGTGGTCGCGGGAACGTTCAGAGAAGCCCCTTCAAAAAATAATTTGGCATTCGCGATAAAAAATTTACCCTAACTTGTAAAAAATATGTAACCTTAGTGCATGCCGCTTTTTAAAATTGTTTCTTCTGCCTAGCCTATTGAGCTGGCTATGGGTCCTCCAAAATAAATGCTCCAAACGATCCGTGACCGCACAACTGATTTGAAAATATTTATTTCTGTTACTATAGCCATATGTTTGCTGAAATAAACAAGCTCATCCACAAGTTCCAAATTGATTTGTAGTACAAAAAATAGCAAATTTCAAGATAACTTCACTAAAACACTACTTAACTTAATGTTTATTTTGGTAAAAATACACAAACTCATACTGATTACAATGAATGCTAAATTTTTTGTAAAAAAATTACTTAATTTGCTGCTAATTTCAACAAAGTAGATTATTTCAATCTGTTTTGAGTATAAAGTAAAAATACGAATAGAAGCTGATATTTAGCATAAAGTTAACTAATTTTTAATTGATTTGTTTGCAACAATTAAATTTGTGTAATGTTCAACATTCGTTATAGGTTGTTTTACACTTTCCTTCCACATTTAAGATTACGGCTTAGGTTCCGACATAGACATCGGTAAAGGTTCGGGCAGAGGTGTATGCTTAGGCTTTGGATCAGGTAAGTCTCTTCGGAAACCTAAACCTTAGCCTAAGAAAAAACCTAAACCTAAGCCTGTTTAGAAAAGTGTATAACAGCCATTAGCTCAATTTCTAGGAGCTCAACATCTGCCGTCGCGCGGTTCGTACCAGTTACACCTCTCCTCCGCCACGGGACTCAAGTAAACGAAGTTATTCAGTCTCTGATACAAGCACAGTCTCTCTGGACTCCCATGAAGGATTAAAAGGCCCGGAGTTGTATTTAGAAGATGATTTTGGCGTAGAAGACTCGTTATGTGATTATGAACAAAAATATAAAGCGTTACAACAATGTATTGCAGTTGCAGAATGCAAGCTGGATGAATTGCACAATGCATTGAAAGCGCTAGTGCGCGCAGAAATAATTGCAAATGAACGCAGTTTGCAATATTTTAGGTTTTGTATTAAACAATTTTGAAAACTATCAGTATATCAACTTGATAAACGAAAAATGGTGCGCCAAGTTGCTCTTTGGAGGGCGCCTGATGGAATGAATAGGTTTTTTAAAACCATTGGAGGGCATGGTTTTGTTTGCGGTTATCTGGCAACTCTTTGTATGACTTGAATTAAACTTTTTGAAATTAACATTTGAGTTGAACTGAACTTTCTCGCCGAGAAGAAGGTGCGGCAAAGTTTAGCAAAAACCAACAAATGAATGCAAAAAATAATGTTTAAAGCAATAAAAACCAATATATACACAAAATACTGACATATATTCGAACAATGAACAACTAGTGTCCCGGAAGATTATTGAGTTCGAATCGAAAGCTGTTAGACCAATCCCTAGCTTGTAATATAGGTTCTACGCACATTTGAGAGTATTTTAGTATAATAAACAAAAAGTAAAACGAGTTCTGATATCATTTTTATGATTTATGTTAAAGTTATCTATTTGCGCAGCTGGCGAAATGAAATAGAATATATTGCAAAACTCAATATGGCTTAAAAGTTTAAATTTAGCAACCAAAACTGATTTAAACTAAAATTAATATTTAATTGGTTAACGTCCGTCTTTTTAATTATTAATGAAAATTGTCAATTTTTGCAAGATGATAAAAACTTCGCGTCGTATTTAACACAGTTCAAATATTTGGCAAAAAGGTCTTGAAGGTACCGGTGTACTGGCACACTCGCTCGCAAAAAACTGTTATGTTTTACAATATTTCCAATTTAAACACTAACCACGCCGCTGGCGTATACATAATGCTTAACAACTTCTTCATAAGCTCACAAACGTTCGGCGAGATCTTTTCAATTAAGCACTATAAAATTTGCCAAAAAATAACCGGTGCGTATAAATAATATTTCGAAATACAAAATTTGTTTCAAAAACAATTTTTTCCAAAAGTTTCTTCAGTGTCCGAAAGTTTTCGGCCATTGTCTCAAAAACTGAATTGTTGCAATTTTGCAGAAACTAAAGCACTCCACCTTCCAGGCGTACGTCTCTGGTTGAATTCACCCCCAAAACAAACCATACTCTCAACGATCTTGAAATTGAATATAAAGCTTCATACACTTGGAAGCATTCAAATACGTTAATAGTGCAGTTGCGCTCAGTAATTTTGCAATTAGCAATTTTGTAATTAGCAATTTTGCAATCATGACTTTTGCAAGTAGCGATTTTCTGCAATGAAACGCGATCTATTTGCATCAATATTAAGGGAGCGTATATAACACAATCGGTACCACGACGTGAGGCAAAATACGCTGTTGAGAAAGAGTGTGGGCACATATCAGCGTTTTAAGGGGGACCATATTAATAATACTTTTGCGTATTAGCGTCAGAATTAAGCGAAACAGTTCAGGAGCAGATGTTGTTTCAAGGGTAGCAATTGACTTTGACAAATAGTTTTGGCAAACACCGATACTCTGGACAAAGGACATGACAAATTAGGTTGGCGACTTTACTTTGTTGTCATCATTTTGACAAATTCTAAAATATAAATGTTTCAATTTTAATAACGCCTACGATGCGTAATTTGGACATCGTTCCAGCTAATTTTTGTGCTTTTGTGAGCAAATGATACAGCAAACCATTGATAGAATCACGGTGTAACCAGATGTTCGTTTCCGTTATGTTTCCAGTAAAAATCGATGTCCGTTTTCGTTTCCGTTATAGAAATAACGGAAATACAGTTATTATTACGTTCAAAATTATTTATAAATGACGTATATATAACTCGCAATTTTTCATTACAGATATGGTACAATTGTTTCCAATGAAACAAAAAAAATCACGAAATCCACCCCAAGTCTGAAAAATTTCGATGCATCCGCCGTGTTTTCTGTAATATTTTTGAAAAACCGGTGATTATATGCATGCCTCAATTGAGTTGGCAGAAAAATAAAACATTTTTGAAACTTACATACTTCAATACTTGTCTTGCGTTTCCGTTTTCGCTTCCGTTATTTTGGTCGCTATCCGTCTCCGTTTCCGTTATTTTTACTGTCCGTTTACACCATGGGGGAATGTATTTCTTAAGAATTCTGTTAAAAATGATTTATACGCTAGATAATACAAGGTCATCAACCTTTGAATATTACGCGAGAAATTACAACTTAAACAAATGTGTGTCTGTTCTAAAACATGAGTCGACTAAATTCCAAGCACTTTGGTATAATTTCATAAAATGTGGGCCGTATTTATGTTGCTTAATTGCTATAAAACAGTTTATTTTAGAACAAAATTATCTAGACTTTACCATTCAAGTTTCAATTTACTTACCATTATAGTTGACCAGACCATCACCATCGAGATCTGCTTCTCGAATCATTTCTTTCACTTCTTCATCGGTTAATTTTTCACCCAAATTTGTCATTACGTATCGCAGTTCAGCCGCGGAAATGTAACCGTCTTGGTCTTTATCGAATACCTGTCGTGTAAATGTCGTGTCAAAAACATCTATTTCAATTGGAAACTTTCACTTGGTTACATGCTCGAATGGATATTGTTCAGAACAGTCAAAAAACGACGGGAACGGAAGCTTTAAATCTGATTGGTGACGAGAAATTTAGTGCAAGTTTGTGTTACATTATTGGTTGAATATTGGTTATTGTTACATTATTGGTTGAATATTGGTTATTGTTACATTATTGGTTGAATATTGGTTATTGTTACATTATTTGAATAATAGTTATTTTTACATTATTGGTTGAATATTGGTTATTGTTACATTATTTGTTGAATATTGGTTATTGTTACATTATTGGTTGAATATTGGTTATTGTTACATTATTGGTTGAATATTGGTTATTGTTACATTATTGGTTGAATATTGGTTATTGTTACATTATTTGAATAATAGTTATTTTTACATTATTGGTTGAATATTGGTTATTGTTACATTATTTGTTGAATATTGGTTATTGTTACATTATTGGTTGAATATTGGTTATTGTTACATTATTGGTTGAATATTGGTTATTGTTACATTATTGGTTGAATATTGGTTATTGTTACATTATTGGTTGAATATTGGTTATTGTTACATTATTGGTTGAATATTGGTTATTGTTACATTATTGGTTGAATATTGGTTATTGTTACATTATTGGTTGAATATTGGTTATTGTTACATTATTGGTTGAATATTGGTTATTGTTACATTATTGGTTGAATATTGGTTATTGTTACATTATTGGTGGAATATTGGTTATTGTTACATTATTGGTTGAATATTGGTTATTGTCACATTATTGGTTGAATATTGGTTATTGTTACATTATTGGTTGAATATTGGTTATTGTTACATTATTGGTTGAATATTGGTTATTGTTACATTATTTCAATAATAGTTATTTTTACATTATTGGTTGAATATTGGTTATTGTTACATTATTTGTTGAATATTGGTTATTGTTACATTATTGGTTGAGTATTGGTTATTGTTACATTATTGGTTGAATATTGGTTATTGTTACATTATTTGAATAATAGTTATTTTTACATTATTGGTTGATATTGGTTATTGTTACATTATTTGTTGAATATTGGTTATTGTTACATTATTGGTTGAATATTGGTTATTGTTACATTATTGGTTGAATATTGGTTATTGTTACATTATTTGAATAATAGTTATTTTTACATTATTGGTTGAATATTGGTTATTGTTACATTATTTGTTGAATATTGGTTATTGTTACATTATTGGTTGAATATTGGTTATTGTTACATTATTGGTTGAATATTGGTTATTGTTACATTATTGGTTGAATATTGGTTATTGTTACATTATTGGTTGAATATTGGTTATTGTTACATTATTGGTTGAATATTGGTTATTGTTACATTATTTGAATAATAGTTATTTTTACATTATTGGTTGAATATTGGTTATTGTTACATTATTTGTTGAATATTGGTTATTGTTACATTATTGGTTGAATATTGGTTATTGTTACATTATTGGTTGAATATTGGTTATTGTTACATTATTGGTTGAATATTGGTTATTGTTACATTATTTGTTGAATATTGGTTATTGTTACATTATTGGTTGAATATTGGTTATTGTTACATTGTTGGTTGAATATTGGTTATTGTTACATTATCGGTTGATTATTTTATTTTTGTTGCAGTAATGATTTAATTTAACGAACCATATAAAAACATTACTTATACAATCCAAAAGGCTCACCTGAAACGCTTCTTTGAGTTCTTGTTCCGAGTCGGTGTCTTTCATCTTTCTTGACATCATTTGAAGGAATTCGTCAAATTCGATCGTTCCATTCCCTCAAATTAAACAGAGTAAGTAATTGAAATCCTCAAACCAAAATGTTTTCTAATAAAGTAAGTTTCGCACCCTACAACTTGGCAATCCAGTCGGTTATTCTTCAACCTTAAACAGTGCATTTTCTCTAGTCTATCCATAAATTTGATAGATATCTTTCTCCATAGCGTCGATTACATGCCCCTTGGCAAAAGATGACCTACCATCTTCGTTGAAAACGTAAAACATTTTTATGTCATTTACGTCGTATAGCAGCATGCAAAACAGTATCTTGACTCTGTTATTCAGCAGGTTATTCTAAAGCCTATAAAAGTCATTTTTTTCTCGTCTCTTCAGAAATTTCTTGAGATACATTTGTTTATCCTCCTTTTATACGACCCATGACCAATAAAGGTGACTTACCATCTTCGTCGACCTCATTAACCATGTCGAGCAGCTCAGCTTCTGTCGGCCTTTGCCCCAACGATCGCATCACAATCCCGAGTTCAGTTGAAGTAATCTTTCCATCTCCGTCTTTGTCAAACAAACTAAACGCTTCTTTAAATTCGGCGATTTCTTCGTCTTGAAGTCCAAAACGATCCGTCTGAAAAAATAATCATTTTCCAACATAATACATTTGGTAAATCCAGAGTTTCTCGGTAGCAAGGATACGTGGTTTCCAAACCCACCCCAACGTCAGATTCATTTTTTGTTGTTAAATCGCAATGCACAAGTTTAGATTTGCGCGACGCCAGCAGGGGATACACTTGGTAGGCTTTCCAGCGATTACTAAATTTATTGGTTCCGTAAAAGACACTTAAAACAATGCAAATTTTGTTTATGACACAGATGCAGTTAATAATCTAACTTACCCATGTTAACTATAGGGTCCTGAATACTAAGCCTAACCCTAAACCAGAGGTAAAGCCGAAACCTGAACTTTCATGATATACGGATTTACCGATTGGCTGCTTTAAAGCTCTCGCTAAGTTTGTATATTTGTATTTCTTACCATGATTCGCTAAAATTCAATTTTACCCGACGTATATGTAGCTGCAGTTGGAATTCAACCAATCAGATTTGAGTATGGGGCAAAAAGTGAACCGCAAGAGAAACGCTGTGAAAATTGTTCAGTGTAGCGTAGATGGGCAAAATGTCGAGTAGACTGGAGCTCAAACTGTGTGATCTCGATTGGCGTGAACGCGCTGGATTTTGTTGTATAGGGAAGTAAAATCTTGCGTGGTCGGCTGGCTAGACTGTACAGTATATACAGACAAAATATCGCGTGGACGGAATTACACTGTGGTCAAAACTTGGCCAAATATATCTCAGGTTTCGTCTCTGATTAAAAGCCAAAAATACAGCTAATTAGTGTAAATCTTTTGAATACTCCGTACAAACGTGGAAATCGATTAAAAATAACATAAGTAATGAATATATTTCAACTTTTTAATTAAAACTTTATTTGGTACCTGACGACCAAGAACTTTCAAAGATTTAAGTATAATGCATCTGAAATAAAAGCATATGTAAGGAAAAATAGCGATATATATCAGTACTGTAATTGCTACATTTTGGATAACAATAAACTTTTAGTAATAATCATGTCCTGTCCCACACCTCCCCTTGGAAACAGATGAAAACTGTACTCCTTTTCGTTCTGTGAAAAACGAAATAAAAACTCCTTATTGGTCGTCAGAACGAGAGTAGTAAACATAAAATCAGGCTTAAAATTGCAGATTTGTATACACTCAGGCTGTATAACACTGATCTCCGTGCCAATAATACAAAAGGACCTCTGAGGCGTTTAAAGCAAGGGGGTGTACCTTAGACTGTATAAATATGGTCTTTATATGTATTGCAATCGCATTCAAACAACAATTTCTGCGTTGAACGTGCAGAGTTGCAATAAAAATAATTCTCAGGCTGCATGGGTATACATCTATATATCAATACATATTTATTTACATATGAATAAATATATACAAATACAGTGCAACAACTACGGTGGTCCGTCTGCCGGTTTTGCAAACTGCGCCACTCACAGAAACGCAACTGTATTCAGCGCTAATAAACAAAACAAATAATGTAAAAAATACGATACAACAAAAACTAAAATACAGAACGCAAACAACAGCTAAAAAGCAAATGCAACCATAACAGCCGTGTAGGCTTTTGCGTTACAATTGCAAAAATAATTGCAACTACGGCTTCGACGTGGTATATAGGATCTGATCGGTTCTTGTACCTTGCCAAAAGCTTATTATAGAGGCGCAATAGGCTCTGCAGGTCTTTCATACAAGCAACTGGTTAATACACTTCGCGAGCGTAGAGTAAAATGCAAGCAAATGCTTTATGCAGTTAAAATTGCTAATTGCAAAAAACGGCACGTACTGTGCATGCATTGCACTACGACTGCAATTTGGAAAACATTACGATATGTGTATTGTCGGGTGGACCAAACACCCAATATTACTGGTAAACAATCGTAAAAAGTTTCGTATTAAAATTGTCAAAGTAAATACAAGGTGGAAGCGGATACAGGACAGATGAGGTGGGCGAACTCGAAATTAATTTTTCCGATTTTGGTATTGAGGTCGCTGCCACTGCAAGCACAATCCCCCTGTGCAATAGCGGATCCAAAAGAGATGATGGGGTGATGGGCGTACTCTTCCGTTAAGAAATTATTTCGCAATAAAATGGTAAGGTCCCCTACCTTAGAATTTTCACCCTCAGAAAATTGGCAAATATACAGCTTACAATAACAATAGCGTTTCATAACTACTGACAGCCCACCTTCCGTTAGAAATTTGTGGATTCGCCAATACCCCTGTGCAAGGTGTCGCTTTATCTCATGCCCATTTTTGATACCGTTTAAAGAATTCTACGTTGGCGAAATTTTCTGTGATCTGTTTTACAGAATTTGAATATGGGAGCAGAGTTGAAAAAGATATTATAATTCTATATGGTTCAAGCATCGTAAAAACAAGCATGACAAGCGCTAGATTTACAATTATGGAATTTAAAAATGACTTTCGTATTAATTGTTAAATACTGCGCATTGTGTATTTTTAACCGTGCGTAAGTAGCATTTAAGCTACTAGCGATAATAGGATTAAATAATGTTTTGTTGCACGGGCGATTCACTGGTACAGTACAACCACTAAAAAGTTTACATGGTCTACGGATTTTGGAATTACGGAGATAAAAATTTTTTGGTTTTTTTTCAAATTAATTAGTGGTTTCCTAAAGTTTCTAAAATCTTCCAAACCAAAGGTCTAATATACCATTAAGAACGATACTGTATTGTAGAAATATCTACAACTTTCGTCCGTTTGGCAGAAATAAGATAAACGTACGATAAATACACTAATAACCAATTGCAGTCAAGCAAGCATCAGATTTACTCGTTTGACTTTAGTCCGCTGAATGGTTACTTTTTAAACCGGCAAGTAACCCTCTACGCTTGTAACTCGAAGGCTCAAGGGTGCGACAGGGTACAAAAACTGTCGGAGTCAGAGCCGGGATGTTGATTTTTAGTCGGCGCCCAAAATGTCTTATTTTGGAACTTGGAAGCGAAGTTAATAAAATTGAAAATTATTACAGAAACATTGGACTCTGATTTTATGTTTTTGAGGCGTGTCTAGCGGGATCCTTTGCTTCGCAAGTTTAATTTTTTAGGCTTCATTTCAGTTAATTTAGTGTTAATTTGACATGATTGATCCCACAAGGCAGCGATCTAACGAGAATTTAATATCAAGAGGGTACTACTTGAAGTCTAGTGAAAGTCAGTTACTTTCATTAAGTTAAGCCAACGCATCTGCAAACCAGAAGGCCAATGCATACAACAGGGGAGTAACTGTAGTGTAAGCATATCTCTAAGCCTACGCCTAAACGTAAGAATGATAGCAAAAAATTAGTCTAAAGCTAAAGCGACACTATTGCAGGTCCGCAGAAAAACGTTTCCGCCCCTTATCTTTATATGGACCAACCAGGAACACCTTGCTTTTGAAAAACTTATACTTTTCAAACCCTCAGCGGGAGTGCCGGCGGTGGGCAGACTGCAGTTGTTGCAACCATCTGAGAATACAACCGGTTATATTTAGCACGAATAAGCGCGAATACACTGAATTACAGGCAAATACGTTTCCAAAAAACGCTACACGTACACGTGACATTCTGGGCGTCAGTTTATACAGAAAGTTTCTTCCGTATCGGAACAACATTATTGTTATTGACCCTCCCCCCTGTTTCGTTTTAAATGCCCCTCCGTGGTACATAAACCGCAAGGCGTAGTTGGTAAAATATCAACAAAAATGTTTCGAAATGAACTGCGGTTGCAAGGGCAAGTTGCTGTGTATTTAAACGAGATGTAAATATCTGTATATTTAATAAACTTTCTTGCATCAATTTAAAAACAATTTCAACTGAAAGCTGGCCATATATTCTCTAATGAATATAGCATCCATTATCAGTTGAGCGATAGGTTTTCAAACTGACAAACTCGAACTGCAATTGCGGATTTCAAACTGGGCGACGTAGTTAAATCGAAACAAACTCAGAAGAACTCTGATGAATGTCGAATGCAGGTAGCCAGCAATCGTATGCAACGCTGTTGAAAAGACAAAACATAGAAAAACTAAACATATATATTCATGTGCGAAACTGAAATTTTAATAACGGAATACCAGCTCGATTAATACTGCAGCATATTTCACGCTAAAGTCATTTTGTCATAGTAAACATTTAGTTATTTTCAAAAATCATTTTTAACTCGCACGCGTCAATGCATGCCTTCACCATGCCCTTCTCCTGCGCATGCCCAAAAATCTGCCACAGATAATGCTTTCGACTTTTGTGTTATAAGATTTATGTTGCCGTTGCGGGTTTTTAGGTATTGTGAACCGGTTTCAAACCAAAACATATTTTTTCCCGAGTTCGGGACATCCGAAAATAGTTCCGTTCAAAATAAACCATCGCACGACAAAATGGACTAAGAAATGGGACATTAGGGAATACAGACTCCAAACACCCAGGGCACCGTCGGAAAGCAATAGATGTTTGCATTCTAAACATCGTGACAAGCGTGGCAACATTAACCAGAATCATTACAGTGCTATTGCTGTATACAGCGGCTGAGAAGCAATTATCACTAAAGACAAGGATGTATAGGTGAGAAATGCGTGAAACAATTTGTACTTAGGGATGCGCTATGCTTTACTATGCCGAAAGCCAATGCGCGCCACCGCACGCCACTGTGCTTTACTAAATAAAATATAAGCGAAGTCTATCTAAACTAAAACAAGATCACTGATTTAGAAACAGCCAAAAACTTAATGAAAAATATATAACAAAGTCATTGAGAAAGTGATACAATTAAAATGCAACAGTTTCAAAATGAATCAACCACTGTAAGCTAATCTCTTTGCTGTTTAATTTCGATTTTATTGAGCTGAAAGTGATATATGGTATACATTCGAAAAAGACATCTTATTTGTAATTTTGGTGTTTATCCAGCGTTGGGCCAACTTACGTTTAAACTATGATTTGACCAGAATAATTACAAGTTGCTAATTTCAAAACATTTTAGAAAATGGCAAGTACTATAACAAACTTAGGATACAATACATATATATCAGGGTGTTACCGGATATCCGTTTCCGTTTCCGGTAAAAATCTGTGTCCGTTTCCATTTGCGTTATAAAAATAACGGAAATTTTCTTATTTTTTACGCTCAAAATTGGTCATGAATCAGGTATATATCTGGCAATTTTGCAATAAAGTGATGTTAACATTGGGCGATATAAAGTAAAAGTTACTATCCAATTTTTCTTCGCAATACTTTAGAAAGCTCCACAAAAACAAAAAATACTTGCAAAATTTATATTTTGACGCTGTTTTATAACTTTTAATGGTTAAGTTACAATAATATGCCAATTTCTCATAAATTTTCGAATCAGGGAAATTTTCAATTCCAAAAATACGGGAAAATTAAGGTAAAAAATACCGAATTTAGTACCGGAACCGGATAGTGAAAAATACCGGATTTCCCTACCGGAACATATTTAGTGAAGTTCTGACGAATGACAAAACTAAGACTGTTACAAGTTTTAGAATTAAAAGTTGTAAGCCGGTTTAATAATTTCGTCGCATTGCTTTTTCCTTGTAATTTATGGTTTTTCAAAGTCATATCCTGACCTCACTGAATTTATCTGTTGCAATCAGATGACAAAAATTAGCAGATTCAGAGATGAACATCAGTACAACAAATGGTTACCGCCATAGCAAGCAAAGCCAATGTTAATTATGGGGCCTGCTCATTGCGAGACAAATAGACATTGGGGATGTAGAGACTGGAAGGCTTATTATTAGGCTTAGACCTATGTTTATGGGTATCAAAAAACCGATTCTAAAAAAGTCTTTAATGAAATATTCACTAATATGTAGCTTTGGAAATGGTGAAAGCATGTCAGTTGGCTATGAAAGGCTGGAAATTGATACAATAGTTCATATTATCTTTGAAATTTCGTATTTAAAAAAGCTACGCTGGAAGGGTTTACTAATTGATTACAGTTTAAATCTGGTTAAAAAGAAAATTACCTCCTTCCACAGATCCATGCTGTGTTTTTGGTTAAAGGTGGTACCAAAAGGCACTGGAGCGCCATTAACCGTAGTATTATTCAGCGAAAATTTATTAGACAAACTGGTGCCGTAAATTTATGGGTTTAGAACCAGGTCGAAGGTTTATAGTCAAGAGAAAACCTACTCAAGATTAAGTGTTTATGCCAAGAAATTAATGGTCAAAATACTGAATATCTGGTTTGTTTTGGTCGAAAAAAACGGTCGCAATCATGAATGTCTTTCTTTCAAAACAAGAACATTAGGTAGGCAGTTCACCGCCGAGGTTGGAATCCATCGTAACCCGGGGTAAGTATGGCTCGTGTCTCCCAAGTAATTGTTTTTATCTCTTCACAGTTTGCGTTTCGTGCACCTATTAGATTTTTACGGAATCATGCCGACTTTGCGTATTTTAATGAATTTTTTCAGTCCCACCAGCACAAGTGCTTTGTGCGAATTACTACTTTGTAAAGTAGCCGAGGTTGTTACCGGTACAGGCTTATATTTACAGGTATAAAACGATTTTCATACTTATAATATATTCGATAACTTTTAGCTCGTAAAACTTTAGGTTGCACTGCCTCTGCACGAAACAATACAGCTTTATTCTACCAACAGCTTCTGTGATAAACTATTCGTTGCAAAATTGTTTTGATAAATGATAGCCTTGGGCTATGGCGTATTTTGTGGCATCGGTGACAAAATTATTGTGAACGGCGCATAATAGCTGAATAGAGTAAGATGCACTAAGTTACCTTTTTATCATAGTCAAATTAGGTACAGCAAAATATAAATACTGATAGTGGTGCTATACTTTTTATAATCTGCTCTCGTCCACACCGCATGGCCACGGACGGCGACGAATGGTGACACGCAGCGCCGTACGACAGGTATAGCACTACCCTAAAGCAGTTAAAAATCAAATTGTGTTACACGACATGCAGTATATTTACAGTTTTACGTCAACTGATATAAGAAAATTCAAATATTAGATTCTGTTTAGGTTCAACGGTAAATAAGATCTTAAAAACACAGTTATTTTCGCTAAATTTATAACTTAGACGAACCATGATTACAAAAATAATACAACTTCCGTTGTTTGTTAAAAAATCTTGCATACTTCGTAAAGACGCCATCGGTGACTGAAAAAATCTCTTTACGTGCTCAAAATCCAGTATAAAATATTGGCTAAAATTTGTCTAAAACATATATATTACTTTTCAAAAAACAACAAACTGATGAACTGCGGCAAAAATATAAACAAAACAGTGCGAAACTCAAATACACTGGGACTCTGATTACAATCTGGGTTATTGGTAGCCGCGCCGTTTTAAATTTAGTGGGAATTCTGCAAAATTTGCTCGGAAATATATAAATGCCGCACTTTAACATAAAATTTGAGCCTCAATAATATTTTTTCGGCCCGTCGAATTGAAATTAATGTTCAGGTGCCGTTTACCTAAAAACTTACTTAATTTTAGTATTTCAAAACATTTTATCTGCGTGGTTGAAGAGAAATTATATACACGTTCAGATAAGAGAATTTCACAGTTGATTCTCGTGTAATATAAAGCGGTGGGTGCCCGCGCTGATATGAAATAGTACAATATTGGTTGTTGAGGAACATTTAGCAAAAACAAATGTCTTGACCAGGTACAACCGGATGTCTGCCTCAGTGCCTCCGGCTTCGGCAGAAAATGTTCTTCCGGTTCCGGCTCCGGTAGAACTTCTGCAGGACGTTCAGGCAATTTCAGTATTGAAATTTTTCATTGTTTTACAAAATTGTATCGTATGATGCGTTTGACTTTATTGTTATTAAAACGAACTCATTCGTTCAAAAATAAACCTATAAATCTCACACCCTTAACAAGTCTACTTTGTTAGCCTGGACCTAAATATCGGGGCACTTTAAAAACAAACCAGATAATTCTGAAATGTTCCAAACTGGTCAACTTGGTGGCAACATTTCCAAATATTTAACTTCAGCGTGAATACTGATTAGCTTTTTAATTAAAAAAAAGATTCATAGAACATAGTTTTAAAAACACAAATTATCTAAATAAATCAGTGTAAAACTCGAAAAAATAAGTCAAAAATTCATTTTGTCTAAGCATCGTTGGTAGGTAAAACACGAAAAACACGCCCGTTTTCGCAGCTTCTGAACCAGCTTAAATGGGCTTATGTGCAGCTATTTATTCTTTTATGTTTTTTCAAACCAAAGGCAAAAACAATTTCCAATATATATGTATGTATATATGTATGTATGGGATTTTTAAACTTTCACTGCACATATATATCACGTTTGGCCTATTTATAGAACAGTTAAAATTGTTTTAAAAAAGGCAGTTTAAAGCTATTTTGTGTTTTTGAGGGTGAAATAATGAGAAAAACAAGCGCAAAGATTTAACAAGATTCGTTCTTTTGACAAATGGATACTTTGACGATACACACGCAATGGAGCTAAACGTTTAAACGAATATTGCATTGAAATCCGAAGACGATTGGGAAACTTTTTCAGTTTTTTCCGGTCTAAAGACGGGCATTTTTTGAAAATCAATTAAATTTTAAGTCAGAAATGCTTTAAAGTTAATAAAAATTATGATTCACTAAATGAGTTCAGATTTAACTTCGGTACCCATTGGTAAGATAAAAATTTACGCAGGTGTTCTTCAGATAGTTTGGCCAATGTAAAGAACAGGGACTGAACAGTATTATAAGCATGTACCTAATCCTAATCCTAAGCCTAAGCCTAAGCCTAAGCGTAAGAATGAGCATATTCCTAAGCCTAAGCCTAAGCCTAAAGTTTAAGCCAAGCAAAAAATAGTGTAAAGCTTAAGCTTACTCTTTTCTAGTCCGATATAAATACGTTCCGCCACTGATCTTTACATGGGCCGATACTTTGTATCATTCAAAATCGAAAACGACATTTTTCATTTTGGACAAAAATTTGCAACGTAAAGCAAAGTTTATGTGATCACGTTTAACATGCGTTTGAATATTAGTCTTTTTTGTTTACAAAGGGCGTTAGGAGTTAATAGCAGTATGACACAGTGCCCTGGACACTGACGGGTCCTAAAAACGGATCCTAGGAAATAGGTCCACACCGGCACGCCTCCCAATACGAATCAAAACCAAGATTTTGTATTAAGTTTAGCAACAAAATGGCGTTAACTTTTCCCTCCTTTTACTAGCGAGGTTTTTCACCGTATATCTGGGCCCCTCCAGAAGCTGCTAAATCTGTCGCTGGCCTTGTTGGCTCTTGTGCCGAACATTCAATGGCTGTTTTTACAAGAAAGAAAAATTACTTGTCAGCCGGCTTTGAGCAATGCTCAAAAATTAGCGACTGCACAACAATGTGCAGGTAAGTTTTCTATTCGCAGAACAATCATGTTTCCGTCCTAAAAACGTACCGCAAACAAAGTAATGTTGAAAAGTTGCCTAAAATACGTAAGTGGAGCATTTCTTGCCTAAAATACGTAAGTGGAGCATTTTAGCTTTAATTATCGAGAATACAGACAAGTACATTATGTTGTGTATATAATTCGCAATATGTTCTGCTGAATTTAAATTTTTACGCGGGATGAACCGTGACCGATAACCTCAGTTGTATTGCATATCAATCACAGTTAACCGCCTCTGTGCATTGTAGATAAAAATGGCTCGAATATATATGCCTCAGATTCCATAAAAGCAGGAAGATAAATTGAAATTAACAACGTTTGCTGCCATAAAAACAGACATCAAAATATAAAAATAACCAAAAAACTACAGTTTATTTTCGGTTTTTTTATTTCTGTTTAAAACATTCAAAACAAATTTGTCACACGACAGTTGGCGTTTCGTCAAGAATTTTCGTTAGGCGTTGGCGGATCCAAACGGGGCCACCCAGATTTGTACCTCCCAATAGGGATCAAAGCCAAAACTTTATGTTTAAGATTTAGGACCAATATATACAACAGGGCCGCAACAGTAGTACAAGCATACTACTAAAGCCTAGGCGTAGCAATAACCCTATGCTTAAGCCTAAGCTTAAGCCTAAGTAAAATACACTGTATATTCCAATGAGTTGATTAATTCATTTAGCTAAACGAGTTCGTTATTTTTGAAATAAAATCAGCAAACATTAACTCATTCTGAGTTGAGCTGATTCTCACTCAAAGTTGTGTTGACTCTAGGTGAGTTAATTAATTAGCTCACAACGAATTAAATCAACTTAAAATTTTGAGTTCTGACAGTCCTAACTAAGGCTGAGTGATTTAACTCATTCTGAGTTAAAGTCGATTCACTATTATTTGTAGTCCAAAGCTCGCGCAGGAAAACGGTCCGCCCCTGGTGTTAACATAGGCGAAGTTGAGCATTTAAATTACGTTTGACATCTCCACTAATATATATACCACGCCAGCTGTCAAAATTTTTCTAAATCGGCGCCAACATGCTTTAGTATTCGGATGGAGCCGCAGAAACAATTTAACCAAGCATTGGCAAAGTTTTGAACGAACAAAAATCGGCCATGTTCAAGATGGTTGACCAACATTAGGCAGTGAAATTATGATTGCCGGCTTCAAACTTAAAGAATCGTGTTAAAAATACAAAACGTTCCCGCTCTTGTATTAGAAACCGATAATTTAGTCACCGTTAATAGCACCTGCCCCTAGCAATCGCCAATTTCTCGGAACGTATCTGAGTTAAAAATGTTAGAAACCACTCGCTTTTAAACAATATACAGTGAGTCGTTTGTTGGTGTTGTGCCAGTCAAACTTTACGAAATCTCGCTAATAAAGCAATGCGAAAAATCATGCTCTAAATAAGCAATCAGGATTCGTAAAAAACACAAAGTTTACAATTCAGAAAAAATTTTACTATACCAAAATTGCCAGAATATCGGACAAAGTTTTACTACAAAACCGGAAATCGATTTTTTACCGGCAACTAAAAGTTTACGAATCAAATACATCTGGTTTACACCCTGGCAGTAGCTTTGTTGATAAAATTGAGTGTTTTTTGAATAATTAGTTACATGTAAAATAAACTTAACACTAAATAAACAGCTGATTTTTTAATTAAGCTCAGTTAGCTTACGCCGGATATGCATTTTAGATCAGACTAATGCATCAGTAAACACTGCACCAAAAGTACTTATGTTAGAATTAGTGACGTTGGTTAAAAACTTCCAGTTCAACAATTGGTTAGGTTCCCTTGGCACATATTGAAATTAAATCTGAAACCAATATTTAGAGAAAAAACAAGTCCAGCGACTTTGTTACTAAAAGTAGGGTACTCAAGTTCAAAGGTGCGTCAAAACTCTACTTTCTGCCGATGTGAAAATTACATTACTGTTTAAAACAAATTTCTAATTGAAAAGCTTGCCTTTGACAAATTTTGCGGTTTTATCTGGGGGTAGCTAGGGAACAAAGGGCCTTCAGTTGGAAGAATGTGTTTTCCCTACTTATACTATAAGACTAGTGTAAAATTGAAAAATATTCATGCAAAAAAGGTAACCGAAGTTCCTCAGCAGAAAATACTGATAATTTCGGCTGTTGAACACTTCGTGCGACAAGTTTTATGTTCCGGCTTAGATAAAGCGGAACACTTACGACCAATAGTGCAACGCAGCCACTCCTGTATGACAGCATGAAATTCCGCTGGTTTGGTAAAATCACTTGCACAAGTTTGCCTGGCAAAAATGGAAAAGTGAAATATTCGTAAAAGCTTGGATGTTCCCTGGTTCGGTAGGGCAAATCTGTACTATAAGGTTCATTTGGAAAACGGGAAAAGCGGAAAATTTAAATGCTTAGATTATTCTAGGGTAGGTAGGAAAAATCTGAAACACGGGGTTTGTTTGGAAAACGGAGGCAAAGCAACCAAAGTGTTCCTTATCTATTAGACCTAGAGAAAATCTATACGTTTAACTTTTCCACTTTTTCCGTTTTTCGAAACTCTTCTACACCTCCAACTTTCCCTATAAACCCAAAGGAATCACATACTTGTGCTTGAATTTTCCACTTTTTCACATATTCCGTTCTCCAAACCGTAAAGTACCACATATCCCAATTTTTCAGACAAAGCAACCAAAACATTCCTACCAAACCACACCAAGAGAGCACCTATACGTTTATTAACTTTCCACTTTTCCTGATTTCCGAACCTCATCTATTCCACCGTCTGAATTTTTTACTTTTCCAATGTTTCCCAGCTAAACTTTTATGCTTGTGATATTTTCCTACCAAAACAGCGTAATTCTTAGCCGTCATACAGGAGTGGCTGCGCTGCACTTCTGGTCATAAGTTGTCCATTTTGGAAAATGGGAAGCCCACGTGCTATACATTGGCCGTTTTCTCTTAAGCATAAGCTTGCATAGTAGCTGTTTCCCAATATTTAAATGCTGTAAAAACAGTTTTAAAAAGTTTACGTTTATCGGCAAGAATCAAAATCCTGTGCATCAAAGCTTCACAACATTTTATGAGTTCCGAGAACACAGTGCGAGAAGCGTTTTTTGAGGCAAAAATATGGTTTATAAACATTGCAGTGTCTTTAAACGAGATTTAATATTTCTCATTTTTTTTAATTTTAAAATATAAAATTTGATCGTTCCAGATGGTCTTATACTCTCAGATTGCCGCCCGCAGCTGTTTTGAAATCTATATGAACAAACGTCCCGTAAATATTTATTCCTTGAAGAATGTATGAGCTTAAAACAGTACGGCATTCGAACACATTAACGTTTGTTATTATACTGTCCGAATGCGTATGCTCATAGGCCTATAATCTTGCATAGGACAGTTGCTGGTGGATGCGCAGGGATGTAAAGGGTCTTTGGACAGCCAAGAATTCTCATAAATTTAATATCAATGTGTAGAAGCGAATAATATTACGAAGCAAAGGAGAGTAAAACCGTCGAGAGAGAAGTCATGAACAATTCTATGTGGAAAACAGGGTGCGACCGGAGGTGAAAATACTGAAGCTGGAGGTCAACGAAACTTACCGGAGCCGGAGTTGAGACCCTGGTGGGAGAATATTCGTCCTGTTGTCCTGTAACACCGGCAGCAACATTTTTAATGAACTGTATTGCTCTTGGACAATAAAGATTAAATAGAACCCGGTATTTTTCATTTCCGGCTGCAAACTGCTTAACAGCTCGTACAAAATTACAACAACAGTTTAATGGTACAAAATACGCCCTGGCATACAATTGCAAAACACAAGTGTCTACCTCTATTAACAAAATTTTCTCTTGACAGGCTTAATCGGCCCGAGAGAGTAAACAAAATGCAATATCCGGAATTTTCAATTAAGAGAATACCACAATGTTGTCAAACAGATCGAACACTTTACGCTTCCTATCACGGTTTTTCAGATCTTCTAGACGCTTTTATGCCTCAATTATTCTATATTATTAAAAATATTAAAACCATATTATTTCACAAAGTTTACACCGAAACTCCAAGGAATCGAGTCAAAAATGTAAAACGCTTGCAAGTTTGAAAAAAGGCATTTATATTGATGATAAAATAGCGCTATGACAAACGCTAAAAAGCGTTTACACATCATTCAGATACGCTAGCTATTTATCTCAGAGTTTCTCCACTTAAAAACGTTTTAAAAGATGCTTCGTGAAACACGAAACGCGTTTGATTTTTGACACGAGTCGCAATATCCAAGGACGTAAACAACAAACAGTATTGACATTTCACGCGAAATACGTTCCAAAATTATAACATGTGAGATACACAATGCATTAATAACTACTTCACGCCGGAATGGACGCACACCTGGTGTTGTATCAAGTTACCCGATCGTGCACACAGTAAATTTCACTGAATTGATCTACTGAGTCTGATTAGGTCTTTCAGAACTCAAAATTCTAAATCGATTGAACTCATTTTGAATTAATCAACTCATCCGAAATTAAATCAGCTCTGAGTGATTTAATATTTACTGGTATTAACTCATAAATATCCAGAAACGAGTAAATTTTGCTCTGAGTTGTTTAATCAACTCACTGGAAATTTCCTGTGTAGCAATGAGTTTTTCCAAGCTTTCAAAACAACGGGCTAAACCAGTGGTTCACAACGGTCGTAATTTCAGCAAGAGAGAAGACCATGAACCGTCCACCCCAAGCCGGCCGCTTAGGAATCCCACCAACCATTCAAGTATTAATCAACATCCTAGGCGCAATAGACATCGACATTAGTTCTTGAAACAACAGTTTACAAGCATACGGAATTCTCAACTTCGAAACTTGCGTTTTATTCGCACAACCTTTGCATTCAAACGTATTTGTGCGCAAATTTGCAATCGCAATCAGTCCACACAGATTACAAACGTGAACTTCGTACGGATCCGAAACTTCAAACAGACGTTCGCGTAAGAACTGAGCTGCGCCATGAGAGATTTGACAGTCACGTTCCATTTCACCAAAACGCAGCCCACCATCTCTATAAACAGTGGAGTTAAAATAATAACAAAAATAGTAAAAAAACAACAATGAATAAACAATAAAAATATGTACTAATTTAAATAATTCATCAATGTAGCATTTATCCCCGACCGGAGATACACCTTGTAAATGTTGAGCTAAATAAACCATGAGTTTCGAAATTTAGTGTGATTTTAGCATTTCAACAGCCCCGCCTAAAAGCAGAATTTGAGATTCGCAATTGCCGTAGATAGCTTACGTGAAAACGTATTACCAGTGAAAATGCGGTTCCTAGTGTCAGCAAATAAAAATTGCACTTCACGGTTGTATCATTTGTGACGAGTATACACATTCAAGTCAGAGCTTTTTGCACTGAATGATATCGGCTATGAGTACACACAGTAGCACACTAAACCATAATCCCGGCGACACTGCAATGCTCCGTGTCCCCTCTTCGAATAATACAAGACTTATCACCAATGTAAAAGCTGCTATAATCTAAATTTGTTTATTAGACCCAGGCTAATGCTTGACTTACCGTGCTCTCCCTTCCATTGGCTGTCGCGCCAGTAATTGTAGGGGGCCACGCGCTCTTGAATGAATTTTGTCGTCTACCATATGCTTTAAACGTTGATAGTATGTTGGCCCTGAAACAGAAAAACCAATGCATAAGCAAAAAGTGATTTTTTACATAAAATTGTTAGAGTAGTATTTTATTGCTATTTAGCTGCATATTACCCAAGCACAAGAAAAACTTAACTTTTATGGTTAGAGATAGCAGCCAGGATGCAACCGAAATTTCGAAACCGGAATTTTTTTAACTTCCGGTTCCGGTAAACTATATCGGAATTAAAAATTCCGGTATTAAATTTTGGTCGGTGGAAATTAAAATATTTTACTAAAAAACGACGAGAAAATTAAAAACATCTCATTAGTATAGTAAATAAATCTTGACAATCACATAAAATAAACCATCGACGATAGATTTCGCTTCCATATATTATGAAAATCTAAAATACAGCAGATAAAGTGAATAACTATCTCCAATTACTGGATCTTAAAAAGCTTATTCCGTAAAGGAATTTTATGACGCTGACAAACAAAAGTAATCAGTTCACAAAATTTTCCAAAATTACCTAAAATACCCTGCTTCGGAATGCCAATGATCAAAAACTTTCGAACAAACCATCCTATTTAAGCCCAAATTAGTCAAAAAATATACTGCAAAGCAAATAAACCACTACCCAGGTGAAACCAACCTACTCCATCCTTCAAAAACTACTCCTAAAGCGCGAACTTACCAAAAAACACTTGCGTATTGAGTTTTCGTCCAGTAAACCCATTGTACATAATTTCGTTGCCTCGTGGATGATAATTGTACTCGGACAACAAATCAGAGATCTTTCGCACGTTTACAGTATCGTTAAACGGTGTCGCATCACCAATTTCACCTTTATTTGCTGAGACTTTACCCTAAAACTGTCATGGAGTTGCCAGAAATATGGTTAGATGCGAACAGCTCAGTTACACAATTCAGAAAATTTCCCTTTCCAAGAATTCCTAAAATTCCATTCTCAACTGTGAAACAATTATATGCAAACCGAATTAATCAGCCGTGTCCCAAACTGACCTGAAGACACTCGATTAAATGGCCAATAGTCATACGTGAAGGTACTGCGTGTGGGTTGATAATGATATCAGGAGTAATGCCTTCGCAGGTGAACGGCATGTCTTCTTGCCTGTACATTATACCCATTGTACCTTTTTGACCATGACGCGAGGCAAATTTGTCACCAATTTGAGGCACTCGGATAGATCGAACACGAACCTAAATTAATCCAACAAATAAGGACCTGTATTAATACCAAATTTCCTTTTCTTACACAATACTGTCTACAACTCAAAAACCTCAAAATTTATAAAAAAACAATAGCAGATACAAAAACGAACAAAAACAAACTTTGTGAAACTATCCAGTCAGATTGAATGCATAAAAAGTGCTAATTCCGCAGCAAAATAGCCGTTACTTACCTTGACAAATTTGTTGCCTTCGTGATTAAGCGACACCAACACTTGATCAACAATTCCCGTCTCAGAAGATCGTAGAAAAGTTGATGCGTCTTTCTTGACAAAACGTTTCGCCGAAGTTTCCAGTTCGTCATCATTTTCAGGCAACGAAATTGTTTTGCCTATAACTCAATGATTTTTAGGGAACTGAGATTAGTGCCAAAGTCTGAGCTGGCACTGACACTCAGACTCGTATCCTCTACTATCAGTTGGACCTATCATCAATTGGAGATAGGTTTTATAACTTTCGAACCAATGACTAAAGAGATTCGAAATTTAACAAAAGTGTCGAGTTCGGTTTTACTACTATTACGCCAATTCGGGCATCCGGAATTGCAGAAGTTCGTCAGCCTGACAACCTATCGCTAACCGACTATACTGTAGCGTGATAAGGCTGGGTTTACACTGAATTTTACACCTCGCTGCAGCTAGACAGGCAAATCGCGGCGACCCACGATCACAGGCAACTAAGTACCAATCGCCTTCAGGGTATGACAGGCAAGCAATAAATGGTACCTAAGCAGAATGAGCAATCAGCTGCTGTAGCAACACTGAAAAACCAGAGTTCACCGTCATAAACGCAGTAGGCTAAATCAAACGACTAAGCCGGCAAAAGTTGAACAATACAAAGCGCCTTTATCCAAATAAAAAGTAAGTTCACCAGAGGAATTATTAAGTTTATGCTCCGCAAAAATCACTATTTTAAAATAAAAAAAATTCGACATTTCAATATGAGCAAATTACAGTATTTTCTTTTCAGTTTGGTAAAAACTTTACATATACGAAATGGCAGAAAATGGAATACCCAAACTGCGCTGCAAGCATAGTGCTTAAATAATGATCTACAATCTGAAGTGTTGCAGCTCTCTGCACTCCAACAACTTAATAGTTTACATACTTCCCCAATATTTTCGTTTCGGTTTTTTATACCATCCCTTAAACATTTCAGTAGCCGCTTCGTTTTGGCTGTTTCCAAGCATTTCCGCCTTTCAACTGTTCCCAAAATTCCACTGGTACAAGGCTGCGCGCTGATTTCTTTAAAGAACCGCTGAAAACCACCGCTTGGGCTGCTTCTACCGCTGGAGCCGCTTCAACGATTGCCGGTTGATTGCACCTAATTCTAGCCCGCTTCTGTTACCGTTATCAAGTCCCTGATAATAAAAATTCGCTAACAAATGTACAATGCACTTTTGACACCCTTTCATATGTAATACTGAAATTCTCAACTGAATGTTCGTGTTGCTCCTGATAATTATGATGATCGTGTTGCTGATGAAGTTGTTGTAATTGTAGCTGTTGTTCTTGTTCTGCCAATTGAGTCACCATCGATGCTGTTTCACATGGACCTTGCAAAACTTCTCGCACTTCCAGTTGCGACGACTCCGTTCCAATTATTGTTTTGTAACCAGGCGTGGCACATGATAATTTAGACATAACCGCTTTCTTTGTTGACAACGAAAGTTATGGATTGTGCGGTTTGATCGAAGTGAGCTGTGTCAAATAAACTGGAGAAGCCATGACGGACTGATTATTGCTAGTCACATGGAATCTCAAAATCACCGTCATTATGCTCAACTATTTTCAATGTAACAAAGAAGGTACAAATCCCACAGACTAACTAAGATGAAATGATACATGTATCGTTAACAATAATATAGTAAGTAGTATGCTATCATCCAATAATTTCACGGTAAGTTCCACGCTTTCTTGTCGTACTGACGTTTCTGGCTTTGCTTAGCATTAGTTAAATATTCTTCTGCTAGATCCCGAGCCTTTAGAAGTACATTAGCTATCTGTAGTACGAAATCATCAATACTACTTTTTATCATCAACATAATTGTTGGTCAACAAAATCTATCGGTAACTCTTCGAAACATTTTACGAGACTCTAAATGACCACCGAAAATATGACCATGACATTGTGCAGCAGTTTCTGCCGAAAGCCACCAGAAATATAGTTATTCCCAGCATAACATAGAATTTCTGTAGTATAACAACCGTTGCTTGACCATCCAACGGTACTGTATATATACACATTCTCTGCGACCAACTTTTCCAATCGTAAGCTTTAACAAGTGTCCCAGTCATCCAACCTTAAAGGGGGATGAGTTCGACGCGACGCTTAACCCAACTTCCGACAGCGCATCAAAACCTGTTGTGTGAAACTTCAGGATCTCGTTATATCATATCGAGTAGTTTTATAAGTAAATTAGCAATCTGTGCTATTCACAGCGTCGAATGCAGCTCCTACGCTCAAGGTCAATATTCTCAAATGCTTATAACAGTATCTGTCTTCAGTTCGCAATAGGTTTTCAAATTATCAACAAATGTAAAAAATGTGATCACTTTCCAAGCTCATCAGTGACTAGTCCGTAATCTACAAGATCTATCACCGACCGGCGATCGGTACTGCACACATCTGAGAATACCGGCCTAGAAACCATCTCAATTTCTATCTGTCAAACCTGCCTTTCTTACCGATAACAACATCGTCCCCTGATACTCTTGTACCAGGAGGTATGATCCCATCTTCATCAAGCTTGTCATAGAGCGCATGCCGCATTCCAAGCACCACATCCCTAGACGGTTTTTCAATAATTTCTTCGTTGGTCGCATCCCGGTTCGCTTCAGATTCACGATAGCTCCGATAGAATATCGACCGGAAAAGACCTCGATCAATACCTGACGAATTCATGATTACACTGTCTTCCTGGTTGTATCCTGAAGCAGAACTTACAGTGGCTAGTAGGCAAGAGCGTAGCCAAGCGCAAAGGTTTCAGGAGCCGACCCCGTTTGGGATTTTGTACATTGGTTTTCGGACACGATTTCAGCTTGCAACACTAGAACCCTCCCCTCTTTGAAATATTTATACAGCGTAAAAATCTCCCTTTCTAAAATTCTGGCTACGTATGCTACAAGGTACGACCAGGGAATTTTAGTTACTGTTCAAAAACCTGTATTTTCGCAGGTTTTGCTTCCGAATCCGTGTCCGGTATTTGCAACATCCTGATTGACACAGGTGCCATCCTACACAATTTTCTAAAGCACATTCATGTAATGCATTTCACAATAACTACGATTTGCATGTGAATAAATTTACAAAACATGACCACATTATAACGAAATGTACGTAAGTCACTGGGGAAGATAAACGAGATTAACTGTTAAGAAACAGAAGTACTTAGACATTGAAAGTTTTTCTACTCCAATAAATCAATTATGAACAAAGACTTGCAAGGTACACTGTGCTGCATGTAAGAGTGCGTGACCACTCTTAACACAAGAGTATGCAACGGCTGACGTTATGCATAAGAAACAATGTACCCAGCATTCATTGCGATTTGTTCATACCCCATCGTATTTCTGGGGGAATACAATTGACTGCATTCTTGAAATTAACATACAACACCTACCTAAACCGTTCAAGAGTTGCTCCATCTTTGTACAATGTATATTTTGCATACAAAAACCTACACCAATCCTCCCGCCAGAATTGGGTTGAGGCAAGGCAAAAATGACGCGCGTGCTGGTACATTTTGTACAAAGCAAAACCGGTTCGTTGCATTTTCTTGAGTAAAAGAGCAACCATACACCCTTGATGTACTTAATCAGAAATGTAAACATACTGAAGATAGTGCCGGGACTAAGGGTAATGCCCGTCTGTGGACACATCTAAACATCGCAGTTGAATTTTTTTCACCAAAATAAGTTTTCTGACTCACCTGTATACGATAAAATCGCAACAATAGCATTGATACCCGCAGGTAACTCGTTAAAGCGTAGATACTCCATTGAACGCGGACACACCAAAGGTTTTTGCGGGTAGTAAAGTACATGCGCAAGAGTATCCATACGGACGTGAAAATTAGTCGTGTACACACCTGAAACATGACAGAACTCAATTAATTAAGATCTCAGTAAATACGTACCGTTTTCAAATTTCCCAACACAAATTGTAAAACAGTTTTGAATACATATCGACAAACATGATAAAGAAACTTAATTCTCAATTGTGTACAACACTTATCTCGGTTTAGCAATACATTCTGAGAGAAATGAACGGCGACAGCTGTGCAAAATTTCGTACCACACAGCTTGCTATTTCGTAACACACAGCTTACTAAATTAAGCGCAAAAATATGCGTTACATTTCAAATGTGACTATTTATTTTACATCAAAAGTTACCCCTATAATGACAAATAATCTCACTGCCACATGTTAGAGCAATGTCATGTGCTACTCACAAGTCCAATTTTTACAGCTAGATAGAACTTACTGCTGCATTTTTGAAATAACATTCTGCTCTGAAATAAACGTACACGAGTGACAGAGCTTTATTATGAGTGACGTATTAGCAGGTGCTTACCCATTGCTTGTTTACCCATTGCACTCTGATAGGTATTTCGAGGACTTTGGTTATGATCTGGAAACGGAATAATAGACGCACACACGCCAAGTATCATACTCGGGTGAATCTCACAATGAGTGTACGTGTCGCAGTATCCAACACCCTTTTCTTGCATATCGTACGGAGTCATTGCTATCATTACCTATAACATACAAGCCACAATATTCTAATTTTACACTAAAATTTCGCTAACGATAATTTCGTTTTTACAATAATTTCCGTACGATCCGTGTTTCGCGGTGTTCCATCTTAAACGAGTCGTTGTGACATGTTGCGATTTTGGTTAAAAAACTTGAAAAAATCTACTAAAAAATTCGCCAAAAACTTACAGTCTCCTCTTCGAGGACGTCGATATATTCCACAACACCGCTTGCAGCCAAATCTGACCAAGAATAGTTTGTGTATTCACGATCTTTCAACAAGTCAATGTGACGTTTTTTCAACAACAATTTCTGAATGCAAAAAACAAATCACACATATTGCTCCTTCTTACACTATTTTATAGCCGTACCCACCGACAGGCTCTATTACCTACATGTTCATACCCTTCCAGCAGCATGTTTTCTTTCTAGCCTAACACTACTCTCCCAGAGACTCTCTCAATTAAATAATTTTCAACACCAAATTACTGTTTTCCTTTTAGCAAACTAGTCAAAAGTTTATCTTAAGCGAGCTTTTCGCGATTTATTCTTCGTTTTCATCAACCTTACAAAATCACTTACCAAATATATAACTTAACACTTTATGAACTACACGAATCGAGATAAAAAAGTTATTGCGAATCAATCATTTTATATATACAAAATTTTTAACGCTTATATAATCTGGCACAAAAATAAAACGGTAAACATTCCGGTTCCTGTGTACTACAATGCCGGAAGAGGCACAGGAATCGACTTTTTGCAAGAACTTCGGTGAGACCCTGTTACCCCTACTCTTCGACAGACTCTCTTCAACCAACCTGATCTTCAACGATCAACAACGGCCGACAAACCCGCCCAGCATCCGTATAAATCCGAATCTCACGATCTCGAATATCCCGGACCATTGAAACTTCGCTGACAATGATGTCCATTTGGCGTCTCAATTTTCTCAAAGTGCTCATCAATTGTTCAGGGTCACGATGAATACCAACCCAACTACCATTAACAAATATTTTGGTTGCAGTTGCAATCGCAGAAGACGATACTTCCTAAAATAAACAGGAAAATATTAGAAAATAAAAACGTTTTCCATCATTTTCTCAAAATATAGTTCAGGGCCAGTCAAGTTGATGTCAAAATCAACTAAAGCCAAAGTTTGAAAGCCAAGTCTTCAATTGTACTAAAAGTACAATAACGTTTGAATTGGTACACGTATCAAATAAGTTTAAAACAAAATTTTCCATTCAATAAACCAAGGCATTCCAAAACACATTCCAACCGATCGAACATGTGCCAAGTCTATGACCGTTAGCATTTTAAGCAAAATCACGGCCACTATTTCAGCCAAGCATCACCATTAGCACTTTAACCATTCGCTTTAAAACTGGTGCAACCAAGGGGTAACACAGATCAAAACCAAAAGTACGCATTGCAATTTGTAGATCCGTTACTGCACTTTACCTCCAAATTCTCCATCGACCATTCTTCTAAAAACTCTAAAATCGGGGCTGGCTGAGATCCAACTGAAATATACGCCATCAGAGCGAGGTTCTTGACCAGACCAACCGCTTGGCCTTCGGGCGTCTCAGCAGGACAAATCATTCCCCATAAGGTGTTGTGTAGCTGTCGCGGTTTCGCTAGTTTCCCGTCACGCCCAATTGGAGAATTAAGCCGGCGCAGATGCGAAAGTGTCGCTGCGTATGTTAATCGATTTAACACCTAACGAAATATAAAGATTAATATTTAAAAATGCGCGAAAAGCAATCAATATATATTTCCGTCGAACGCATCATTCAAAATAAATAAACGTTAATATGTACAAGACACCTCATCTGTTTGCTTCTAAGCTGCTATGAACTGTCTTCAAATGAGTTCAAGAATATGAAATCTACAATACGTTCTCGACTCGCCTGGGATACTCCAGCACGACTCTGATGAGCTTTCTTTTGATCACCCCAATTCCCGGTCGCTAACGAATACTGAAGCCCGCGAGTGATGGTTGACGTTTTGACACAAACTTCAATATTGAAATCACCACCTTTGTTAACGTATCTGAAAAAAATCCAACTCATATTCGATTGGTACTGAAATCCGCCAACAGTCTAATACGTTTTTAGCTTTGACAGTACAGCGAAGATTCAATCACTAAACGCGTCACACCGAGTTGTGTTTTATCCGATAAGGCCACATTCCCTCAATATTTTGAAAGTTTTAAAGTCTTCTTCAGTTGTTAGCAGAAGAAACCCGTGTCTTCGAAATGTGTTGAACGTAATTTTTTCCTCTCCAAAATACCACCTGCGCCCACGTTCGCATGTTATATTTCGTTCATACATTAGCATACACTTCAAAACGTATCATTTTCTACTGCTTTGAGTAAATCATGTGTTTACTTTTACTACACAACTTTACTCCCACAATAGAGAAAGGCGGCTAAAAAGGCAAAGCATGCAGAACACATTCTTTCCTACGCAAAATGTCACCAGGCACACAGTCTTGTCAAAAAAGTCGTTGTGGAGTCTTGGAACAACTAGGGCTCAACATAAAATTCTTAACACAGCATTTTCAAGTAACTTTCACCAACGAACTCTTAAAATTCACAGAATTAAACGTTAAGTTGTTATTACTTCTGTGCGATAATTCGGACTTCTTTGAGCATATTTTTAAACAATCCACGAAACAAAAATGCCAACAGAGGCCCCGCAAGATCGAGCCTCTTGTTGCCATAGTGATCACGATCGTCTAGCTCACGTCGTCCTGCAACAATAACGAAACAATAAGTAGACTTTTCTTACTTCCAGTCAACAAAAACAACCCTATTTAAAGTTAACACAACACCTAATAGAGCCTTTCGCGAACGACATTTTTTGCGGATGCGGTAGGGCCGAAACTCGAGATACACGGATTCCCAGTACATTGCTCTAACCACTGTGCTAGGAACCGGTGCAAACTTTTCGGTAAAACGTTTGTGTCTAACCAAACCAAAAGTTTACATTTTGAGCAAATTTAACGTAAAATACAAACATTAATCCAACACTACTATAGTTTCTTTAAAATTCTCAGTAACGAAAGCTGTTATCCAGTGCCAAAATTTCCTTCAATCCGTAGAATCTTCAAATTCCTCGTCCAGCAGCACATGAACATTTTCTATTTTAGATCTAGTTTCAAACTAAAATTCGAACACCGGGCTGTCCTACGAAAGCATTTCCTGATTACTCACCTAACGCCGCCAACAACAACCTATGGACCATATATCCAAGAAAGTAAGCTTTTTTCGTTTCACAAAAATCGGATATTCCAACATGCGGCAGGGTTTCGCGTTGTAAAATTTCACGCGCATATTTGATACGTTTTTCTTTGTCGACACCAGGACGTGCTCCACGAGCGCCAATAAAATTCAAAGCAACATTTTGCTCTTGAATCACAAACGCTTCGTCCAGTGATGGTTTCACCTTAAATTTTACATCCGCAAATCAGAAATAAATACAATTTTTTCATTAAAGCCACTGATAAGAGCCACTGAAAATATAAAAAATTCGAAATTTATTTTAAAATATACTCAGAAAATTCTTCCATAATGAAGAAGTTGAAACAGTAATCATTATATTCACTTGTTCATGATAATATATTTGCCACACGCTGTAACTCAGAGACTCATAACCAAACTGACGCAAATGACATACCATTTCCATCATTTCCGGATCGTCAAAATCGTAAATGATATGTTCGAGAATATCTCGGTCAGCGACGAACCCCAATGCACGAAACACAATCATAATCGGAATTTCTTGACGAATGTAGGGCAAAATTGCAATGATACGTTGACCAATGGAACTCTTTTTCGCTCCCATTCCACCACGGGCCAACATATTTACCCAAATCGTTGACGTTGGCCTGAAAAAATACTTGGGTTTCCTATATTCGAGGATCAACAGCAATTTGAAATTTTCTTTCATGCAAGGTCCACAATATCATGTGTACACCAGGTAATTTTTGAGGGTGATGTGTGACGGGTACTAAACCCAGCAAAGCTTCAGTACCAGCACGCTTGAGGCTAAACAGGTTCTGTGCACCAACAACTGAAGCATTTTTCCTTTAGTATAAGCATGTTAAAGCCAAAACGCTTCAGTATTAATCACTCTCCATCCTCCAGCCACATGGTGGTGAACGCACCATATTGTGGAAAGTATATATACCTTTTTCAGTAAAACAAATCTTCAACAATTCAATGCTACAAAAATACTTCAAAACTATTCAAAAACAAAACGTGGCACGCACATAGCAGGATAAAATATTTACATTTCCTCAGTTTCAAAGAACCGCAACAACCTAGACCGTTAAATGATTGGAAAAACACCTACTTAAAACAAAACTCTGTCAAAAGAAAGCAACTTCAACATATATTTTAGAAACTGCCACAAAATCAGGAAAACCGACACATGGGCGTAGCCTGGATTCTGGAAAGAAAGGGTTGCATTTCATAAAATATTTTCAACGAAACTGCATTTCATTAACTGCAAAACTTCCTAAAAACCACTGACCAATAATCCAAAACAAAAAGGTTTGATCCGCTAACCACCTTGATTACACCATTAAGCAAGCACAAACTTCAAACCAAGCGTTACAACTTCCATACTCGCCTTGATGAATGCTCTAAACACGATCTGCATTCAGTTTTGTACGCGTATTTCGAGTCTTTCATTGAAAACACATAAACGGTGTTTGTTGCCATTTTCTCTTGCGCAATAATGACTTTTTCTGAGCCGTTAATGATGAAGTAACCACCTGGATCGAGAGGGCACTCATTCAACTCAGTCAAATCACGGTCACTCAGGGAGTAAAGACAGCAATACGTCGACCTTAAACCAAAGGTTTAGAATATTTTTTAAATTAGAGATGATATTTGCAGAATTTTCCCAAAACTTAATAAGACACATACGTAATTGCAATGAAAGAAAAATAGGTTAAACCAAATACATACCTAGGGTGGCAACATCCAGCAATGTTCGGCAATATATACTACTTTTTACGCAGTAATAATTTTAACTAACTTGTTATTCATAAGTCAATATTTTTTGTTTCACATTACAAATCTCAGATTTGAGGTTGGCCACGAAATAAGATTTGCGGTAATAATAAATATTATTAGTTTTACAGGTCGAAAAGTAAAGTTCCAATTCTAACAAGTTTCCAGAACGTCCGAGCTTTTGAACAAATTAGAAGTTATATCGGAATTTGCAAAATGCAAGTTTCGAATTCGGATTCGGTCAAATTGCCATTAAGTGCCATCCTGATACATACATGTGCAGGTACGTCCCAGACATTGAAATCAATAAACATTATCATTAGAACAATTACGTAGTATGAGAAACACACAGGCTAAATGTATATACTTGTTTTATTTCCCTTTCAGTAGCTGTCAAAATGTTCGTAGGTTATTTGAAACGCAAACTTTGTGAAAAATGTTCAGTTTTACAAAACTTACGCGACGTTTATGGTACATATCGCAACACTTCGTCACTCGGACAAGTTATGGACCAAAATTTTGTAAACCGAAATCAAAGAGACCCAACAATTTGTCACCCACCATCATTTTCGGCTTAAAATTATGCTTAGGCAACTGTATTGTGCGAAGTTGTCGTGGATTCAATCTTTATTTTTATAAACCCTGAAAAACACCTTATTAAACCATTTGTTTTACCTGAATGTACTACAGCTCAATACATACACTACCAGAGCACTAACCTGAGCATAATTGGAACCTTCGCAATGAACGCTTTTTCGTGACGTGATTCTTGTGCGTGTTCTTCGTCTCCATTACGAATAATTTTCTTCAAAATGTCCACATACAACGGTGCTGAGTACGTTAAATTCCTCAGTCTCGCCTCGTTTGGCATCATTGGTGTCGGAGCGCCGTCTTTTTCCCAATGAGTTGGTTTTGACAAATATATCTGTTCAAATTTCATTGTGAACCGTGTCGGAGTTTCTATCTCTCCTAGAAACATTTTTTACGTAATTAGTCTCACTTTAAAGCTACACAGAGCAGCATTCAGTCGTATTCACGGAAGCTACTAAATACTTTCTGTTTTGCAACTTCATACTTTTACTCTAACTTCAGTTCACAACGTTGGTACCTAGTGATGGGTCGCTATATGTGCACGCACGGAAGTGTATGTAAAGCAAAATATTACCAACCATGTGCACATATAATGGTATAAAGTGTCAGTCTAGGTAGGAACCGGGACAACAGACCTTTCAACTAAGCAATTGGAAAAGCGGACAAGAGCTGGGAGCGAACTCTCAGCCTACGGATCCTTAAGCGAACACTCTACCACTGCGCCACGCAGCCAGCCTCTCCAACTGCATTTTTCGTTGACTATATGTGTTGATCGTACAACACAATGTGCATTGCATTTATTGCATATGCACTAGGACAAGCATGTCTCACATGCTTATATGCCCTTATTTTCAACAAGGTCGTCCCTTGACCGTCCATCCTATTTTCGACTGGATAAAGTGTTCATAGCGCGGCAATTTACCATTGCGCTCACGGCGTAGCCCCCATGTCAGTCTAGGTAGGAACCGGAACATCAGACCTTTCAACTAAGCAGCTGGAAAAGCGGACAAGAGCGGGGATCGAACTCTCAGCGTACGGATCCTTAAGCGAACACTCTACCCTGCGCCACGCAGCCCGCCTCTCCAACTGCAATTTTTGTCGACTATATGTGTTGACCGTACAACACAATGTGCATTGCATTTATTGCATATGCACCCGGACAAGCATGTCTCACATGCTCACATAAAGAAGTTGTGGCACCACATGGTGTAGTAGTTCCATGCTTGGCTCGACTGCAAGAGAGCCTGGGTTCGATTCCAGCCGTGGTCTTTAATTTTTGGCAAAACTTCGAGCAGGTCATTTCGGCCGCGTAAGTTCTAACAGTTAATTTAACAGCTGAAACGCCAACTTACCAGAATAGTGCTGTTGTTCAGACTGTAACTCGATTTCGGGAGAATCTTCGACAATTTTTTGTACGCTCATTTGAATAAATTCATCAAATGAATCAAGTTGTTGTCTGACCAAACCCTAAAATTACAATGTACATACGTATCTATTGGTACATTACAGTTGCTTCATCCCGCACCCATTATAATCTCATGAATGAGGCAAGCGAAAATTAACCCGAACGAACTGAAAAATCATGAACATGGAACGTTCAATTTCAGAAACATAAGTCCTACAGCGGACGCACTACCACTAAAACCGCGGACAATGTATTGACAAGTATGCTGCCGGAAACCGTACAGTGTACACTGATTTCTAATTTTATATTCAAAAATTAGAGAACCAAAACGTAACTTGAATTACATCTGTGCAGTGCTATTACTGCAGATATTCTGCACATTATCAGTAATACCTTTTCGTCAAAATAGGCAGAAATAACAATCCAACACGCTTCCTGCCATAAATCCGGTGATATTTCATCTTCATCTTCTCCAGCCACAGGTCCTGCACCCGAATAAGGTCCGGCTGGATCACCCCAGTCATCCATAATATTCTGACGAATAATGAACTGTATTCAAGACATGCAACTAATCAGGCAACACGCAATTACTTCCACATAACTAGTAATGAAGACATGCAACTAATCAGGCAACACGCTTTTACTTTCAGATAACTATGACAAAGATTAATACTGTCTTCTGTTTTAATTAGGTTTGTAATAGTTCCCTGATTTTTAAACGCAAAAGAAATGTGTACACATAACAAGCCAACATAAAGATATCATTCCAAATAAAAATACACTAGCTATGTAAAATATTATAGTTAGCTATACATAAGATAGAAATTCCACCTTACACCTGGAATTGTAGACATTATTATCTGCAACAGCAAAAGTCACCGGCGATATCCATTCAAAGTTTTCACATCGCATAGACAAATTAGTGTAATCCACGCGTTATTCAAAATATGACATTCCAAAATTCTACTATAAATATTATGAAGAAAAACAACGTCAAATTTGCAAGCATAAAAAATAGAAGACAAAAGCTAGATCAATCGTTAAGTGATTTCAAATGCTGAATTAGTTTCTACTTTTTGTTGTTGGCGAAAATGTTCCTTAAATATATTCTAAAGTACAAATATTAATTCAAATTTTTAGCGTCATATCAACGTCCTACAGCCAACTAGTAGTTTACCACAACTTTGAAGGCATTTTCAGTCATACTATATTGATTGACAAACATTATCATAAAATATCATACGAAATTGCAGTATCAATAACGGTTCCGGGTTCCAGGCAATTCAAATTTTTTTAATTTAACAGAGAATCAACGAGCAAACAAAATGTTACCCGTTCAACTGTAAATAGGAACGAAACGTGTTCCAAGTTAATCCAGTTATAACATGAGCCTCTAATAAAGTGTTTCGAGCAAACTTGAAAAGATAGGCCTCCTAAAAATCCGATATTTGGATATGTCCTATTCAGGATTTTGACAGATTCTGGTTACGAAAATATTTCACTATTAAAATTGACATCGCTTTGTCAATAGTTAGTATATAAAACATGTCGAAAACTCTTCCGCATCTGATGTTTGAGCATATTCACTATGTTTATCTGTTGTTATTGATTGCAAGAGTTTTATTAAAAAAATTTACGGTTTTTGTACTGAATTTTTTCTGTTTAAAAACAGACAACAGTGTTCAGACGCTAAACATAATTTTACAGGTAGTTTGGGTGTGGCTGGCGTAGTGTTAAAGTTGTTGGAGTATAGTGTGTACATGAGGTGTAAAATGGCCATCAGAAAACGTCATATATAAATCAAAATATTTATAGTGGAAACAAAACTAACCAAAAATCCGGCTAATCCGGCCAGGCTTTGCCGGTGGGTAGGGACGGACCGGCCCGGCACGGCCCGGCCCGGCCCGGCCGCACTTATCTTGGTTGTGCCACCTCTGGAGTACTAAGGTACGAGTTTTGTCTGTAGCACATTTGTCAAACATTTGAACTTTAGATTTACGTAAGCTTGGGCTTAGGTAATTGTTTAAGCATAGGTTTAGTGTTTGGCTTAAACTTAAACCTTTTCCAAAATTCAATCCTAGCCCCTGAAGCCGAAGAATTTGGTTGAAATTATACAACAGCGCCTATCTCTTCAAAGTTCAAGACCTAGAAAAGTCATATAATTTTTTGGCAAAGTTCTGAAAACTCTACCTAGTATTTTACTGAAGTGAATAGTAGCAAAGAATAGAAATTATTTCCATATAGCCCATAGGGGTGAAACATTTTTTGGAAAATGACACTACACTGTAAAAAATGGAGAGTCAAATTGACTCTCTCGGAGATAGGCTTCTCCTGACTAGACAAACTGAGTCAAATTCGACTGCGCCAGAGTCAAACGTGCGACATAGTGAATCTAATTTGACTCTTGTGGAGTCGAATTTAACTCAGTTTGCGTAGTCAGAAAAAGCCAGTTTCCGAGAGAGTCAATCTGACTCCCCATTTTTTGCAGTGTATAAGATTATGCGGGGTTAAAGTTATCACTGGGGCAGCTTTTGTCCTGGATCATCCACGTAATACTGTCTACGCTACTGTAAAAAATTGTCCACACAGCTTGTTTTAAGGGCGGGACAAAACGACAATGTCCTTAAACTATAAGGACTTCACAGAAGGTGTAATTAGATAGTGTGTTTTGAATGCGGTCCTTCGAAGGGACTAAGGACAATGTAGACACTGTCTGGACACAGTGTCTGACAATACGAGTTCCTTCGAGCAGACACTGTATCATTGCAAAGCAAAGTCATTTCCGACAAACTTTGTGTTATGACATACGCTGAGTCCCTTCTGACAGACTCTGGACAAAACAGTTGTCCTTTAAATAATGTATTGACAATTTAGCATGGGTATGGACGGCAACGTGACCAAGTATAGGTCGTTTAGAGAGTGTGCGAGTTGTCAACAGGGTCTACACAGGACATGAGTGACATTTGCAAAGTAATTTGGAAACAATTAAATTACAGACTTAGGGGCTCGTACGTGGGGAAAATTTTTTACGGTAGCGTAGATAGTATAACGTGGATGACACAAACCCTATTAGACTTGGGTAACATTTTGTCTGCATATAGACCCTATACCGCATTCAAAAATTCGTATTTGTCTGCTGTTAACATGTGTGGGTCACCTTTTGTTCTTCAATATCATATGATATTCGAGGTATTGTCTGCGAATATCATGATAGATTTTCAAATGTCGCATACTTGAGGTAACATACACAAATTGTCCTGTTGAATATCAACAAGAATTTGAAATTTTGATTTTTGAATTATGAAGCTGTGGTTTTGAGCGATATTGTGTCGGAAACGATTTGCCGGCGTGTATTTGGTATATTTAAAGCACATTTGTGGCCCTGCCGTCCAACTTTTCATTCATTTATTAGTACCTAAAGATTACACTGTCCCGCTGAGTATCATATATTCGGTGACATTTTGAAATATCATATGATATTCGCATAAATGTCCCACAGTATCACGTGACATGCCGTCCCTTGTAAACATTGATGATTTGAGAGCGCAAGTTTGTAAGCTAATATCATATGACATTCCAGTTTTGTCTGTTGACCCGATGTAAGAGCCCGAATTTTAACGTTGACGTCGAATCAACATGGACTGAGATCGTGTCCCCCCTGCCCCGGTTATAACGTGAACGCCGCATTAAGCTTCAGACTATTTTTTACTCAAACTTATTAGGCTTAGAAATGTGATATATTGCTGTTACACACCTCAGGGTAACATTGGCCAATAACTGTTCAAAATTGTTCATACCTGCAAGTTTTTGTGACTTCAACTAAAACTACATGCTCTACGCGATCCACAACTTTGCCACAAAGCATTGCGGGAAAGAAGTATCAAATGTTTGCTATATAAATTCCATTGAAAAGGTTTCAAAACTATGCAAATGTATATAAGGACACCCATTTTATGTTGCTGATTATAAATCTTAGAGTGGGAATTTGCTTGATTTGTGCATTTAGCCCTAAAGCGACCCCTCTGCACCTTGGATAACCATGAAGTTTTAATAAATTGTAAGATGCAAAATGGCGGATGGTTCAAAGATAAAAGTAAGTTTTAACACCAAAAATTTTTCCATTCCCCTGTCACTTGTCATATTTAAATTAATATTAACTGCATAAAATTTATACACTGAATAAATATGCATACTCAAAAGTATCAAACTGTCTTATAGACACAGCAGTTAGGAACGAATATAGTTGCGAAAGGGGATTGCAAGGGATATATACTGGTTGAAATTTTTGAAAAAATAACACAGTACAGAGACTATTACAAACTTTACAATTGACTGCTTCTTTAGACGTCAAACAATATTGTCGATCGTAACTTGAAAACTTATACCCTTCCGAAACGATATCCTGGCTATACCATAGCAGTCGAGAAAAGATGGGGGTAAAATGGAGAAAAACACTACTTATATGCGTTTAAACTTTACAGGAATGCATTTGATATAGTCTTCAGGTGGAAAGGGGGGACATACTGCGTCCTACATATGAATTTAAAACTGCATTGAATTTTGCAAGTAATTTCAGCCACGTTCAAAGTGTATTTTGCGTTTAATCGGTGAGAAGTTTGTGATGTTTTTATTTATTGAAAAATGTGAGCCACATTGTTAAAGTTGCATGGTATTCGATCGGCCCAGCATAACAAAAGTACTTGCCAGTGTATAGAACAGGGCCGTAACAGTAATATATGCATATGCCTAAGCCAAAGTCTAAGCCTAAAAGCGAAAGAATGAGCTTACACAAGCGTAAGCCTATAACCTTAGTAAAATAATTAGCCTATAGGTTTCGTTTATTCTTTTGCGGTCCCGCAAAAAACTTTCGATCAAGAAGGACTGTTGTGGCCCAAAATAAGAGGGGAGTTATAACAGGGGGTCTCCATTTTCAGTCCCAGTCAATAAGGCTCTGTATCCATAATAAGAGTGCGTAAGCGGATAGAGTCTAATCCCGAATTACAGTCCATAAATGTCAATTATCACCAATTGTAGTGCATAACCGGTTGTATATAAGTCTAAAAACTTAAACATAAATTATAGCTCAACTAAACTAGGGTATTAGTTTAAGTGAAACTAAATTGGTTGGACGGACTAACTAAACTATTTTTTAAGTTTTACTTAAACTAACATGTTTTTAGTTTTACACGAGTTTAAGTAAACTTATTTTAGTTGAAGTAACAAGTGCAGCCCAGAAATTATGTGTATCTAAAACTTCATTAAGTTTAACTTAAACTGAAAATATATAAGGTTTTAAATGAATTTAAGCGTAAACTGATCTGTTCGTTTAGTTAATCTAGAAACTTAGTTTAATAAGTTTAATACTGCTGGATTACCTTAAGCGTATAAAGCATACTTAAGCATTGAAAGTACATTACTAAGTGTAAACTTATCGCTCAAGTCTTTGATACAAGTCAAAAAAACGTTTAATTCAACGGATAATTGCAGTACAGAATAAATTAGTAACGAGGGGCGGCGTAGGGCGGGTTAAAAATAAATAACTGTCCGCAAACAAATAACAGGGGCACCCTGTGAAGAGGCCAAATAAATATCAGTCTTCCCTCTTATTCGGGTCACAACTCTCTAAAAGCTTAAACTAACTTGATTTAAGCTTAAGCTAATCCACCAGTATTAAACTAACTTTCTAGATTAACAAAACTAACTTGTAGGCTTATGCTTAAACTCATTTAAAATCTTACTTATTTTCAGTTTAAGCTAAACTTAATGAACTCTTAGATACACCGGCTGCACTTGTTACTAAAACTAAAAATAAGTTTACTTAAACTCGAGTTGAACTTAAAAACACGTTAGTTTATGTAAAACTTAAAATTTTAGTTTAGTTAGTCTGTCCAGCCATTTAAGTTCTACTTAAACTGTATTCAAGTTTAGTTAAGCTATAATTTAAGTTTAAGTTTTTAGAGAGTACAGTGCCTTTATTTAACTACCACTAGTTTCATGCTGTCGTTCCTTTGGTTTATAGTTCACCATATTAAATCTTTAATTTCTTGAAGCGCATCTCGAGTGCATATATATAACGTTTTTTGATAGGCTGTTAGGAATTAATCGCAGTCTGTTTACAGTCTTGCTTTCATACTTCGTCTAAAATAAACAACTGTGGTCTAAGATAGATTAGCTCAGCAGAGGGCAACAAGATGTGCTCAGTGAAATTTGGTCCGTGTAACACCAACTTGTTTAGGCAATAAATTGCGCTCCGCTTGAAATTTTTTATTTGTCACAGTACAGGATCTCGGTGAGCCAATGAGTAAATGGTACAACCACGATTTTGGGTCAAAGTATATAGTATAACTTTAGCAAAAAAATTTATAAATGAGCATAGCGATCGAGAAAATTTACATGAACCGCAATCTGCACAAATGTGTAGCTTGTCAATATGTGTTAAAATATTTTAAAGGGTATATATTCCCCTGCGTACCGCCTTTTGCATACGGTCTTTCGCCCCCGAGCTTAATTCTTTGGGGCGTCCTTGATTAGATACTACTATTTAACGCTGTGTTTTTGGGAAGATAAGAATGTTTGCAACGTCGCTTTTATTGCATGTTGGTGCCTGAGTGCTTGTTTGGCTAAGAATAACAATCCTTGTGAGTATCGAACGACTGCTTCCGGTTGCGGCTGAAGTGGATATCCAGCTTCAATGAAACGTTGGCGAAGGTACCGGTGTCACAGTCCGATTTTTCGGGCGAAGAAATTTCACTGTGGCACTATCTGCCTGCGGAAACTTCCTCCCAATAAAAGGTTTCATAGACTATTGTTGAAATTAACAAATTCAGTATGAGCCAGGGTGTAACCGCATATCCATTTCTGGTATAAATCGATGTTCGTTTCCGTTTTCGCTATAGAAATACCGAAAAATTCTGTTATTTATGTGATCAAAGCTGGTTAAAATGTTTCCGTTATTTTGATCGCTATCCGTTCTCGTTGCGGTATTTACTATCCGTTTGCACCTAGGTATGAGCTAGCAGCCAGATGAGCAAAGGAGGCTAAGCTTCCTTCGAAAAAGTTTCAGCGTTGCTTGTACGTGCCTTAATTTCTCCGCACGATACACCTAAAATTGTTTTGTTCTCTCTAAAATGTTGACCTGGCTACGTTCATAGGCCCGTAGCCAGCTCAACCTGCCAGGGTGACCATACTAAGTTTTAGGAGTCCACATGACTGAAATAAAGTTTACAACCGAGGCTGAAACTTTTTGAGGTTAGAACGAGGGCAAAATTTCGCTCACTAGCAAAGCTACAGTCTTAACATTGCGCATGGCGGTATTATTCGAGCTCAGCGCAACTTTTTAAGTCTAAAATTAGTTAATTTTGGGACTTCAGTGATTTGTAGTACAAAATTGTGATATTTTATTTTCAAAAGCCTTTTGGCCAATGTATAGAACAGGGGCATAACAGTAGTATAAGCATATTCCTAAGTCTAAGCGTAAGCCTAAGCAAAACTATTAATGCTTAAGCTTACTCTATTCTAGTCACACAAAAAACGTTCCGCCCTAATCTTTACATGTGCCAGCTTTTAATGGCTAAGAACACAAACTATTAATAGTTTGTGGGATATTTTGTTGACATTAAAATTTTGGAAAATGTTTTATTAGCATTAATACCAGTTCGCTATTAATCGATTAATACCCATCAGTATATCTTCATGCTGTTCAACCTTTTATTTCTGCAGGACCTTATAAGGGGCCTGACCCCATAACTGAACTGACATATTTTGTTGTAAATTTCACTAAAAGCCAAACACTATGACTTGCTTTAAACCTGCTGCCGCCCCGACAAAAAATCGTCGACCCTGCAAACATATTGGCCCTGGATGTAAGTTTTTGGACGAGTTCTGAATCACGGTTGGGTTTTCCGGAAAAATTTAATCCACTGCAAACAAGGTTTTTTCGTTCTTTTGGATAACCAGAAAATGCGGAAAAATTGAAAAACATATACCTTGATATAAAAAATATTTTATCTCTCTTAGGCTGAGGCAAAGGCGTGCTCACGGGGGGGGGGGTCGATGGGGGGCAGTGACCCCCCAAATTCGGCTGGTGATCATCCCAAAATGACTCCGTCTCAAAGTAAACAATCTTGAAATACAATTTATTGTAGGGACCTCCAAAATCATTTGGTGCCCCCCAAAATAGAATTTTTGTGGACGCCCGTGTGCTGTGGTATTTACAAAATGTATTCAGGAGTTAGCTTGATGGGTACCCTTAAACTGCCTGACGTCAGCCACTGCCCCCACACATTCGACGAGGGAGGTGAAGTTTTTTAAATATTTTACAATTTGGAACAAAAAATGAAGTAAATAACTTTTTAGCAATGCTTTATGATAACAGTTTAACGGCATTATGGAATTTTTCGGTTTTTTGATTAATGTAATTGCTTTTTGAGTAAATTGTGATTACATTCGTATTTCAAAGCAAAAGGTTAGCGTTTACACATGGGTGTTATGCAGTTGAAATGCACCCCCAAAACTTTAAGACCGCTGAGCTCGTAAGAAACGTTGGTATGTTCCATACGCTTTAGAGTTCACTTGTCCTTCGACTTTTGTTAGTATACATTAGTTCTGGGATATGTAATAATTATGGCTTGAATCTAGTAAATAAATTCAATGCCAGATATTGTAGTAACATTAAATTTCTTGAATATCAGAAATTTAAGTTTGAAATATTTCAGACACCAATTTCAAGCGTTTTGTAAAATTAAGGTGTTAAATTCAAACTATTAAATTATTAAGACATGGCTTTTCTTGAAATATCAAGTAATAGTTTTGAATTTAGGTTAATTGTAAAATGTTTCTGATTTATTACAGGATCTGTATTTATATAGCTGTTTAAAAATAGGCTCCAAAAATATAGTACTAATATACATAATAATATTTCTCTACAGTATATACACGGGCCGGCAGGCAGAGTGAATCCAGGAGGCTTGGCCAACCACTACATGTCTCCACTGAAATGGTTTTGGTCCATAAAGCATATTGAGCTTGCTACGGGAATGATATCATAAGCCAATTTTTACTCTGACCAGCAAAAATACTTCCGGCTATAAAATCACATAAAATGTTATTCCTATGTATGAAATACAATTCTCAAACCCCGTTTCTTAAGCTTGTATTCGCAATGGCAAACCCAAGGCGGTTCCATCCACGCCTCGAATACTCAACGGGTGCCAAACCAAAAAATTTGGGGTTAAGATTTAGTACTAAAATTGCGTTTGGCTTCTTCTTCCTTTTGCGCGCGCATTTCTTTCACTATTCAAGCATCCATCGAGAATTTCTTGGTGTGATGCTGAAATAACCCCATTCTGATTGAAATTATATAACGATAAAACATCAGAGCCACTGGCTATTTGAAAAGTTCTGTTTTTGCTTCCTGTTTTCGTTCCAAAATTACACTTTGTTCACCAAACCGGGTCGTTTTAAATATTATTTTCAAGAGGGTAATGCGTACTCATAATTATTATAAAAACCCCATAGGGGGATCTCACAGGCTTTTTATAAATCCACGCTGCGCTAAAACAGACCAAGTTTCCTTACAAAAATACTTGTGGTAGGTAAAAACGTAGTTGAAATCAGATCGATCAATGGGCTGCGCAAGTCGTCTTGCTCCTTTCTACCCCCATTCCAGTGCAATCACGGCCCGTAAGGACTAAATAAGCTCTGAAGGGTTTGTAACAACTGTTGATTTCAGTTTATATATTATATATATATTATATATTATATATATAATATGCAACTTTTGCGTTTTTGCTCAAACAACCTTGATTGCAAATCAGTTTTATAGTGCCATATCCTTCCTCAAAGTTGTCAGTTATTTTCGACCGCAGTGTGGGAACGTGCTGTTAAGTGGCGAGGCAAGGGGATGGTTAAGCGGCCCTCCCAATCGGTAAATATTTTACTCTCAAATTTTTACCGTTCCATTCACAAATTGTGACCGTAACTAGGTCGACACGAAGGCGAACACGTTTCCAGGCTTGTTAGCATTATTAGCAGATACCAGTTCAAATTTGTTTTGAATAAAATTTAAGTATACTGTAGTGACCCGAATAAGAAAGGAGGACTAATAAGAGGGGGTCTCCCTTTTGGATCAAAATCAATAAGAATCCGTATCCCAAATAAGCGTCCGTAAGCAGATAGAGTCCTTAAACCCTAATTTGAGTCCATAAATGTCAATTATCCCTAACTGTAGCGCATAAATGACTCCAGAAACAAATAAAGTTGAGGTCGAAACTTTAAAGCGTACATAATCCTTAGTAGTTGGCTGTCTGTACCGCTACGCCTGCCGTTAAACAAAGCTTTCGTGCTTGATTATATCTACGATCCAGCGCAGTTGTTTTCAACGCGATGAACTTTAATTATATAGTTCAGTGAAAAATAAAAAAATTTCAGACAAGAAATCATGCTATGATATCAATGAGATATTGGCTTAGGTTTACAGTTATAATATATTATGGTGCGACCGGATACCAAAAACTGACAGAGCCGGATAATCTAATATCGGCCGAAGTCGGAGCCGTATAATGAATTCAAATCTAATACTAGATTGCATTCAAATATCAGCACGTGGCTTACAATTCTTTCAGTAGGTACTATCAAGCAGAGGTGGCTAAGTTCAGGGACGGGAGTCTTTATCTCAGCATGGGAAAGTCTCGGTATTTGGCAGGCTTCGTTTGTTGAGTCTCGGCGGTTTGCAACCGACACCAGCAGTCGATGATTCAGGAAATGCCGGTAGACCTGTTAAAAGCAGAAGTTAATACTATTGAAGCAAGTAATGCCTGATGAATGTATAAATTTTCATAGTGGCGCAATAATCAGCAGAGATTGCGGAAACACACAAAACTATAAAAAACTAATTATTAGTAGATATTCTGAAAACATACAACTATGAAAAACACAAAAAACTACAAAAAAGCATTAGAAATAATTTACTTTAACAATTTCATTTTCTTCGGTGATGACCAGTTGGCCGAGACCGAGACTATCTTGGCAGGTCCCGCCTATCCGTGGCTCGGATTAAAGGTATTATTTTGGCTTAGGCATAGGTTTAGTTATAGACCTATTTTACGCTGAAGTTTAGGCTTAGCCTTAGGAATATTGGAAATATGCTGAGATATATTCTGTTACGCCACTAGAATAACACTCGTCATCTATTATCTGGACTTGCAGCGTTATTGTAACCCATAAAGATTATAAAGATTGTGAACGTACACAGTCACATGCAAACATTTACATTACTTGTGTGACAGAAGAAATTGGAAAGGTCATTGAGAGCTTTACGCAAGTTCCAACTAGTTCTTGTTCACTTTTCTTCATAAAGCTTTATCTCCGGTCCGTGTCCAGCTCAGGTTGCTATAGCGGGGCTTAGACTCAGGTTTAGTTGCAAGCTCAGATTATTAGGCTTATGCGTAGGAGTAACCTTAGACTGTTGTTACAACCTTCAGCTATACAAGGGCCATTTATTTGGGACTTTGCCACCGTGGGGAGGGGGCGGGACGGGAAACCTACATAATTGCCAAGTATTTGAACTGTAAGTAACCTACCATTTTATAATGACTTTAGCACGTATAACCAATCCTATAGTTAATATCAACCGTACACTCTGTGTGGGAAGTATATAGTTACAGCAAGCTAAAAACTTTCAGCAAAATTATTACAACTATTAAGCTTAAAAGTGTTTACTCTGATTCGAGGTTTGACGCTTGTGGTCGTGGTGACTTACAAAACGTCGGTGAACTACTTTAATCGTTACCATTTTACCAGCGTTGCCTTTGATCTTTCATAAGGTAAGTTATACAACATCAGGGGATTTTATGAAACCAAACACACGTAAAATAGTTTGACAACTCGCATAAAGTTTGCATTAAACTTTACGTTCTACAAAATCGTAAATTTTTTCCATTGTTCCTGACATTTTTGGACGAAAATGTCGCAAAAATGCGGTTTCTGAATGGTCTAGTGCAACAAATCCTCAAATAACAAATCATATTGTTAGTTTTGGTGTACAATTTCTCAAAAAGTTGTCGCTTCAGTATATCACTAGTTAGTTTGAATTGATTGAACTCATTCTGAGTTAATTAACTCACCCGGAACTAAACCAGGTCAGAGTGAGTTAATGTTGCTGTTATTAACTCAGCAGTAACCAGAAATCACTAATTCGTTCTCGGAGTTGACTCACTGGAATGTAGTATGAAGGTTTTCAATTAAACTGATTTTAGTGCAGTTTACAAACCAGGCATTTTACACAGCTGTAAAGGGGCTGAAGGCTGAACAATGCTGAATATTTAAAGTTCCGTAAACTTCGATTTACTTGTTTTAACGTATCAGAAGCGCATCCAAAGGGCAGAACAGGCGGTCGTTAGCCCATCCTCAGAAATATTTTTTATGAACGAATGGTAAGATTTCAACTTCAAAAAGTTTATACTTTGGAATCATAATAATTGAGTTCGGTTTCACGCTCGCTTTGCTCGCAATGGGTATTTCTCATTAATATCTTTTGCACGCGCCACGGCAAATATTTCTGGATCTACCTCTGTTTAACAGAACTACTTGCAGGGCCGTCGTCAGCTTAACATGCTGGGGAGAGCAAAATAGTTTGAGGCAAGGCACGCTGTTGATTTATCAAAACATACAAGCGATGCCCTAAAACATTACCAGAGATGGATCAAGCAAAAGTTTGCTAAGTAAACTCAGCTCTGTGGTCCCCTCAAGCTACAGTTACGCCAGATTGTTTGAAGTTATTTGTGTATTTCAGCAGTTGCCAAACGGAATCCAGTTTATGCAATTATGGCAAGTGGCGGATCATTGTCTCCGACAGGTGACACGATGGCGTGGATCAAATCCCTGGGTGGCAGTGGATTGAAAAAAGTTGCGTTTATGGTTCTCGAATGGGTGATGAACAAAGTCGGCATGGGAGGCGGCGGGGTCCCCGGAGCAAAAAATGGCGAATTATCCGTAGGGAGTGTGCTGAATTTACTGAAAGACGGATCGGTGCTTTCGAAACTGGGCAACGTCTTGTCTCCAGGCTCAATAGATACATCCGACGATACATCAACAAAACAAGGCCAACTCGGAGCGCTTGGAAAATTTTTAGATTTCGCCAAGGATAAAGCTGGCGTTGATCCATCGATGCTTTTCAACGCTGGCGATCTGCAAGCAGGCAAAAAATCAGCCGTCCCTGGTCTTCTGTCGACGTTAATCGGAGTTGGAGGTAATGCTGAAAGCAAATTTGGCTCGTCAGGTCTCGATATGGGATCGATTGCTCAAGTTGCGGCACAAGAAGCAGGCAAAAATGCGGTGTCGAACTTTTTTGGAAAATTATTTAAAAAATAAAAAATACTAACAATATTTGTTTAAAAAGTTCGCAGACTATGCGCCTAGGCACCTCACTATGCTATGGTGTTGGAAAATTTTTTAGAAGCCGCATACAATATTTTGCGATGATCCACACGTAAATCTGAAACGTCTCTCGGGGGGGTGGGCTAAAAATTTTCCAGAGCGGCTAAGCCCGCGCGGCCCACCCATCCGGATACATGCACGTGGCAGACGTTAGCAGATGGGCACTGAACTCGATTTCTAACTAGTTAGGCTTTGGCGTAGACGAAAATTATTTCAAATTCTGGTTCCTGTTCCTGTTTCGAGTAAAACTTAGTTCCTGTTGCATCATTGAGATCTATACCTACATGTTGTTAATCACCGTCCGTTGCCTTCTGCCATCGTACGCCAGCAATTATCGGTTACAACAACAGACAACGCTGGATAGCATTAAAATTACTGAAAAGTATAGCGTCACCCTTATTCTAAAACCTGTCTCTAAAATGGCATGTTTTCCATATCATCAGCCGTATTTATGGCTTTATAGCATCGTTTGTTTGCCCAGAAAATGTCGCAGATTAAACTGCGTAACGAGAAATCCCTGGTGGTTGGAGTAATCGTTGTCTAACAAAAATATGCTGTATAATTTATTACATTCACATCTATATTAAAATTTCTGCCGTTAATACGATTTTTTCAGTGACAATTTTGTGCGCAAGCTTGTATTCTCAACTGTGTGAAGCAACGATAGCTAAACGGCTATAAAATAGGTTACTAATTACTTGCTCAAAAATTACAACATTCGACGCAAATTCTGATCCCAACGCAATGCTAAATTAGTTAAATTTACTAGCTATGTAATTTTACAGTTGACGTTAGCCATATTATCAATTTCAACTGTCAAAAGAGAACTTGACAGATCGCGCAACCATATCTTTGTGAAGTATTTGTCGGGACTCAATTTTTTTATATTAAAACAGCTACTTGTTACACAGCATAGTTGTTCTATCTATAATCCAGTTATCCTGCCTCTACGATATATACGCAGTATCATTGAAACACGGTAGTGTTTTCAATATATGTTTCAAGCCTCGAGAATGCACGCTTTTTGAAAGTTTTGCAGAATGTTCTCTGCAGGAAAGCAGAGCTGGAACGAGGCAACTTACGTATAAAATATCCTAATTAGCCGCTTCGACACCATACACAAGTTGGACAGCTAAACGTCTCATTTAAGTTGTTATTAAAAGTTTGATTTTTGTAATTTTTCGAAAAAATTGTATTACAAATATGTAATTACCATAGCTAGTCGATATTGTGTGATGCTAATGACACCGTGCAATAGGTTACGTGTCCCTGCGATGTTTGTTCTACTTAAATTGCGAACTAAAACAGTATTATTTTGTAATAACCACCCATGCATTATAGCTTAGAACAGGCTGCTTTTTGGTGGATTGCAATGGAGCAAGTGTACGCTTTAGACTTATATTTTGTTTCGGCTTAGGCGTACGCTTAGGAGTAGACTTAGCATAAAACCTCACCGTATCCCATGTAAAAGAAAGAAACTAGGTAAAAGTGCCCCTAGAAGGGACAGATTGTGATATGTTTCGCTTGAAGCATGTAAAAGAGTTTAAACAAGGGTTAGTTAGACCATAGATCAGTAGGTAATGCTTATAACATTAGCTCCATAACTTCTATGAAAATAGTTGTCATCTATATCTTTGAAGGCTTTCTTTCAGTGTTAACACGGTTGCGGTCAGTGAAACAAGAAACATATGGGACCAACGAACTTTCATCTGTTACGCTAAAAATTGACACTATGGGTTTTCAAGGTGTTCTCAAGTAGAACTCAACATGCCTTTCGTATAACTGTCAGGAGCTTTTTAAAAGTTTTCTCAATTGAGCGCCAGCAGAACATGTTCTTTGAAATATTTAGCAACGTTTGAATTATAATTTCTAGATGAATAGCTAAAATATGTCACGGCACAGAACACAATTTGGAAAAGTTTCTCGACTTCACATCGTCAAATTGTCATGGAAAAAATAGCTAAAATAGTCGAGCACGTATGCGTGACAATTTTTATTCGATAATCAATAGACGCAATTTGTAATCTTGCAATATTGAAATATTTACTAATCAAGTTTTTATAAACTGGAAATTGTAAAACCCAACAAACTCTAAAATTAAGCTGATAGGTGATGTCCGCTGGGTACATATGTTTCTTGTTTTACTGACGGCAAGCGTGTTAACACTGAAAGACAGCCGTCAAAGATATAGATGACAACTATTTTCATAGAAGTTATGGAGCTAATGTTATAAGCATTACCTACTGATCTATGGTCTAACTAACCCTTGTTTAAACTCTTTTACATGCTTCAAGCGAAACATATCACAATCTGTCCCTTCTAGGGGCACTTTTACCTAGTTTAAAGTTACGCTGCGATTAAGAAACTATTCATTGACCTAAAAGTGACGGCGATATCTTGTATGTGGTGCAGTGGTTGACGTTAGAGACTTGTAAAGTGAGTTCTTAATATGCGTTTAAAACACACAGAAAATAGCATATTGTATACGAACAGCAGCCAATGTTGTTTTTAGGATTAAATCAAGACTAATCCTTTACCTAAGCCTAAGCGCAGTGACAGAGCAGACAGGGATGAGGGTTCCTCCCCAAACTCCAGGGTAAGTGCCTCCAAACTCACGAGCGAAAAGCCAGACCCATTTTAAAACTTTGGCGGTTTTTGTTTTAACCGGTTTGGTGGCGGGCACTTTTATGAGCGGGGCTCACCAAATGAGGATATGGGAGGTTGCTGCTCCGGCCCTGCCTAAGAGTAAGCAAGAAATAGTCTGAAAGCAAATGCCCCTGGATTGCAGTTGTGCGAGAGAAAACGGGACGACCCTTAAAGTAAAACATGAGCTATAATATTAACGAGTTGCAAAATTGTATTCCTTCACTGTAAGTTCCAATGAGCTGATATGAACTAAGAATGAGTTGAGTCCACTCACAGTTTGAGCGCTGAATTAGGTATTTCAGAACTTAGAACTCTTTGTACCTTAACTATTAATCCATCTTCTCACGAACTTTAGTTATTCAGCACAGTTTATGAAATGAATTTAACAATCACTGGATTAGAAAAATTCGGTGAACAATTAAAATTTTACATGGTCTAATCTGCCGAAAAGGTTTCAGCTTTAGTTTCAATTTAAAACTTTCAAAACCGAGGCAACTTTTTGTCCTAAAACTTGTCCCATGCGTGGTGGCTGGCTAGATTGCCTCTGGGTGGCATCAAAACCTATTTCAAATTCTAAACCCAATTCATATTAATGATAGACATACCATCAGGTGAAGACACTGACTCAATGAACTATCGTTGATTAACATCCTTAACCAATATTAGTCATTTCCATCGGTGAAAACCTACGCACAATAACATAACTTTCTTTATTCGTATTCGAATATCAAATTAAGAATATAGGCTGAGTTGCAGTAAGTCTGAGGTTCTCAACACGCATTATGTGCTTAATTTTGAGCTAGTGGTAATTTTAAGATATGCGACAATTCGCACCTCTAGGGGTTGCCAATTTATCAAAAATTTGGACCCGTAAAATTAAGCCTGTTCTTCCTTGACTTAAGTAGAAAACGGAGTTAAGTCATAGGTCGACTTAAGTCATGTGTCTGCAACTCAGCCATTGAGATCTCAAGTTTGTGACGCAAAGAATTTTTACGTGTCTATAGTTCTGCATATTACTCTTGTTTGGGTTGTTATGGACGACTAGCGACGGTATTAAGATGGATTTGTTGTCGGGCGTTCACATTTTCCGTGGGGACCCAATTTAATTGCAGTTTCGCTTATTGTTTTTGATTGAACGAATTCGAAGTTTGACCTTTTTCGAATGTCAATGAAAATATAACTTGTTTTAATTTGGCCTGTTTTGATAAGCATGGCAAAGTTGACTACATACTACAGTTTAAAGTAGAGTGTAACTGGAGGATATCCGTTTTTGTTTCAGTTAAGGAAATATCCGAAATTCCGCTATTTTCGTGCTGATAATAGTTGTAAATAGTTTAAGACTCATTCAGTTTTTCAACACAGGTTAGCTGCGATTGCCCATGTAAAGACCAGGGCACAACGTTTTTCTATGGGCCTGCAATAGAGTAAGCTTAAGCTTTAGATTATTTTTGGCTTGGGCTTTGGTTTACGCTTTGGTATAAGGTAATTCTTATGCTTGGGTTTAGGCTTAGGAATATTCTTGTACTACTGTTGTGGCCCTGCTCTGTGTACTGGCCGCAGCGACAAACATCATAGAAATGTAAGCAACGAAATATCATACCCCGTGGCAAACTTAAAGAAGTCCAATTTCCTCGCGTATGAGAGGAACTCATTCCCTTCGAACGTTGCAGAATAGTATATATTATAGGTATTTAGCTGTTTTGTATTTTTAATTAGGTATGCAGCTTCCACAATATAATGCGTATTCAAGGTAACTTTTGAGGGAATAGTGTCATGGACACTGAAGCTTTCTTGGCTTCAACATCCCGGACACTGACGCTTAACATTTTGCTTCTTTAGCTAAATATATATGACAGGGAGTAAAAAATTATCGGTTCGAGAAGTCAAAGTAATATCCGATTCCAACTCTGATGAACAATAATTGCCACTGCTACGAAAACAGTGCTATTGATACGTTAAGGCTGTTTGGTTAGCGTATTGCTACACACCCGCAACAAAAAATGTGTTAGTAGAGAAGGCAGATAGATTTATGGCTTGGACAATAAAAATTTTGCTAACATGAAAATCATTTAATTTTGTCGTTGAAGTTTTGGACAGGGGAGCATAGAAGCTGGTGGAGAGGGCTGCCTATCTTGCACTGTGCTCCTTGTCTGAGTCCACAATGAGGACTACGTCGGCTGAGCTAAAATTTTAACAGTTCCAGAAATGACACAACGAGCTGATTTAACCTCTGATTTTTCCAATTATGGCTTAGTTTTTGATCGTTTCCCGAAATGCGCTTTCACATCTTGTGCAATTGTACTCTACTTTTACATGTAAAATAATTGTTAACAACTGTGCATTGTCTATATTATTACTCGTGAATGCATAGTTTGCAAGTAGTTGCTCATAGTATACTCTATGCGGAAAAGCGTTAAGATATTTTAGGTTAAAAATATTAATATTTCTGGTGGTTCTATAAAAGAGTAGGTTTATATTCTAGATTACATTTTTTGTTTAGGCTTAGGTTAGGCTTAGGCTTAAGCTTAGGAACTCATTTTTATGAATGCGCTTAATTTACTATTACACCCCTTAAAGTAACATTGGCCCTCTTATCCTCTATGTCTATCATACTGTGAGCGCGTTTGCCTTTTTATTGCTGACGTGTGCTTAATGTCTTTTGTGTGCAGCTCATGGCTTTGTTCCGTTACTGTCCGAAAATTCAAATTTAATATTAATGGCGCTTTGATGTGCTGATATTGATATATCTAAATGTAGACATTCCATGAAAATATGTCTTTCTTATGAACAACGATATTTATTGACGTATGCATAGAACAAGGAGCCGTATTCTCAACTGTGTATAGGACCTATTGCCAGTACGTTCTCGAACAACCTAGTAACTGTTCTAGCGAATGAGCCGTGAAATTAGCAATGGCCCCACAGGTGACCGCAATTATGGCATATGGGTGCAATGCCAGGGCAGGCAGGGGTGGTGTCTCGCCCCCAAATTTCGAGAAGCCAGACACATTTTAAAATGTTGCCCAATATATATAGAACGTAACAAAACGTGACCCAGCTGTACCATTTCTACCGTGAACCCTGCATTTGTTTCAACCGTTTAGGGTGGGGACCCTTTAGGGTGGGTGCTTCCTAAATGTGGGGTATAGTGAGTGGCTGCTCCGGTCCGAGATGGGTGGCATCCGGGGCTACTGGACACAGTCGCATTAACAAACCGAACTGTTAACGCAATATTACATTATCGTTTTAATATTTACTCAAATGATGTGTTTTGGCTTTCAAGCAGTGCTTTCCTATTATACCTAAGTTCCATGTTAAATATAGAGGCTAACCACAAACAGGAAGACTTTCAGACTGCAATGCTTAAGCTTAGGCTTAGTCTCAGGTTTAAGATTAGGTTTAGGCTTATGTTTGTGATTAGGCTTGGAGGTCCGCTAACATGGGCCATACCTTAAGTTGAAAGTTTCTATGGATTCGTTAAAATACAAGACAGAGAGCATAAAGTGTTTTGTTGTTCTATTGCCGCCGCGTGTCGTTGTTCTTTTGTTTTGCGGCTGATTCAAAGATGATAAGGAAACGAAGCCTAAGAACGTGTCTGGGTATCCGGCTTTCGAATAAGGTTTTTCTAGTGTCTTCAGTAGTCCTTTAGTAGCAATGGCATTCACGTTTATAGGCTAAAAATGCTTTCGTAGAAATGTATTTACACTTAGAGTGCTATTTTCTAAGATATTTTAAGTTTCAGGTGGTAAATATTGACTGTAATGGTTTTGCAATATGGGTAAAGATGATAATATTAATATTACATAATTGCTTGGAGCAACGCTGTCAGCGTATGTAAAGCAAAATGAAGTTAAAGCTTAATTTGTGTTCCTAAAATTTCACCTGTTGTTTGGCGAAATTCGGTTACGAACAAAGAAATGTGATCAATTTGTTGTTAGTCTCCACATAACAAGCAAAATTGAAACAGTTCAAACCTGGTACAAAAATTATTAAAATTATTACAACGAAGCCAAACTCTAATGGTAAGGACAATTAAATTATCCCCATAATGTCAAGTTACCGTATTAAAACTTGTGACTTGGGGCATACTTTAGCTTGAATGTATACTTGCCTCTGTTAGTGATTGCGGGAGTAAACGGATAGTATAAATAACGGAATCGAATACCGATTTTTAGCGGAAACGGATATTCGGTTACACCCTAGCAGTTGTTTCAAACACTGATTGTTGTTCAAGACATTCTCAACTACAACTTAAACAAACTTCGCACCAATGATGAAGTACAATCCGCGTTTTAACAAGCCACAGACGTATAAATCCGGACCGTTTTTGCGAGACCCTAACTTAAATTGTTCTCGGACAGGCAGATATATTCCTTAACGGAATAATTGTTTGCCGTCTACCAATTTCTATTGTACTATTTCAATCGTTTTATTAGTGCACTGCAAAAAATGGTGAGTAAAATTAACTTTCTCCGAAATAGGCTTTTCCAGACTACACTAACTGAGTCAAAATTCGACTCTGCCAGAGTCAAATTTGACTCACCAATTTTGCAGTGTGCCGTCCCCCGTGATTATTTAAATAAAATGCTACCGAAACGTGGCTATTGCCAACTTTAAGGAAGACTAAGAGTCTGACCTGTGTTCCGACCCTTACAGATTCTCTGTGTACCGTCACATACGAGTTATCAAGAACCTTTATCTTTCTCAGGTCAACATACTCTTAAGGCTAAACGCTACGGTAGTATTTAAATTAAGCACTTGGCTTCTAATAAGCCACTGATATATGTTCTATTCAGTATATATAGATATACCGGCAATTATATAACCGTGTTATAGAGAGATATATCGTTCACTGTATATCTGTTGCCACAACGGTTTAGATTTACCCCGTTTTTCTACACAAATCTATATATTGTATGCTTTAATTGGTAGCGAGCCAGCTTCTAAAAGGGCCGTGCGGACAGAAAGTTTCATTCTCAAGGTACTTGTTTACCTTCTTCACATTTACTTTCGTCTTTAACCTAAGCCTAAGCCTAATTTACCAATCTCAGTCATTTGAATTGCGAACGATTTGAAAGGAGAAATGTAGACATGTACCAAAGTGTAAAAATGTCTATTTTTCATTCCTCGGTCCACTTTTTTTCTGCGAGACTGCGATAGAGTAAGCTAAAGCTTTAGACAACTTTTTTGCTTATGCTTAGGTTTAGGTAAAAGCTACAGTTATGTGGTAACATGAAGGGAACTCAGAGGATCTGATACCGAACACAAAAGTTTTTGGCTGTATGATTTGATTCTTTTAGTATTTTGAAGCGGATATTAATATTTTGGCTTGGTTTTTTCGTACCTTTTTGCACTTTTTCCCTCCGCCAGTTTGTACATGGTAATATATGCGTGGTTTTTCACATTTGTATTGGCATATATTTTTGCAATTGTACGCAACAGATACTTTGATCTGTAGGCTCCTATAATGCACTGATATGTTTGCAATGCATTCAAGACACAAAGTTTCTACTATCGAATAATAGGAACATATTGTTGTCACCTGGCTCGAAACTAAAAATTATTTGCCACGGCGATGATTCGTATGTGCGTACAAAAAGTTGATGTTTGTATTTTTAATCGCGAAATTATAAACAGTGAATTTGTGCAGCGGCTGTGTTACTTGAAGCATGAGTTGTATTTGGTGGCAGATAGAGTTTAGGCATTTAATGTAACCGGATGTTTTGGTTAGAAATTTTGGGTTCGAAATTTTGTTAGTGATCGCTATTACTCAAATTTTGGCAAGTTTAATTTTGAGAAATGGAACATTGTTGAGACCATGAAGAAGCCAAAACATTAAAAAATTTTTGAAGTTTTAGTTTTGAGAAATCGAAGTCTTTAAATTTCGATTTTAACCACAACGTTGTCTCAAATTTACGAATTTTTTAGTTTGATTTCAAATAAAAATTGTTTTAAAAATCCACTTTTCCGCAAATTTGTTCAAAGTTGAACGAATTTTCAAAAATTTTAAAGGCTTCTTGTTAATTCTAAGGAGTTTGACGACCTTTCATAAGTCAACTATAAAAGCAACCTGCACGGCGATTAAAGATGGGTGCTGTAGTTAGTTTGGAAGCGAAGTTCTAATTTTGCAGCAAAGTGCTGCCAGTGAGACGTCCATCTTCTAGCGGTGTGGAAAGTGTTTTGCGCGAGCTCCGAGTTACGTATAGCCTTACGAAACTTCTGAGTTTTTCGATTACCCTTGGGTAGAGTGGCTATAATTTTTGGGAAGTGATAGAAGTATTAGCAAAAGTGTGTTCCGTCCTGACAGACTGCTTAGTTCAATATTTACCTTCTGGTACCTTGTTTATTATTTTAAAAGTAGTTATACTGTCGTTCTTTTTGGGTATGTTTTTCAAGCAGAGTGAATCGGCCCGAGAGTTTGAGAATTTTGGGACAAGCTTGTCAAAGCTTACTGTAATTTTGGTGAAATGAGTAAGAATTGATTGGTTTTGTGTTAGGTAACCGGCAATATTTGAAGACGTTCTTTGAAGTGCCAACCGTATATACAGTACTGTTTTTACACTTACGCTTAGCCTTAGGAATATACTTATACTACTGTTACGGCCCTGAAAGAAGTTTTGGGAAGCGTATTCCCTGAGTCTGATACACACGCGTCGGACCGGATCCGTTCAACCCTGGACTGTGTTTGGACCGAACCGGACGTTTCAAACCAAGTATTATGGCGAACAAAGGCTGAAGCTTCTTCAGTAGAAAATACCGAGTTCGCAACTGGGATAAAAATTAAACGACAGTGGAACTGGGACCGGATTTCAACTTTGTTATCGAAACCGAAAAATAAGCTGAAGATCGATCGCTGATTATGATGAAGGCAGGATGTCGCCAGGGTTCGATTACCTTTTGGTTTAATACTTTGTTACTGACGACCGAATAGCTTCTGCGGAAGCAATGGAGGCCGACCTGGTTGAAACGCCGCAATAAGAAGCAAACCCAAAATTTTGTTTTTAAGATTTAGTAGTAAAATTGCGTTTTATGCCGACCCAACTTGTTAGAAATATCTCTAGACACCGCTGGCGAATAGTACTCTGACAGACAAATAGAATATTGTGCCCCATGCAAAATTTCTGCTTTAAAAGTTTTGGTCCTCCAAACTTTTATACCTTTATACACTTTTGGAAAAGTATGCTTCGAGGGTGGGACAGGCACATGACCCGCTCGTTTGTTACCAATAGCAAGCGTTCTTAGCTGGGGGGGGCTCAACCGTAATATTCTTTCACCAGAGGGCAAATTGTTTTATTCGCCTGCTGATTTTTTCTTTTTTCCTGCTCATGCAACTAATTTTGTCTCTATCCTACCTGTTACGTTTGAGAACCAAGATTTGTAATTTTTGTGAATATCTTTTCGGAAAATTCTAACAGATTAACGGCAAATTTGGTGCCGCTGATACAATTTCAGTTTCAAGCTCCGACATTTAGTTCATAGTTTGTATCGTTATGCTGTCCTGGGCTCGCAGAGTTTCCCCGCCCACCCAGGCGCTTTACCAGAACCGCTCTGGAATGTCTAAGCCAACAATCAATAAGATAAAATGTTTTCCGACTGTTGCGGAAGGAATTATATAATACTAGAAAATTACACCTGGTTTCTGGGCATCCTTAACAATATTTAAGTATTCCTGGAAACCCATTCTCTATTTAGGAAATGATAACAATCCTAAGGTTCGCCAATCAGTCTGAAAAAAGTTTTGCGACGTTTTGACACCGTTTTAAATTTTAGCTACACCCGCCTCTTCAGAGAATTGTGGCAAACAGTTGCAACCTTTTCGCCGGTAGCTGACCTTTTATTTTCCGAAATTTTGCTGTTTTTAATGCGTTTATTTGCTGAAATTGTCGACATTTTAAAATTAATTAACAAAATTTAGAAATTCGTATTCTAAGGTCGCCGTATTTTTCGTCTATTCGGCTAGAAAACGCACTGTGAGCTTCAGATCAGATGAACCACTTGTATCTTTAGCAAGGCAGGTTAGGTGGAGAGATACGGCTTCCCATACCCGTAGATTCGGTACATATATCATAAATTTCAGTTAGTTATTTTTTATAGAGACTACAAATCTAAACCCAAGTGAATAATTTAGCATTCAACTACGTTTTTCTCAATTTATGAGCTGCAGTAACAAATCAGTAGTCATCTCAATAAATGTCTTTTATACTAAAGGCTCCACAACTTGCGTTTTTTAACGAACCAGCCATTGTAAACACCAATTTTGCCAAATATTTCTGTCAAAATGTAAAAGTTTTCAACGCCGAAAACCAATAAATTTTCAACACCAAAAAACCAAAAACCTTGTAAAATTCCCCCTCTTTGAGTATAAGGTTTAGGTTTATAGGCTTACAATTAGGAAAAAGGACCGGCATTGGGGTGCCTTGTTCTGAGCTTGAAATTAAAATGTGGGGTTGTGCTACAGGAACCATGATATCTTCAGATGTTTAAGGGCTCGAAGCTTCGTAGTCACAAGTATCGCTTGCGTCACTATTCTAAAAATCACGGGCGCGGTTGTATGGCAGAACAACGGCTACGTAGGTATGTTTTATGATTTATTGGTTTCAATAATATTAAAGGTTTTTCTGTTGTTTGTTTATTCTTTCTGGAGATTTTACCGTTTTGCTAATGTCCCTAGCTTGTGTGTGGTTGCACAATTATAAACGGTGAGGTACGATATGGTGAGAGCTGGCTCGAGTATTAAGAAAAGATTGAAAAATTGCTTTTTAATGTAATTGGCAAACCATTAAAATATAACTCAATGAAACACTATCACAAAACCGTGCAAGCGTGTCAAGCATTAGCCTTGCAACCAGAAAATGTTATCGGAAAGATGAGAAAAGTTTTATCTGGGGCGGACGTTAATAAAACCCTGTAACACAGAATTCTTCAGACGTTGAGTTTGACTAAATAAAATTCAATCAAAATTCTTTTCAGCTGTCAAAAAATTTTGGACTCGCCCTTCCCTGCCGTAGTTGTAAACTTGTATTCCTGGTATATATGTTATAGGTCAATCTGCTATCACTAACGCTGATTGGTTAAGGGTGTTGCGTCTGTCCAAATAATCAAATCTGATTGGTTTATAAGCTTTATAGCAGTTTAGCCTACACGAAACTGCTTCACGCAAAATACCAGATTGGCCTAGGCCAATAGGTAATTGACCTGAATAGCAGATTGGCCTACGACATATATACATCTCCACTCCACTAATTTAAAGAATATCAGAAAACAGTCTCAGGAACGACGGAACCGATTTTGATAAACTTTTTTTGTTTGAAAGCCAATTATCCTGGGGTGTTAACCTCGCATTGGGGTTTTAAAAATTTTAAGCCGTTTATTAGCTACAGGCTAATTTGCACGATTAATTAAGCCTAAATTAGGACTTTTCACAATATTTTACTAATTATTAATGTTAGAAGCAATCTAATTTTAGCATAAAAGGATTTTTGGGTGCGAGGAATCTGCGTAGACTATTTACAAACGTCCAAAACCGATAATTGAGTAGTTAGCTAATAGATAATTTGCATATTAGCATAGTTTATAAGCCTAAATTAGGACTTTCCACAATATTTTACTAATTATTAATGTTAGAAGCAATCTAATTTTAGCATAAAAGGATTTTTGGGTGCGAGGAATCTGCGTAGACTATTTACAAACGTCCAAAACCGATAATTGAGTAGTTAGCTAATAGATAATTTGCATATTAGCATAATTTATAAGCCTAAATGGTGTTAACCTCGCATGGGGGTTTTATAATTTTAAGCCGTTCATTAGCTACAGGCTAATTTGCATAATTAATTAACCCTTTCTCACATGAATATTTTCTATTTCCCCTGAGACCTACTTTTATGCTAGGATTCGAACTCCGGTGACTGGAGTGGGAGGCGTATACCATCACCACTCAGCTATAGGAGCTTGACGCTCGAGCCCGAGGGGGCTCTCACGTCTTGTGGTGATTTAGTACTATGTATACGTGTTGCAATTGTTAAACACGGTGCGATATATATTACTTAACGTATATACACTGCGCTAAGTTACCTATGAGCAACTCAATGTGAGAAGGGGTTATAGATAGTAAACTGAAAATTTTTCGCTTAACCCTTTCTCACATGAATATTTTCTATTTCCCCTGAGACCTACTTTTATGCTAGGATCGAACTCCGGTGACTGGAGTGGGAGGCGTATACCATCACCACTCAGCTATAGGAGCTTGACGCTCGAGCCCGATGGGGCTCTCACTTCTTGTGGTGATTTAGTACTATGTATGCGTGTTGCAATTGTTAAACACGGTGCGATATATATTACTTAACGTATATGTGGTACAATGGGGTAACAACCATAACGACATAGCTAGGGGTAAAATGGCCGAGGCGAAAACAAACAGAAAGAAAGGAAAAGAAACAAACAAAACAGAAGGAAACAGAGACGGAAAATAAAGGATAAAAATAATTATAAAATCTTATGAAATTATGCAAATTTTGTTAATATGTGTGGGCGATTAGCCCAAATATCCAGTACTGAAATATTGAACCTCGATTTTGACGTTTTTAATCAATTGGTGTTAAGTGTCGTTTTTGTGATATAGATTAGTATTGTTTATACGCTCTTTGGAGTTGAATAAGTGGAATCAGCACGTGCTCAAACTCGGTAAATTGGTAAGAAAATTAGTTATTGCGTACGAATTGTTGTATAATTTTTGGTATAGAATTAGAATTGTCATGAGCGGAATACTTATATTTCAGACCGAATCCGGTGTGCTGGGCGCCGGAGTCTCGCGGTGCTAGGCAGTGCGTTCAGCGGGCACACCGGAGTTCGGTTACGTCTGCTCCGCTCAATTCACACGTAGAATCTTTACTGACAAATTGACATCACACACAAATAGCGGTATAAGCAATAGTACAACTTGTCCCGTAGATTAAAACTAAAACTACTTAAAATCTCCGGTAACAACCGTACTGTATAACTGCTATCATTGTCGTTCTGTATAACCTTGCCTTCGGTATAACCGTATCTGTGCCTTTGTCTGTAAATACGTTTCATAGTAAATCTTGAATACCGACCGTGTCGTTGGTGAAGGGCGATTACGCTACCGTCATAGATCTGAAACACACGAGCCGTAGATACAAAACCATCCGAATCCGACATACACTGCGCTAAGTTGCCTATGAGCAACTCAATGTGAGAAGGGGTTATAGATAGTAAACTGAAAAATTTTCGCTTAACCCTTTCTCACATGAATATTTTCTATTTCCCCTGAGACCTACTTTTATGCTAGGATTCGAACTCCGGTGACTGGAGTGGGAGGCGTATACCATCACCACTCAGCTATAGGAGCTTGACGCTCGAGCCCGAGGGGGCTTTCACGTCTTGTGGTGATTTAGTACTATGTATACGTGTTGCAATTGTTAAACACGGTGCGATATATATTACTTAACGTTTATACACTGCGCTAAGTTGCCTATGAGCAACTCAATGTGAGAAGGGGTTAAGCCTAAATTAGGACTTTCCACAATATTTCACTACTTTTTACAGTTAGAAGCAATCTAATTTTAGCATTAAAGGATTTTTAGGTGCGAGAAATCTGCGTAGACTGTTTACAAACCTCCAAAACCGACAATTGAGTAGTTAGCTAATAGATAATTTGCATATTAGCATAGTTTATAAGCCTAAATTACAACTTTTTTACAATATTTCTATAATTATTATGGTTAAAAGCAATATAATTTCAGTACTAAAGGGTTTTTAGGTACGAGAAATTTGAATAAATAGTTTACAAACATCCAAAACCTATAATTGAATAGTTAGCTAATAGCTAATTTACATATTAGCTTAATTGACAAGACAAAACTATTATTAGGGTTTACTGAAGGTTTTTGGGTGCGAGGAATCTGAATAAACTGTTTACAAACCTCCAAAACCGATAATTGAATAGTTAGCTAATTACTAGCTTGCATATTACCTTAATTGACAAGACAAAATTAAAAAACCAAATACTAGACAATATACTAGAACGATGGCAGAAAAAGCACAACAAGGACTAGTAACAAATTTAACGGAATCCCCAAATCAAGCACAAAAGGAATGAAACCACAACAGACCCAAAACTTAACCCCTGATATACAAATACCAGGCACATCTGGTCAAAATACCGACAACAACACAGAAATTAAGCTTTAGCACCTTCGGTGCAATACAAGCAGACTCAACAAAGTGCTGATAACCCTGTAAGTAGTCTTGATTCAGCAAAAACAGCAATCGACTACATCACACAAAAACATACGGATATATCCACTCAAAAAGCGGAACCAACATGGACAAAAACATTGACATCTACAAATATTGATTTCACAACTACGTTGTCAAAACAATTGGAAACCACTGTAATAAAACATCCAGGATTTCCTATACAACAGTCTGATCTAATGACACCAATAGGGAATCCACCCCAAAACACAGCAAAACCATATTTGACATATCCGTATGCACAAACGTCCTATAGCCAACCTAAAATGGCTATACAGCCAATATTGACAACAAACACTGGCTATAGACCGCTATTACCGTTTGACCAACTGCCAGAATGGTCATTTAACACAGCGGATAAAAAATTAGAACCGGAATTGACCAAACGACAGGAACTAGGTGATAACATAGCTAATATTAGCCAACATAATATCACCACTCCACAAAATTTTGTACCTGTAACAAATATACAACAATTTCCCCCACAACAAATTACCAATATGCGACCACAGAATCCGATGGAACAATAGGTTAACACATTTAACCCACAACAGTGGGCAATATTTAACCAAATACCTCGAGCAATGCCGTTAACAACAACAAATGTAGATTTACACCGACATACCGGAGGAGATACTTCTCCGTCATCAAGACGTAGTAAAACATCGTCCCGACACAGTAATGATACAATAAAAACAGACATTAACACATCGGATACGGAATATAATTCCGTTGTTGATAACCCGATGTCATCACAATTAATTACGCATCCACAGAACCAGGCACCAATTGTTATTAACATGCCTGATAAAATTCCGATTGTACCACCATATGATGGTAAAACCGATTTTAGTGTCTTTTTACGTAAATTCAATCGAATTTTAAGTACATCCAAAATACAGTCGGAAGAAACAAAATTACGACTATTCAAAGGATGTCTGCGCAGTAGCGTAGAAACATACCTTGAATTATTAGAGGATCAATTTCCTTTATCACAAAATGATATTGAGTTTTTAATATTAAAATTTCAAGAACGATTTGGTGAATCACCAGACTTGTCCAATAGAATAGCTACATTCCAACGTATACAACAAACAGGTAGCGTAGATGACTACGCAGATACACTGTTAGCATACTGGACACGATACTTAGAAAAGCAATTCGCAAACACTGTTGAGGCTCGCGAATTGCTATGTCAAACGTTTATTAAAAATTCGATGACAGGCTTAAAAGAACGCCTGCAATTAGGAATGATAGAATCATTCACCGAACTACGAATCCGTGCAACAAAATTGCAACAGCAATTAGAATTTGACGGAATTATTACAATTCCTAAAAAATCGGAAAAATCCGACATTAGGAACAATCGTACACGGACAAACACAGGTACAACAACGAGTACAACAACAAAAGAACAAACAAATAGTAAGCAAACCAATGGGAGAACAACAAAGACATTTACAAACAGCGGTAACAATGCTAATAAAGCAAATAACACCGCTGGAAATTCTATCCGGAAAACGACAGGCCCCCGACCTCGAAAAACAGAAGAAGAAATTCAAAAATTACGTGAGGCGGGATTGTGTTTTTATTGCGAAAAAGCCGGACACATGACAAATGACTGTCCGGTCCGACAGGCAGTTGCCGAACGTATTAAAAACTGGCAACAGAAGCAAGGCGACCAAGGGGGGACAGCAAAACAACCACAAACTACTGCTGTACCCTGTATATATTGCAAGAAAACAAATCATAAAGCTGAAGAATGTTTCTTCAAACCTGGTCGCGAAACGAATAGCACAACAACTTCGAATACAGCAAATAAAATTACATGTAAAAGAAACAAAATCGGAACAGGTATCACAAAAAGCAAGTCATATAACAGGTGCAAGTTCGGGTATCAACCCTCACTTGATAATACTAAAAGCTAATGCACCTCGTGACACAAGAATTCGGAAACTACATGAGCAACCGATAGCAAATATACAATCGGTATCCGAACAAAAAGCAAATTCATCACATGTTGAACTTTGCGTAACAAAACCTAAAGGTATGTACATAGAAATCGGTATCCAAGGATATCTTTTAACAGGAGCAATTGATACGGGTGCTGACATTAGCATGATGCATGTCGCAGGATACCAAAGATTTTTCCCGACAATACCGTTAGACACATCAAATAGAATAAAATGTAGAACATATGGCAGCAGGACAGGACAAGAAACACTAGGCTCCTTGAACTTTCCAGTAACAATCGGAGCGGTGCTAAAAACAGTTACAATCCATATAGCACCAGTTCTACAATCTGCATTAATTATAGGTGACGATACTTTATCCGAATTCGGAATCGTCATTAATTATAACAAATTTACAGTTACCGTTGATAGGAAAGTTATTCCTTCATGGCGGCAACGCCAAATATATAACGACGGGGAAATTTCATATGAATATATTCCCAATCCAAAACCACATAGACCTCCTGACAATAAGTTGAAAGACCCAGAAATCGAAATCGGTCGGTATACCGATTCCATTGATGAATCCGATAAGAAAGTAACAAAATCGTTAACATATAAAGACAACAAAACAAAATCGTTGTCACAGCAAGATGCAAATGAAATGGCAAATAGCCATACTGTGTATAACAATAAAAATAAAGACATATACATAGATACAAAAGAGCAAGAAATATTTGATATACTACCAACAATAGGAACAGCTAATATATGCCGAGTTGCAGTGTCGTTAGATATTCCTGCATCAGCAACTACCTGGGTTCCTTGTACTACAACTAATACAGAATCAGCACAAGATTTGTATATAGAACCCCAATTTGTAGAATCGGTACCACTGGACTCAATAATTGTACCGCGTATGATAACGCGTAAACAAAGAAATCAAGTGTTAATACCAGTTACAAATATGTCGGAAAATTCCGTACATTTACAAATTGCACAGATAGAAAAGGTAGAAGTAATACAAGAAGTATTACAAAGAAATTACGCAACTATAAATGCAACGGCACTAGATATAGCCGCTAAATTACCACAGCAAGAAATGAAAACAATTGGACAGCATAACAATATAAACACAGTCGCAATTTCTGATGTTGATAAAAAAGCTCTGCAATTGCACAACTTTACGGAATGGTTATTAGAACATGTATCGGACATGCAAGAAATTCCTGTACCAGAAGGTGTAACTCTCGACCCACACGATTTTCAAGGCGAGCCGTTACGCCAAATTAAAGCATTGTTATATTCAAATAACGATATTTTCGGTGCAGAAACAAAGCCATTAGGAACAACCGATGTTGTTAAGCACCGTATAATAGTACAGACACAAAATCCGATACAACAAAAAGTTAGAAGAGCGGCTTATGCACGCCGCCAAAAAATAACCGAATGTGTTACAAAAATGTTAGAAGACGGCATAATTCAACCATCAAAAAGCCCATGGGCTTCGCCCGTCGTATTGGTAAAAAAGAAAGATGGCGGTTTACGATTTTGTATTGATTACCGCCAGGTAAATGACGTAACTAAAAAAGACAGTTTTCCGCTACCGCGGATAGACGAAACTATCGACGCCCTCCGTGGGTCAAAATACTTTACAACAATAGATTTACAATCTGGATATTGGCAAATCCAGATGGACGAACGCGACATTGAAAAAACGGCATTCATATGCCACGAAGGCTTATATGAATTTAATGTAATGCCCTTCGGACTGACTAACGCTCCAGCAACATTCCAGAGAATGATGCAAATGGTCTTGTCTGGATAGTTAATGGAGATATGCCTCTGTTATCTGGACGACATTATAGTCTTCTCTAGATCATTTGCACAACATCTCATGGATTTAGAACGAGTATTCGACAGACTACGAGAAGCCGGATTAACAATAACCGGCAGAAAATGTGAATTTGCAAAACAAAAAGTCCAATTTTTAGGACACGTAGTCTCAAACGGGGGAAAAGGAAGAAAATTATCAACGTCAAGGGTCGACGTCTGGCGACAAGGGGGGATGTGGTACAATGGGGTAACAACCATAACGACATAGCTAGGGGTAAAATGGCCGAGGCGAAAACAAACAGAAAGAAAGGAAAAGAAACAAACAAAACAGAAGGAAACAGAGACGGAAAATAAAGGATAAAAATAATTATAAAATCTTATGAAATTATGCAAATTTTGTTAATATGTGTGGGCGACTAGCCCAAATATCCAGTACTGAAATATTGAACCTCGATTTTGACGTTTTTAATCAATTGGTATTAAGTGTCGTTTTTGTGATATAGATTAGTATTGTTTATACGCTCTTTGGAGTTGAATAAGTGGAATCAGCACGTGCTCAAACTCGGTAAATTGGTAAGAAAATTAGTTATTGCGTACGAATTGTTGTATAATTTTTGGTATAGAATTAGAATTGTCATGAGCGGAATACTTATATTTCAGACCGAATCCGGTGTGCTGGGCGCCGGAGTCTCGCGGTGCTAGGCAGTGCGTTCAGCGGGCACACCGGAGTTCGGTTACGTCTGCTCCGCTCAATTCACACGTAGAATCTTTACTGACAAATTGACATCACACACAAATAGCGGTATAAGCAATAGTACAACTTGTCCCGTAGATTAAAACTAAAACTACTTAAAATCTCCGGTAACAACCGTACTGTATAACTGCTATCATTGTCGTTCTGTATAACCTTGCCTTCGGTATAACCGTATCTGTGCCTTTGTCTGTAAATACGTTTCATAGTAAATCTTGAATACCGACCGTGTCGTTGGTGAAGGGCGATTACGCTACCGTCATAGATCTGAAACACACGAGCCGTAGATACAAAACCATCCGAATCCGACATACACTGCGCTAAGTTGCCTATGAGCAACTCAATGTGAGAAGGGGTTATAGATAGTAAACTGAAAAATTTTCGCTTAACCCTTTCTCACATGAATATTTTCTATTTCCCCTGAGACCTACTTTTATGCTAGGATTCGAACTCCGGTGACTGGAGTGGGAGGCGTATACCATCACCACTCAGCTATAGGAGCTTGACGCTCGAGCCCGAGGGGCCTTTCACGTCTTGTGGTGATTTAGTACTATGTATACGTGTTGCAATTGTTAAACACGGTGCGATATATATTACTTAACGTTTATACACTGCGCTAAGTTGCCTATGAGCAACTCAATGTGAGAAGGGGTTAAGCCTAAATTAGGACTTTCCACAATATTTCACTACTTTTTACAGTTAGAAGCAATCTAATTTTAGCATTAAAGGATTTTTAGGTGCGAGGAATCTGCGTAGACTGTTTACAAACCTCCAAAACCGACAATTGAGTAGTTAGCTAATAGATAATTTGCATATTAGCATAGTTCATAAGCCTAAATTACAACTTTTTTACAATATTTCTATAATTATTATGGTTAAAAGCAATATCATTTCAGCACTAAAGGGTTTATAGGTACGAGGAATTTGAATAAATAGTTTACAAACATCCAAAACCGATAATTGAATAGTTAGCTAATAGCTAATTTACATATTAGCTTAATTGACAAGACAAAACTATTATTAGGGTTTACTGAAGGTTTTTGGGTGCGAGGAATCTGAATAAACTGTTTACAAACCTCCAAAACCGATAATTGAATAGTTAGCTAGTTACTAGTTTGCATATTACCTTAATTGACAAGACAAAATTATGACTTTAATTTATTCCAAAAATTATTAGGGTGGCTGAAGGGTTTTTGGGTGCGAGGAATCTGAGGAAATTGCTTACAAACCTCCAAAACCGATAAATGAATAGTTAGCTAACAAATAATTTGCATATTACCTTAATTGCTTACGTGTGTTTGAGCTTCGCTCAATAAATGTAGTAGTTATACTCTTCCGAAACCAAAACCTGGGCAACGCCATTGTCAAGATCTGAAATCCGCAAGCCGTAAAGTTGACTTCGACTTTAACTTTCCTGTTCTCAGTAGGGTCAGTGTCCAATAGCAAATTGACGAGCTTTGTGGGTGCCGTGAAATTGCGATATTTGTTGAGCGGCGTTTTGACATTTTGTATTGTGCTTTATAGTTGTATTTTATTCGACTTGTTTTATATTGAAAAGAATGTATACCAGGTTGAAAAGTGAAAAGCAGGTTGGTGGACTGAAGTCCCCTAATAATTTTTTCTTGCAGCTGTTGCTCCGTTAGCAAGCACTGTCCATATTACTTTTAGGCGAGTCTTGTTTTCTCGCAGAACTCGAGTTGAATAGGTTTTGGTTTTTGACTTTTTGCCTAGGTTTAATACGGTAAGTTTTAGGCTTAATTCGTAGGAGTACCCGTAATTTTGGAAAGGGCGTTACGTTGTAAAAAAATTACGAACGAGTGTTTATTGAATGGACAACTGAAATTGTGTCTAAACAACTCTACATGGGCCAGAATTACAATGCTGTGTTTTCAATTGTATACAGCACCTATCATCGGAAATTCAAGTCAAGTTCAGTGCCCATCAAAGTAGTGGATTCGATCTTGTTAAATTATTCACCGTGAGTCATAATCGAACGAGTTATAATTACACTGGGTCACCAGTTGGTCCAGAGGGGGGCGAAGGGAAGGGTGTACGTCCCCTCCGTCAGAAATATTTTGCCATAAAATGGTGTAAGTTCCATTACTTTTACAATTTTCTCCCTTAGAAAATTTTTGGTCAAAAATACAATTTTTTCCCTCAGAAATTTTTTGTGATAACATGATAATGTCTTTCAGAAACGATAAATTATGTCTTTGTTGAAACCAAGCCATTGCGATACTTTGAATACCATGGAATGTTCCCCTTAATTTTTCTCTGTTTTCTCATAAATGTGACATATAACTGATATGCTTCAACTGTTCGTTCACTGAACTGTTTCGAGATTTATATTTTAATTTTAGCATTGGATTTGGATGTAAATTCAAAACAAGGCAACTTGCCAGACTTCACCATGTTTTAAATCTTTGTTACGGTGCAGCGGTTACGGGCAACATTCACGTTCAGCTTTATCCGGAGGGATCTTTAACATTTCGCAACGGTATTAGGTACTGTATTGACCCGAATAAGAGGGGGTAATAAGAGGGGGTCCCCGCTTTGACTCCGAATCAATAGAAGTCCGTATCCCTAATAAGAGTCCGTAAGCGGATAGAGTACGTAAACCTTAATTAGAGTCCATAAGTGTCAATTAACCCTAATTGTAGGGCATAAATGACTCCAAGACCACATAATTTGAGTTCGAAACGTTAAAGCGTACGTAAATTCCGAAAGTACATTCCTAAGTATATCCTTGAATTATCGCTCAAGCTATTGACACAAGACAAATAAACGTTTAATTCAACGGATAATTGCAGTACCGTATATGGTTAAAAATAAATAAGTCCGTAACCGAATAACAAGGGAGGAACCCTCTGGAGAGGCCAAATAAATATCAGTCCCCCCTCTTATTCGGGTCACTACAGTATAGGAATAGTGCCGGCGTATGTTGCAAAGCTTAAACTTCAGGCTTGGGGCCTATATCGTCCAATACGTATTGGACCGATTACCAGTTAATGATAACTTTTCAAACTCACACATTGCTTCAGTGGCGTACCTCAAAATTTGCACAGAAGTTGGTCAAATCAAATCTAGACAAATGCGTTTAATTTTGAAGCACTCCAGTCCAATTAGCAATTGGTGATTGGTGCTAAACACATTTCAGAATATGGGCATCGGTTATATATATTGCAAGCTTAGTTGTAAGCATAGAATTATGTGTAGGTTTAGAATTAGATTTGGGCATTGGCTTATAGGCTTATCCTTCGGGTTGGGTTTATTTTAGGTTTAGGTTCCAGCTTAGGTTTATGCATTTTCGTTCCCTAACATGATGAGCTGGCTACTAGCCTGATTATGTATCCTGCATCCGCCACTGCTTGCACGTGTAAATAAGGAATTATAGCGATAACTTTACAAACAGACATATTTACAAAGCGTCAGATGCAAGTTTCACTGTTGGCAAAAAATTGGCCTGTGTAAAGATCAGGGGCGACTCGTTTTTGTGTGGGACTGCAATAGCGTAAGCTAAAACTTTAGACTAATATATTTGCATACGCATAGGCTGAGATGTAAGCCCATTCTTAGGCTTAGGTTTAGGCTTACACTTTAGGTTTAGGAGTTTGCTTATGCTACTGTTACGGCTTTGTTCTATTCTTTGGCCTAAAAATTTGCTACAAAATTGGTCAAAAAAAAACAACGCAGATTAAGAGCTTTCGTTGAGCTGCATTTAGGACAAATTCATGTTACTACAGCCACGACAAACCACGTGTTACGGTAAATTTAAACGAGAACGGTATTAAGATTTTTGGATGACTCTGCAACCATTGCAAAACACAACGCTATACATAGGTATTGTTCAGCCCCATCTGGAGAACGAAGGCCAACATTGCTGGGACAATGCCCTCTTAGCGGCTTTTGGATAAACGCACTGTTCTGGCCGTGTTTTAAAGTACCTTTCCTAAATTTAAAATTTAATTAAAATTCCAACTATATTTTGTGCCGACATTGAAGCGAAAAGTTTACAAAGAATGTTTTTGACAGAATTCATTAACAGGAATATGGCAACTTATTGTCGTATAGAATAAACTATTATTGCTGCTCTTATAAAAAACCAATCAAAACAAACATTTACAACTCTGGATCGTCGGCAGCGTAAGGAGGGCTAGGGGGGGGGTAAAAATTGTCAACGGACATATTTTTCAAAAATCTTTACCTAGAAACCTAATGGAACGCTTTGGATATTTGATTAGGCTTACGCTTAGGATTAGCCATCTGCACATTTAGTTTGGGAATCTATACGTACATTTTGGTGAAATTCCACAATTTGATATCATAAACGTTTATGGTTCATATTCTTTGAACTCGCGTGTCCGAGGTATATCTGTTCTATTTGATATTTGGGCAAACAAAGAAAGCGCTTCGAATACCAAGAAACATTTTATGGTTTAGTGGCGAGTTCTGGCAGGAACGACGCTTTTATATGTAAATTTGGCTTTTTTGCACTCTGCCCACATGTTTAGGCTCTGGCTTATGCCTAGGTCATAGCTTATTTAGGTTTAGATGAGCATTTGCATAATTTTAAGCCTAAGAAGCTTGGAGGCTAACGGACTTTTTACACTGGAAAGCTTACACAAAGGTTTAGGATTAGAATTAAGTTCAAGCTTTGTATGCTTAGACTCAGTCAGGTTAAGGTTTAGGCTCAGAAGACAAAGGGTTAGTGGTCAGGCCATTATAATTAAAATAGGCGAAAGTTTTATGCGATGTTGTAAAACTGTCATTGATTCGAGTAAAAGCATAACGCGGCAATAAACATGTGATACTTCAGGTCTCTGCAAGTCTGTTCGCCGTCACTAACTTTGTAGTAATGTTCGATCTGGAACTAGAAAGTGTTACAGCCATTAAGCCATAGGGTGCCCATGCATTGTCCATAGGGTGCCCATGCATTGTCCATAGGGTGCCCATGCATTGTCCATAGGGTGCCCATGCATTGTCCATAGGGTGCCCATGCATTGTCCATAGGGTGCCCATGCATTGTCCATAGGGTGCCCATGCATTGTAAGACAGGATAGCGAACCCATCGCACGCTTGGGGATAGGCAAAACAATTTTGAAAGGAGCGTTTAGAGGATTTCACAAGACTTACAACTAGAGCTGAGACTTTTCTGGAGGGTGGTGGGTGTAAACAGTTTCTAGAAGGCTCAAGCTTTAAGCCACACGTTTGCCACGGCCCCATAGGCGAGATATGATTTTATGAGCACTGAGAACAGTTAAAATTGACACTTGGCCGCGCGAAATAAGGTGATAAAATCAAGTAATTAAGTTGTGTGATTAATATCCGCAGGTCACGGGTTACATGCGAACATAAATTGAGGTTCAATGATGAAAACCCGGCTCTAAAAGATAAAAATAACGACGGACCGTACGAGAAAGTGATTTGATTTTGTCTACTCCAACAGAATCGATGTTTCAATGCGTCCGAAGGTTTTGGAACAGTCAGAGTTTTGACTAAATTTTTTACGACTGTGAACAATTCGTTTAACTACGTCGCTCACATCGAAGCCACCGTGAGGAGACGATGTCGCCGGTAGGGAACAGACGGCTGCTAGCACTTTCCACTGACAGTCCGCCACACATCGACAGATTTTTTAGAAAGAAATTGGCAAGATCGCTGCTACCTTACAATTTATTGATTTTGTGTCGCTTGTGCAAATTTACTTTTATCTGTAGCGTCCTACGTAAGTAAACATTACACAAAAACGAAAGCTGCCGAGTTGCAAATAGACTTTGCTTCTTGGCGGACGTCTTCGATTCCTAAATTAAGCTTATTCAAGAGAGGTTCTGAGCAGTTGTGTCAGGAGAATAGCCAGGATTTCATTTCTGAAGGACATAATTTAGAACATTTTTGCAAGCGAATATGAAATTTAAGACTTTGTTTCATGAACGATTAACAAATATTTCTGAAATGTAAGACAACTTCTGGAAAAAGTTTGGTGCAAAATTGGTGAATTGTGTAGGCACAAAGTATACACTTTTCCTAATATATTACGTATGCGAAGTGATATATTACACTGTGGGTATGCTTGCAGGTAGCATACGGTCAGCATATAGTCGGCGACAAAAGCAGATGAACATTGGACTGCGTCGGGCAGTGGTACAAAATTTTCCTAAAGATCTGTAGCTCGCTAGTTCAAAGCCACTCGAAAGCCGCTTTTCCAACTACCAAAAGTTTTGAAGTCTCGATTCGTACCTATACTGACAACAGTGGCGGATCCAGGATCTCAAAATGGGGGGGGGCAAAATTTCACAGGTAATAAACTTATTTTTGACCCATACTGTAGTGACCCAAATAAGAGGGGGAATCCCATTTTAAGTCCCAATTAATAGGAGTCCGTATCCCTAATAAGAATCCGTAAGCGGGTAGAGTCCTTAAACCCTTGTTTAGAGTCCATAAATGTCTATTATCCCTAATTGTAGCGCATAAATGACTCCAGGGCCAAGAAACTTTAAAGCGTGCTTTATACTATTGTGTATAAAACAGAGAAATAAACAGCGTAGAACAGCAATTGACACTATATAATTTTTGTCGAGATGCCGGGGGGGGGGGGCACGGCCGGGTTGCCACCCGTGGATCCGCCATTGACTGACAAGCGCGCTGTTTCATGTTTTGATGCTGTTTGTCGCGTTTCGGCGAAATTTTTCGCCTACAAAGAACGAGAAAGACAGCAACAAAACGAAAGAAAGAAAACGAGAGACCACAGAACTTTACCAAATTAAACAGAGTTTTACGGCTTCATAAATTGTTAGTGAACGTGTCGAATCAATTGAATTGTTGTCGTGATCTTGTTTCAATTAATAAATCACTTGTTTAACGACCAAGGTCGATCGAAAGAAAGCAACTACGGAGAGCGCTTTAAAGCTATAACCAGGAGGTGGGTCTGAAGGCGGGGGTTGACCTTTGAAATTTGGAACCACAGATTGTTGGCATTCGTGTCTAAGATGTTTTCAGTCTAGGCTAATAAGATTTATATGAAAAAGTGTATTAAGCTATTTACCTTAGACCCTTACAAATTTGTAATCCTGGCTACGCCACCTTGACTTTAGCATTCGGCCCTGTTTCAGGTTTGACTGTAGCGATATGTGTTTCTTGTTGAGAGAGCTCTGTGTTAATGTTACAAGAAATTGGCTGGGTTTCTGAAATCTTACTTTAGTATTTACTTAAGTTGTACTTAAACGTATGTAATTACTTAAGTCGCCAACTTAAAGTAAATACTTAACTTTTAAAATAAAAACAAAGATATAAAGCACAAATGTACGCCATTGCCATAACAAGAAAGTAATACTTTTGCTTCTTTATATTATATAAGGCACAATAAGTGTACATTTTCTATTGGACAAAGGTTAATATGCCTGTGCGGAAATTTGTGATATATCATCATAATTTGTTAGCGACTTAAGTATAAGTAATTACTTAGCACGTACTTAACTACTAAGTCGTACTTAAATAGGATTTCAGAAATCCAGCCATTAACACATGAATTGTTAATTTTCAACCTTTTTGTTAATTTGTTTAGCTCAAACTAACGTTTTATCGTATGTTTGAGCGAATATCAAGCATACTTGGAGTTTGTGATAAGCTTTCAAACAAACAAACCGCCATTGTTATATTTACATATATACTATTGAGCCAGACGAGCAAAAATTCAAACGCAAATATACATATTGACTCAAAATTATGGTTTTAATACCTGTAGAAAAAGGCACATGCCGAGGGTAATCCTTCCTGAATTCACTAGTACTAACTGCACCGAACAGGCGAGAAAGGTCAAAAAACACTCACAGGTATTCGGAGGATTTTGCATAACTTATAGACGACGCAAATCTTTATTAGCAAGGACAAAAATTATTGTACGGCGAGATCAGCTTTTCTGCCGTTCACGGTTGCTAGTAAATTTTGGCTGTTTAGAGCGCTAAGTTTACGTAAAGATTCGTTCACTTTTTTAAATGTTACAACGCAGTTACGGAATTTTCGAAATCTTACTTATATAAGTATTTAAGTTTCACTCAAGTATTTACTTATCGACAAAGTAAATACTTCGCTTTTTGAACAAAAACGAAAAATACCAATCTTGAACCAATGTCATAACAAGTAGACATAGTTTTGCTTTATATTAAAAAGGCCGCATCAGCCTCCAATCTGCGTTAGATTAATTTTAATACAGAAGAACTGATACTCTGAGCACATACAAGTTGCTCAGTGATTTAATTATTTGTTTAAGCTAAATTGGTTAAGTGAATGCATAGCACATACTTAAGTACGAAGTCGTACATAAGTAGGGTTTCAGAAACCCAGCCATTGTCAATGCAGATATTTACCAGATACATTTGAGAATAAGGTTCAATCGTAATATTTGTTAAATACATTTGGAAAAACTAAGCAAACTGTTTGACACAAAAAGTGTCTTCTCCACTAGAAAAACTCGGTTCCACCACTATTGAGGCGAACACTATTTCACGTATCATCGCCTCTGGCGTATGCTGTTTGCGTATATACGAGTTCATAAATTTCACCCTGAACGCAGGTCCAATTACCGCAAACCGCCGTAAAGGTATAATTTAGTTTTCACATATATTACACATATTTTTCAGTTCTCATTAATTCGATTGTACCTTAACACAAACGAAAGCAAATTTTTTTGCTCGATTTTCGACACGAAATGTTCGCACTAATTATTGAATATTTGAGAGGTCAACGGAAAATTATTATATTTTCAGCGTCTAAAAAGATCAAATGTGAGCCAGGTTTGTTGTTCACCCGAATTATGGACGTAGCCAGTATTTGGTTTTGCGGAGGGATTATATAAGTGTCATAAGGTTGTAGGTTTTCTTGGCTAAAGGCAATTTGTCTCGGCTCATATTTGTTTACTAAACAGAGATATTTTCAATGTCAGAACCATGGGCGCCCTGGACGCCATGGCTACATCTATGGGGCACAGTATGAATTTGGAATTATCAACGTTTGCGTTTCAATTATTCTTCAGTTCGCGGTATGGTTTCAAACAAGTGTGTACTTAGTGGCTGAAGATTTCAAGAATTCACTAAAATGAAAAATGTTGTTTTGATGTTTGTTCAGTGGGTCGCAGTGCAGTTGCAAATATCGTTTGCACGCGCGTTGAACGCATATTGGGTTGAGTGTGAGAGTGGATTCAAGTTAAGGTAGTTTTAACTTACCTGCTTCAGTGGCAAAATTGCCTTTTGTAATAACATTTTTTGCTCTATACTGTAGTGATCCGAATATAAGAGAAGGGTGCTAAAAGGAATCCCCATTTTCAGTCCCAATCAATAGGAGTCCGAGTCCCTAGTAAGGGTTCGTAAGCGGACAGAGTCCCTGAACCCTAATTAGAGTCCATAAAGTCAATTGTCCCTAATTACAGTGTTTAAATAACACTAGGCCCAAATATAGTTGAGTTCGAAACTTTAAAGCAAACTTAAGTTTTGAAAGTACATTCCTTGGTATAACCTGGCATTATAGCTGAAGCTTTTGATACAGATAAATAAACGTTTAATTCAACGGTTAATTGCAGTATCGGTCATTGGCGGAGCGTGCTATAAATTCCGTAACCGAATAACGGGCAGGGTCGGAGCATCCATCTCCATTTCCCCATTTAGGGAGGCACACCTATAAAGAGGCTCCCACCCTAACCGGTTGAAATAAAAACCGCCGAAGTTTTAAAATGCGTCTGCCTTCGCGCTCGCTTCGCTCGAGAGTATGAGGGCCCCCACCCTGAGGTTTGGGGGACCAAACCACAATAGCTATAAAAACGCAAAAAAACTACGAAATAACGCTAGAAATAGTTGATTTTGAAAACTTTCATTTTTTCGGTGATAACCAAAAATTGACCGACACCAAGAGTTTTCTTGGCCGGTCTCGGTTGTCAGGGTCTCTGTCTCGGCAAGTTTCGGTATTTGGCAGGTTGCGGTATCGGTCTTGGTCTCGTTTTTTAGTCTCGGTGGTTTGAAACCAAGACCAGAAGTCGAAGATTCAACAAATGCATTTTATTGCATTGTTGAAGTAAGTGATGGTTGATGATTCAAATTTTTCTGTGAAATATGACATTTCACAGTTACGCAATAATTACGAGCAGATGTTTTAAAAACACAAAATAAGCTATGAAAACCGCAATAACTATAAAAACTACAAACAAATACGAAGAAAGATTTAGAAATAATTTATTTTGAAACTTTGATTATTTTTCATAACCAAAAATTGACCAAGACCGAGTCTTTTCTCAGCCGATCTCGGTAGTAAGGTCTCTGTCTCGGAAAGTCTCGGTAGTTGGAAGGTCTCGGTCTCGTTTTTTGAGTCTTCGTGGTTTGAAACCAAGACCAGAAGTCTAGGATTCAACGAATGCATTACTGCATTGTTGAAGTAAGTGATGGCTGTTGATTAAAATATTTCTTAGAAATTATGAAATTTGATAGTTACGCAATAATACGAGCAGATATTCTAAAAAACACAAAAAAGCTATGAAAACCACAATAACTATAAAAACAAAAAACAGCAAAAAAACATTTCACTATTTTTTCGGTGATAACAAAAAATTGACCGAGACTTTTCTTGGTCAGTCTCGGTTGTCAGGTCTCTGTCTCGGTCCCGGTTTTTAACCGAGACCGCCAATCCCTGCTTTGCACGATTGTGCCGGCGCTCGCGATCGTGTGCCATATGTTACTTATTTACGGTTTTTAATCTTGCATACGTTGAAACTGTGTGAATATGAAATTTTCGCCAAATAATCACGTTTTGAATTGTTTTTATTGAACGTTTGGATTGGTTGTTAGACTTTTGGATACATTTTATTGGTTTCACATTTTATTTGCAAGCACAGGTTTTGATATTTCAATGTTTCCCTGTTGGCATTAATGCTGTTATTAATAATGTAAATAATACACAACACAAACTGCACATTACACGCATGGGTATTGCAAAACCGTACATTACATGTATGCATGAAAAGCGTCCAAAGAAATAAAAATGGTGCGTTTTGCCAAACGGGTTCTCGTCTGGCGGATTTGGCCACCAAATACAGGACAAAAACAACTGGTAAAATTCGCTGGGTTTTGAAATTTTTATGTCGCGTATAAAGAGGGTATGTTTTGCGATAGATTGAGTATTAAAAAGGTTTTATCATTCATACAAGTCTTTTGGTCCCACGTTTTCAGATGCAGTTACAAACTGTACTGAAACTACTGAATAAGTAAAAGTCGCCAAAAAACAGGAAATCATAAATATAGATCAACCGGCGTTATGAATAGTACAAAAATTGCACGCTGCGCACACAGTTGTCCGATATTAGGAATGCATATTGCGATATGTACTTAAACTGCACATGAGATGCAGATTTGAACGGTAAACGTATTGTAATACAGTCAGTACACAAGCTGCACATCATAGGCATATTTGACCAGCATGTGTATTCATAAACAATACTCAAACTGCTCTTAACGCCACAGTTGAATTGTACGTTTGTAATGCAGTATACAATTGTATATAACGAGCACAGTTGAACTGTATGCGTTTTGTAATAATTGTAATATCGTATACCAATTAACATTACATGCACAGCTGACACGATGTATATTGTAATACAGTGCACAGACCATGCATTACGCGCACAGTTAAACTGTGTTCGTACTGTAATAGACTACAATAACTGTACATTACACGCACAGATAAACAATACAGTAAACAAACCATACATTACACGCACAGATAGACCTTACAGTAAACAAACTGTACATTACACGCACAGATAAACCATACAGTAAACATACTGTACATGACACGCACATATAAACCATGCAGTAAACAAACTGTACTACATCATATGATATTCGCAGACAAGACCTCGAATATCATATGATATTGAAGGACAAAAGGTGACCTACACATGATATTAGCAGACAAATACGAATTTTTGAATACGATATGGGGTCTACAAGCAGACAAAATCTGACCCAATAGTCTAATAGGGACAAAACATGCCCAAGCTGCCCCGGTTATAACGTGAACCCCGCATAAACAAATTGTACATTACACGCACAGATAAACCATACAGTAAACAAACTGTACATGACACGCACATATAAACCATACAGTGAACAAACTGTACATTACACGCACATATAAACCATACAGTAAACAAACTGTACATTACACACACAGACAAACCATACAGTAAACAAACTGTACATTACACGCACATATAAACCATACAGTAAACAAACTGTACATTACACACACAGACAAACCATACAGTAAACAAACTGTACATTACACGCTCAGATAAACCATACAGTAAACAAAGTGTACATTACACGCTCAGATAAACCATACAGTAAACAAACTGTACATTACACGCACATATAAACCATACAGTAAACAAACTGTACATTACACGCACAGATAAACGATACAGTAAACAAACTGTACATTACACGCACAGATAAACCATACAGTAAACAAACTGTACATTACACGCTCAGATAAACCATACAGTAAACAAACTGTACATTACACGCACATATAAGCCATACAGTAAACAAACTGTGCATTACACACACAGATAAACCATACAGTAAACAAACTGTACATTACACGCTCAGATAAACCATACAGTAAACAAACTGTACATTACACGCTCAGATAAACCATACAGTAAACAAACTGTACATTACACGCACATATAAGCCATACAGTAAACAAACTGTGCATTACACACACATAAACCATACAGTAAACAAACTGTACATTACACGCACAGACAAACCATACAGTAAACAAACTGTACATTACACGCACAGATAAACCATGCAGTAAACAAACTGTACATTACACGCAGAGATAAACCATACAGTAAACAAACTGTACATTACACGAAGATTCAAACTGCATGCGTATTTATAATACTGTACTCCAGCTGTATATTACGACAAAGTTGAACAACATGCATATTGTAATGCAGTACACAGCAGTTTGTGTATTAAGCGCACAATGAACAGTAATTTGTATTGTAAAACACACCTTCACCATCGGTATGTTGCTCGCAGAACTGATCCATTGGTGCATAATAACGCAATGCGCAACCTGCGCTGTTTGCACACAATTGAATTTTCTGCTCATTGCGAAAACAAGCTTCAAAGGACCATTCTGCGCCGAAGAATGCTCAAGTAATGTGGCGTCGTGTAGAAATAAACCGTACCATAAACGGAGATTAGTCGTATAAAATAGTGTATTAGACGCATTTAACAGACTAAAAAACCAAATATTTTAATTCCGTGTATAGATTCTCTTGCCAGATTGTGTTTCATAGTATTTACCAGCTGATGGAAAAATATAAATAGCAATAATTTAAAAACCTCGGCAGTATAAACCAAATTTACAAAAGCATATAAAATGTGTTGCTTTCTGTTTAATCAGCAAACAATGAGACTGGTTTTATTTAATATTTTATGTGGAATTTACGTTTTTATACACATTTGTTGGTTATAAATGTTTTGTTACATCTTTAAATTTTTTGTAAAACAGCATTTCGATTTTTACGATTTTGTAATTTCCTGAAAATGTGCAACATTTTTAACTAAACCCCAGAAGAGTGCTACTCATACTGGCAGAAAGGTTTGATAAAAATTTGGTCAGTTCAGTATATTTTCAGTTACGAAGTATTATACACAATGAGTAGCGTATTAGATGCTTAAATAACAAACCCCTAAAATACACTAACACAAGTCTATTATAACAATTAGTAAACACTCATCGACTAAAATTGCACTATCAGAATCCTTTGAAAAGCGATGACTTCTAGAACGCAACGTAATTGGCTAGAAATCAGCGACAACGACTGTCAAAGCTGCAATCTGGTTGGCTGTGAGAAAAGCCTCGAAACAGCATCAACAAGTCGAACAAAACTTCTCGATTCAGCTCAGCCAATATTAAGAAAAAAGCGTTCAAAATTTAGCAAATTTCCACAGACATCACTACCAGTCGGGGTGCCGAAAAGCATCGAACTAAGTACAAAAGTGCACGGGTCAAATAGTTGGTGGTTTTCAAATAGAAATACGGGTGTCGGACCGCCTGACAAAATCTGCCACACTCAAAAAAGACGAATTCTAACTCAGGCAGCGTCTCAGCCATGTTTTTGGCCGCAACGCCAGCCAAATGTGGATCCAGCCGACAGGTATCAAAAATCACCACACCACCGGCCGCAGTATGAAATTTTGTCAAAAAATGCGTCAAACTTGTCAATTTATCAACAAAATTTTGACAATTTTGACGATGAAATTAGTATAAAATGTTACGAAACTGACTGTGACAATACAGAAACTCAACGGCTGCTCAAACGGAATAGATCTGCAAAAACACTATATTCATTTGATTCTAGTGTGACAGCCGCGAAAAAATTAGTACATAACGGAAATTGTGGCAGATCTCATGCAAGCGGACTGCAAAGCGTGGTGTTGCATAACTCGAACGCTGAAAGCTACTTTGACCACCACGCCAATAATGCCACTAGCAGATATGAGCAGCCCCTAAATTTTGCAATGACTAATCCGCTAAAATTAGCCAATCTAAAAGGTGGCGTCAAAAACAGTTCCAGACCGTCGACCAATTATAATAGAGAATTCAAAAGTTTCAGTGTAGACAGCGCATGGGAAAACAACGTTAGTAGCCAAAAGCCGAAAAGCCACGCTAAACAAACGTTGTCGTATGATCCGTCTTTCTGTCTTCATAGCAACAAAATCGTCAAAACCGGTATCGATGGAAACCAAGACGACCGATTTGATAATTCTGGTCAACTCCATAACGATGGAAACAGAACGTCAAACATTGATCATGCAAGCGATCCTTTCATGAAAATAGCAAGCGTTGATTGCCGGGACAACAAAAAAACGAGCAATTTTGGTATCAGCGATGACCCAGATTTCAATAATCGGAATAATATACTAGAAGCACCTAGTGATCTAACCGATGTAACAAAGCTTGGCGACATTAGAAACAATGATTCCAATCCGAAAACGGGTGTATCCGATTTCCTATCTGAAGTCGACCAAGAAGTAGTACCTTACCTGGGTAGCAACGTCAACTGGTTTAGCAACACCGACAGGAATAACAACAACGATGTTGATTGCGATAACAGTCATCGAGAAAGACCAACTGCCGAGCAACACGCAGGAAGTAATGATAACAGCAACAGCAACAGTGGTAAAAACGACAACAGTAACAATAACAACATCAGTGACGACAACAACAACAGCAACACGAACAGCAACAACAGCAACAACAATAGCAACACCGAGAATAACAACAATAACTGCAGTAAAACCTGGCGACCATCAAGCAATGTCCACAGATGCAATATTGCCACCACAACCAAAGCATCATCACGCCTGCTCAATAACTGGTTGCCATGGCGACGACGACAACACAGTCGACTATCGTCACGGGTCGCAACACAAAGCAGCGCTGCCGCTACCGATACCAGAGAGGTCAAAGCGTTGCACAGCGGTGATGATAAATCATCGTCGTTCGACGTCTTAGATGTCGCCGATAGCTACGACTACGACGGTGGCGCCGACGGTGGATCAAAGACCACGCCGCCTGGTGTATCGATTAAACGACACAGTCACCGCAATCGTCGTCGCAACGACCGACATCGATCGCGACGTCGGCGCATTGCGACGTTAAGTCGAATGATCGCCGAGTCTCGATTGTCACCAAAGTGTCGCGCACGAGCAGTGAGCAACATTTGTTTGGCGACAACTAACCAACAACACAGCACATGCGATCGAGAAGATATTGCAGAGACGCAGATGATTGCAGAAATGGGACGAAATCAACAAGAGCAACGTGGAAGATCGGACGACAATGAACAGGAATGTAACGATCCGCGGTGCTATTCTTCGTGTGAGCAACAACAACAGCAGCAGCAGCGGCAACGACAACAGCCACTCGATGACGAAATGAGTAGCGCCGGCGACGGACAACACCAACCAGCATCAACTCAATCATCGACAGCAAAATCTCGCTACGATTTATTTAGAATTCGACTTCCAAGCATTTCTAAAACATCGCCTCAAAAATCGCATCGCAACTTCTCATCAGTGCAAACTCAACCAAGTCAAGATTCGTCCGTCGTTATCACCAGTGGTGGCATTGCCACCCAGCAACAATTTCTCCGGCCTAGCAGCAACTATTTAGGTCAATCATCAACTCCCAAAATTGGACTAAATGTGCTCTCAACGTCTCTGGGGGGCCCAAATAGTGGAAACTTGGGCGGCGATTTCGCATCGCGCCTATCTGACGACCCTCAATTCAACTATTACGAGCCATACTATACGAGCTATGATGAAACTGAAGAATATCTCGTCGATCAGCAACAGCAGCAACAGCAATCGCAACAACAATATCATCATCAACAACAACAACGAAACTGTCGATATCCAACGTCCGAACAAATCATCGCCGCGAAATGCCGCTCGCGACGTGTTCGGCTCAATGTTGGCGGAGAAATACACGATGTTCTATGGACAACACTTGCGCGTCTACCAAGTACTCGACTCGGAAGACTACGACAAGCCTCGTCGTACGAAGAAATTCTGGAGTTGTGCGACGACTACGACCCGGAGACAACGACTTATTATTTCGACCGATTGCCAAGAGGATTTGCGTCGATATTGAACTTTTACCGTAGCGGAAAGCTGCATCTAATTGATGAAGTTTGTGTTTTAGCGTTCTACGACGATTTGAACTATTGGGGCATCGACGAGTTGTACCTTGAACCATGCTGTCAACATCGATATCATCAACGAAAAGAAGCACTACAAGAAGAAATGCGAAAAGAGGTGGAAATGCTGAAAAATCGGGGAGCAGACGAAGATTTAAAGTTTGGCGATAGTCGGTGGGCTCAGTTGCGGATGAAAGCGTGGGATTTGTGGGAACGACCTCAGTCGTCGACAGCTGCTCGGGTAAGAACAGTTCACTCCCGTAGCCACCTCAACATCCTAAGAAATTATGTTAAAATGAAGCACTATTTTAAATATTTTTCGCGTTACAAACATCATCTTTGAAAACGCTTTTTGTAAGTGGAAAAGTTCTTAGGATGGCGCTGTACTTGGTATAGGCGACATACGGGGACGGCGCCGTACGTTTACACAAGTATAGCGCAACGCTTAATTGAATCTTTTTGCGTCTTTAATGCATGTAAAACGAGTTGCTCCATACATAGATATTTAAAGCATATATAAGTAATCAAATTTTGGCGATATTTCGGATTGAGCTGACAGGCCAACATATGCTTACATCTTAAACGTATCTTAGGTAGTAAAAATAATTAATTTGCTTAAGCCTAGCGCCAATTTTGAAGTCGACTTGCCAGCAAAACTATATTTCTAACCCTGCACCCTGTCACCAGCTGGTGATATTTATTGTAACTTTCGAACCAGTGAATGCTGCGGCTCAAAATTCAGCTCTTTTTTCGCATATGAGTGGCTCTACTCCTGTACCAATTTCGAGTTCAACAACTGCAACAGTTAGTGAGTTTGAAAATTTATTACTAATTGATGATAGATGCTATACACAATTGAGAATGGGATCTACAATGCGAGGGCAATGTACAAGAGCCTAAATATTTATTAATATATTGATGAATGGTTTCCAGGTTTTGGCAATTTTATCAGTTTCGTTCATATCGATATCGTGTCTTGCATTGACAATAAACACAATCCCTGGTGTTTACACAGTGAATCCAGTGACTCGAGAGCAATCAGACAACATTTACTTGTACTACGTTGAGGTGGTTTGCATAATTTGGTTTACATTTGAATATTTTTCACGGCTAATCGCTTCCCCCAACAAATGGACTTTTATCAAAGGTCCGCTCAACATTATAGACGTCTTATCAATCCTGCCGTTCTACCTGTCCCTGTTCATTGAAGAGGCTCAACCCCTGGAACACTCAAATTCTTCCTGGTGGGACCTCGCTGATAATACTTCTCTATCGTCAGATCAAAGCAATTATTCCACCCTGTATAACTATTTCAAAACTAATTTTAGTCATCAAGAGTGGGTGCGACCTTCGGATTTGCCCCCTGCAGCTATTCCTTTTACCCCTGCAGCCACAGTAGCCGCGAGTTCCGCAGCGAAGGTGGGAATACAAGACGTGCGACGAGTAATTCAAGTATTTCGAATTATGAGAGTCTTGCGAATTTTAAAGTTGGCTCGTCACTCAACTGGACTTCAGTCGCTTGGATTTACTTTGAAAAATAGCTATCGCGAGCTCGGTTTGTTGATTCTGTTTTTGGCAATCGGAATTATGCTATTTTCGAGTCTGGCATATTTCGCGGAAAAAGATCATCCGGGAACTAATTTTACCAGTATTCCAGCGTCGTTTTGGTGGGCAAGGTAAGCTGTGGTTTGTTCCTTGCTATCAATGGTTGAGTTGCAGAATTCTGACTTAAGCTCGATGTTAACTTCAGTGTATGGCGTCATGTTACTGAAGTGTTTTTGGTTTAACTTAACTGAGATGTTTTCAATCAGGATTTCTCCTTGCAATTTAATTAAGGTTCACAAGTCGACTTTAGTTGTGGCTCTACAACTTAACCGTTGTCTCGCTGCCTCTTTATAATTTCTGTTTTTGTTCGAAAAGTTAAAGAATACCACAGATTGTTACCAGCTGAACAATATAACTTTTTGGATGCGGAGATGCATGTATATATTCAAAGCAGCAGTGTTTCACAAATCGTAAAGCTCTATTGGCACGTGCAAGTTTTTGCAGCAAAAACTTGCATACGCAACTAGCATGTGCACGTTTGGTCAGACAACAGCTCTGAAGTTCATGCCGCTGCAAATTATATATTCACTGGAGCTCGTGCTATTGAATTTAATTAGGACGTATGAACGAAATTGCAACTCGCTTGAATTTCTCGCACCTGTGTTTCAATTGGCCATTCGGAAGACATGTTGTTGACTGCTTCTGAATTGATTCAGACTGTTGAATTTATTCAAGAAGCTTGACTTAATTCAAGAATCAAACCTGTTTGATTTTTCGCAGTGTATGGCGATTGTGCCGTGGCTTGTTTTTCATTTTTAAGCATTAAATAATAATTGTATCCTTATGAAACCGCTATACGTGATTGTTTCTTGCACCTGAAACTTGCAGCTGCAAGTTTTTTCAAAAACTCGTTCGAAGAACTTTCAACTGCAATTGATTCTTGAGAAATATGCCCCAAGAATTATTTCATGGGCATGAATAAACCTTGCAAGTCGAATTAATTCACCATCATTGGCTGAACTGATAACTCATAACTTATGCTTGGTAATTATCGCAGTCGTCTGCAAATTATTCATACATGTTCGCGACAAGATTCAGAATAAAAATGACGTTTCCTTGCAAATACTTGCAGCTGCAAGAAATCTTGTAAGTTGCAGCTGTGATTTCTCGCTACAAAAAATTGCACGTCTGAATAAGGTTCTACTTTACAGATGATGCTTGATTGTTTTAAATGCAGTTCGGCACCGTATATTGACGCAAGTAAATTGCTGCAAGGCACTGCATAGCAATTTTTACTTAAAAATAGTTTTGCAACCCTAACGCGATGTTTAACACATTTCAGCATAACGATGACAACTGTCGGCTACGGTGATATCTATCCTAAGACTGTGGTTGGAAAGCTGGTTGGCGGTGCTTGCTGCATCTGTGGTGTTCTTGTTATTGCGCTTCCGATCCCAATTATTGTGAACAATTTTGCTGAATTTTACAAAAATCAAATTCGACGCGAAAAAGCATTGGCCAGACGAGAAGCACTTGAAAAAGCTCGAGCTGTCGGCAGTTTACTGTCAATCCGAAGTGTTAACCTCCGCGCAGCCCTGGTCAGCAGTGTCCGGCTGGCGACGCCTAGGGCAAGTATCATCGAGCCACCCTCGCCGTTTCCAGGCTACCCTGGAGGTAGTCTTTACTCAGGAAATCGTTTATCAATGGGACGCTACGAGTCTCGGAGGCCGTCTTCAGTATCAAGAGCCTCATTCTTATCAGCAGACCATAATCCCAATCCCACAGCTTATCACTTATTTCCTCAACCCGGCTTAAGCTCCCAAGCCGCTTATTCAGTTGATAACTCCTGTTTTTTGAGCCGGTCACCGGAAGAGTACACACCGCCTCGGGGACAAGGAGCGACTAATTTAGTGAAATCCATTTCAAGTCGACTAGGACCAACTAAACGACGTTCTCCTACCCGATATGGCGGCGGATCTAAATCTATTAGCTGTCGAAGTAGTCTCGAGACTCCGGATTCTATTTTAGAACAATCGTCTAATCTTTTAACCCCTCCACCTTTACTTCATGGCTCCGTCGCAGGTGGCACTATTCGACAAGGACCAAATTTAAAACCGGTGTCTGTTAATACACCTGATCTAAAACCGGGAACTCCTGCTGAGCACACTGGAGCTGGGGGGCTGGCGAGTTCAACTCCGACGACAAAATGTTCTAAATTACCGGTAAACCATCTTCAATCGTGTCCTATTGATCATAAAGCGGTAAGTCACGAATCAAATCCGGCACGGGCTAAACCCTAATTAGAGTCCATAAATGTCAATTATCCCTAATTGTACGCATAAATGACTCCAGTACCAAATGAAGTTGAGTTCGAAACTTTAACACCTGCTTAAGTTTTGAAAGTACATTACTAAGTATAACCTTGCATTATCGCTTAAGCTATTGACACAATACAAATAACATTTACTTCAACGGATAGTTGCAGTACCGGATATTTATCAGTAACGAAGTGTGGCCGGGCGTGGGTTAAAAATAAATAACAGTCCGTAACCGAATAACAGGGGGTACCGTCTAAAAAGGCCAAATAATTTATCAGTACCATCCTTATATATTCGGGTCACTACAGTATGTCAATAAATAATCATAGAGGTCTTGTAAGTTTTGAAATAGCATAACGTCACCTTAAAAATTTTGTACATTACTGTAGCAAACCGAATAACTGAATGTGGCTGATATTTCGCATTTCCAGAGATCAGTTTACTCCTAGTACTATTCGGTTCCCGGTGTCACGGTATAATTCTTCCCCCGTTTAATTTTTCCTCCGGAAGAATTAGTTTATTCTATCCTCGTTCACGGTATAGTTATTTCCCCCCGTTTAATGCTTCCCACCGTTCAATTCTTCCCCGCAAGACAAATTACACTTAGTTTAGATTAGTTTAATTTTTCTGCGCCGACGCTACATTTTTTCCCTCCGTAGGTTTTCCCGGACACCAGTCATGGTATGATTTTTTCCTCTGCTGAATTCCACCCCTTCGAACCGATATCTTCTCGAACAGTTGTACAATTGTCAGAATTTCAAAAGTATTTTATAACAGTTTACATTTTAACCCCTGATTACAACTTCGTAGTGATTTTCACCTGGATGCTGGAAATAAATGCCGCAGTGGCAAAAATTTCGCACTCAGTTGTCCAATCCGCATGCACCTAACAAGATTTTCGCACTCAGTTGTCCAAAACGTCGCCGTACCGCTTTGCTAAATGTAATTATTCGGCTCTCTATTATTCAATCTCTCGATATTGACAGCAATTTCGTTCAATTTTTACGGATATCCTCGTAATAGCGTTCAGTGACAGATATACTGAAACTTATGACTCGAAAAAACCAATTACCATACAGTCTCTATAGACTATACTTCCTTTAGTGAACCTGACGATTCATTCGTATACTTGTAATTGACTATTTTTGCGACTTTGATACCAAATTTGAAGGCAGCCACTTTTTGCAATTCAGCATTCCACGTGATACCAGATTCTTGTTACTGGTATGAAATGAACAAGTGCTTTCGCGTTGTCCTATCCAGCAGTTTTATTTTGCTGACATTGATCACATGAACGGACATAAGCGGCAACTTCGGAAAAAATTCTATCCCAAAAATATTTCGCCTCAATAGCTGCAAGAGTGCGATGTTGTCCCAAATGTGCGCGATTGTTATGAAACTGCAACATTGATGCTTCGACACATTCCTGGTCTCCTAATTTTGTTGTAATCATGCGCTTGCCTGAAACGTCCATCCTGCACAGAAGCCAAATTACCGTCTTCAGTTGTTTTTGTCATATTATTCTATTAGTCTCGTTACCGAAATCTTGTACTAATGCCCAGGGTGGCACAGAATCCACTATTTGACAAAATCCGTGCCAGCCTGGTCATGACCGTTTGCAGAACAAATCACTTGTTTCTAGTTTCAGCGAAATGGAAGTCTCATAACTCATACGTGTTATTCGATAAATTTAAGTTAAAACCCCCATTTCTTTTTTTTCGTAAAAAATTTGAATCGAAATTCAACAGCTAAATATTACAAATACAACTGTGCCGAATACATAAAGCTAGAGGGCTTTAAAATTTATTGAAAAGAGTTAAACCAAAGGTTATGGAAGCATTGAACTGGTATAATTCAACCTGGAGAAAATTATATAGAGGGAAGAATTAAACCGTGACACCGCACTTTATCTATTTAAGCCAACATCCACTTATTTGGATTGCACATCTTTAATTCCATATGCATTAGGAAAGTACTTGTAAGACTTGACTATACTGCTATGAATACACTCAACAATATTTTGCGTAACGAATCAAATTCAGTAGTGAACTTAAATTAGTCCAGTACGCATTTACACAATCTAGCTGGGTTATTTTTTATGAACTAATTAGTTCAGACTATATTTATTCAAGGAGTTTAACTAGAAAAATACACTCCTATTGATTCGGACTCAAAATACGGCCTCTGGACTCTTACTACGTTTTACGCGCTTGTTTGGGTTATGCTGACTCAATTTTCCTGCTAAACCACTTGTTTAGAACAGCTCAGCTTTTATCGCTTGTGATCCATTAAATATTTTACATTCGAAGAAATAAATATAGCGTCAAAACACTTTAGCATAAGTTATGTAATTGTTGCAAAATGTGAACTGAAATCTTAAAATAATAAACTTGCAATCTCAAAGTAGTAACTTTTGTTGTCGTTTCAGACCCTTCGTCCAAGTCACAACCGCGTCGAAGAGTTAATAAAAGCTCATTCTATGAGCGTATCTTCGTTATCGCGTGCCGATAACGCATTGGACAATAGCGGCGCCAGCGGAAGCGGCAGTGGCGGTGGAACCAACCAATCAGCATCAAGTTCGGCAAACCGATGTACACCGCTTCGTCCAATCAAATCGCACTCTAATGCCGCATCCATCGCCGCCAGTCGCCGTTATTTGCCGCATCAGAAACGCGTTCGAACGTTTCCTACTCAACCGACGGCGCCTGACGATGGGCTACTGTCAACACAGCAGTCGAGTAGCAGCGTCCCATCGACGTCTATGGCGGTGGCAATGACGTCATCATTATTTACGCCATCACAAATAACGTCATCATACGTGACGCCATCATCGATAACGTCATCGTTCGTGACGCCATCATCGGCGAGAATGACGTCACAATTAATGATATCATCATTGGCAAAATCATCGTCGGTCGCAATAACGTCATCGATGACGACGTCATCGACGCCACAACCAATCGCCACCGTTGCCGCATCATCCATTGATGTAGGAGGCGTCGTTAATGAAGGATTAGAGCGTCGCCGTGCGACAACCGAAACCGATCTTGAACGATTGTGCGGCGGCAACAAAGGGAATATTATTGCGTCGATGCGTCGTATGAGACGTGTCAGTCGTGGCGGCGGCGAGTTGCGACGAAGTTGCGGTGTTGACTTACAGTTTTATGATGGCGACGCTGGCGGAGATGGGTATCGATCAGCGACAATGACAAGATCGGCTGACCAGCAAAGTTGCGACGTAGCAGGTAACACTGATAAGTATTTTATTCGAAGGACCATTATTCTACGGGGGAAGGTTGCATAAGTCGAAAATAATTTTTTCCGTGCTATTACGTGTTTCGGAACGCATAGCACATCTGCAAAATTAAAGTCGTCGTCAATAAGCTATTGAAATTCAAAAATACAGTCGTTCTGCTGAATTCTTACAGCAATTTATTTTAGCTTCAGTTTGAAAAATGGTTTTTAACTTTTCTAAAGTGATACACGAGTCGGAGAAGTACACTAAGCAAAATTGACCATAATAAAACGTTGACTGGTAATTGCGCTATTCAAAACTTCGTGCTTTTGATATTCTATCCCAACTAGCAATTATTTTCACTTTCTCTTCGCTGCGTTTTTTCACAACCGTAGTAGGAAAAAGCGTTTCTAATTTCCGAATGACCCTGTCTAAATAAAAATAAAAGCTGTGCAATTAGGCGAACTATGGATTTTTCATTTTTGCAGTACTTGCTTACAACGAACCTGACAATTTTTTTAGGAATTAGTTTGAATCTAAATTGTTCCTGACGTGAGCAAAGCTAAAACTGCAATGGCTAGTACCTTGAAAGCCAAAAGTACACGATCTTTTCCAAATTCCGGTGTCAATGTATAGATCAGGGATGTAGCAGTAGTATAAGCATATTATTCCTACGGCTAAGCCTAAGCCGAAGCATAAGCGTAAGGATAAGCATGTAACAAAGCGTAAAGGCTAGCCTTAGCGTAAGCGTAGCCGCTTCGCTAACACAAAAACGTTTAAGGTTCTAAGCAAAAAATTGTACATATTATATTCAGTACAATACAGTATGCTTTGAGCCAATGGTACAGAAAGCTTTTCAAGGGTACCTTTCCCTGAGCTATAAAGATCAGGTGTTCTTGCGTTCGAAGCAGGGAAAACAATAGAGGGTCGATTGACTTATTTGAGTAAGCAAATACGTTTTTGGTTTACAAAAATTGGTTACAGTTTCAGTTTTTAGATCACATCTGCTTGTTTCAAATTGAAAAGCTTAATTTGTACAATTTTAAGTTCAGAAAACATTAGCTCTGCAAGCGCTGCAGAGATTAGTTTAGTATATGCAAACTTCACAATATCATACGGACACTGTTAAAATTTTATTGAGCTCTCGATGGTCACGGAAGCTGTTTTTTGCGTCAGTGTTCAGCGCCAACGCATTTTTAGTTTCCGTGTGTGTCCATCAATGATTTCCTTAAACAATTTATTTGGTGCACCGTTAACATTGTGAATATTGCATTAGATATACTGTAGTGTTTAGAGTGTGTTTAGTTTCATTAATATTAACGGTCAAAATCCTTACATTTAATTGGTCGACAACCCATGTAATATCCACTTAAACTGTTTTGGTCTCGTTCGCTAAAAACATTCGAGAAAATAAATTTCCGTTCGACAAAATTCTTTTTCAATAAAACAGCTTTAGTATTTGTCAACTATCGTTATTTGGAACAAGAGGCAGTATTCTTAACGGTGTGTCGCGCCTATCGACAGTCAAAAATAGGTCTTCAAACAAGCGAACTACGACAGTTACGAAATTTACTTCACAGAGTAACAGAGTTGAGTTGAATTTAACAAATGGTGCCAAATTTTGCAACTCGTTCTAATTCCAAAATCTCACAACTTATTACTAACTGGTGATAGGTGCTACACACGTTTCAGAATACGCGACTAGGTTGAAAATTGTAACATAAGCTTTCAAGGCAACAGTGACCACCACACACCTCAGAACTGGCCTTCGAAACCGGGTTTGATTTTTTCAACCAGAGCCGTGCCAACAAGTGGGACATTTAGTGCTGGCTTACAGTAATTTCGTTGGGTCCCCCCAACTCTAGTGATGTGTTCGTTTCAGGTGACATCTTTATTCGTGTACCAGAATTGCCCAAAAGGTGACACTGGATCACTATGATACTACTTAAGTAAATTCGCGTTTGAAGTGCTTATAAGCTCGTTGTTTGTTTCCTATTATTTGTGTTATTGGTTTCATTGGCTTCGCTAGAATTTTTTGGCGAGGGCCATAAATATTGTATATAAAATCAATTGCGTTTTGCTTCTCGTTCGCTTCACTCGCGAGTTTTTGTTAAATATTATATATCGTATACTATCCGTCAAAACGTTTCTGAAGATGCCGCTGTTGGTTCTCTATGGCTACACCTATGTTATATTTTTAATTTGTTTGTTTCTTGCTTGTTTGTTGTGTTTTTGTGTGATGTTTTTTATGCTTGATGCATGTCACTGTATTCGTTTAATTTTCCTGTGATTGTCTTCGATTTAAGACTTCCGACACCAAGGGGTTTTGTCATGTTCCCGTCAAGATCGTAACCACATAGCGCCAGCAAGAGGCTACAGCCAGTCTTAGAAAAATATCACCCTATAAAAACTTCAAATATACTTGTAAGTTATTCAAACTCGCTGTAAGTCATAGAATACCGCTGTATGCCCCTCCTAAAAATTTTCAGCCACTCTAACAAGGTAAGTTGGTTCACACCATATCCTGCATAATCTAAGAACTTATGATCTTTGCAAGCTCGCTCATAATACAAACTCGACCAGGTTGTACCCTCTCGATATAAAATCCTGGCTAATTCTTTGATAAATATCGGGTTTTTTGCACTCTTAATTTGTTTTGTTGTTACTGTTGTTTTCTTTCTATCGAATAATCATAGTTTTGCATAGAATGGATTTGTATTGATTTTCTCAACCTTTTACAAGTTTCTATACTTATTAAATTATTTTGTATATGGGGCCGGTATTTTCAAATGTGTATAGCACCTATCATCAATGTTGATAGGGTTTTGAACTCACGAACTCCTGCAGTCGTGGATCTCAAAATTTGTACACAAACAGAGAACACCAATTCTAAAACCCTGCTGATTTGTCAGCCAATTATTTACTGATCATAAAGTTACAAGACCTATCACCAACAAGTATGTGCTACACACATATGAGAATGCGGGTTTTACATTCCAAATAGCTGCAGGTGTAGACTCATACCTTCGTTCTAAATTATAGCTTAACATATGTATACTAAAATTTAGCATTTTGAAATTATTTTTACCAGACAGTTTGTTTGGCCCATGCTAACTCTAAAGGCGTATCTACTAAGTTTAAGCGTAGTTTATGCCCAATCATAGAACATACGCCTCTGAATCTTCTAGACTACCAGCCTCTGGTTTCACATGCCAGTCAATGTATAGATTACGGCCGTAACAGTAGTATACAAATATTCCTAACCCTAAGTCTAAGGCTAAACCAAAGCAACAAATAGTTTATAACTTAAGCTTACTTCATAGTAATCCCATTGAAAAACGGTCCGCCCCTGATGTAAAAATATTATAGATTGTTTGCTTTATATTTCAGGGCTAGATCTGAAATTCAAAGATAAAAAGCACCGATCGGACACCGATTTGTATGAAATAATATGACTCGGATGAAAAAACTCAAAGAAATTGAAAAGATGCTTTAAAAAATCACAGAACACAATAAATACCAGCTAATTTTGCAACCGACCTCGTGTAAAAAACTTTAATATTCGTAAAAAATAATAAACTGTGGCTGAATACCGTTTTTACCCAGTATATATGTGTGTATAAATAATTTATTTATAAAAATATTAAAGTAGCACTACAGCATAATGCTGTTTGTACAAGGGTATGCAAGTTACCTTGAAATGTAACGTCGAACCATTTCTGCGACAACTCGATCTGTATTCAAATTACCTACTCACGCTTACTTGGGCGAGTCAATTTAATACGCTAACACACAAAAATTTGTCTTGAAATTTGTTCTCAAAATTTCACAATTAAAAGTCTGCGATTCAAGGCATATATGTTAGGATTCTCGTCTAAATAACTGCTTAAAACAATCTCAGAAATTTTTTCTAAAATTTAAAACAATTGGTTTTGTGTGCACATAATAATTTTAACAAAAACACCACCAAACACCGTTCATGTGCCGATAGAGCGATTGTTATCTCAAGCAGATAACCGGTTTTGCTCGAACAATTAAATTTTTATCACCTCCACAAACTTGCTAAGCTTGCTAAAAATGCAACTTGCGTTGGGTACAATTTCACCGAGTATGCCCCATTTTACATTAGTTTTTAATTTTTCGATTAATATGTTAATGGACACATTTTATGCATAGAACAAAGTGCCCCACCTTATCACAACAATCACAGATGAATATCTTTCAAGTAAGCTTTAAACACACCTCATCACAGCAATACTAGACGAATATATTTCAACTAAGCTTAACACATATAGTTAGCTTCACCTATACGTCACATAACCGCTGATTTGGCGTACATGAAAAGAAATAGTGCATTCTGTTGTCCCATGGTAACATGCGTCAAAAATAATTTTTATAAACCGCGTGGTGCTGCGCAGAGGCAAACGACAGCGCGCGGTGCCGCGTAACACATAAAAGTATCCACAGCCCTAAACAACTTCATTAATTGTTGTTGTATTTTAGAAACTGAAGTGGTATATCCATCTGACAGTAGAGCACAAAGATAAAGAACCATTGTGTTTAAAATGATTTTTTCAATGAAAGATGAAATTTTAAGCAAAAAAACGAGAAATTTCAAGTTGTAAATTTTAGCTGTTTGTTGTTTGGACAGACGCCGAGTGTCACGGATATGACAGTATAGTTTTTGAGCATGATTCTTTCTATCAATTTTTATTTTAAAAATATTTCAAAATTGCAGACCAAAGGGGATCGGACTGAACATATGCATCGTAATAGAACAAGGATGGTCATGAGACTTAAACTCCTTGAATGCAATTTATCTTTCTTCAGAGAAGTATTCAAACGACGTACGCTAACCCCAAGGCAATCTTTTAAATTTTTTATACCCCTTTCGCATTTTCAGCTATTTATCGGCCGTTGAAAGGTTATCGTTAATCAGAACATTAGTTTTAAAAAAATAGGCCCATAGATGGATCAAGGGCCGATCTTTTCCCGGACTACACAAATTGAGTCAAAATTCGACTCTGCCAGAGCCAAATTCAACTCACTGAGTCACTCAGTGCGTTGAATTCGACTCTGGCGGAGTCAAGTTTGACTCAGTTTGTGAAGTCTGGAAAAGCCTATTTTGAAAAAAGTCAATTTGACTCACCATTTTTACAGCGTATGAAGTAAGCCTATTTTTGCGTAGGCTCAGGCTTAGCCTTAGGCTTAGGCTTGTTCTTGCGGTTTGGCTTAGGCTTATGCTTAGGCTTAGGAATACTACATTTACTGACTAAACTATTTGTGAAACTTACGACATATTTTTTTAAATAATTGGTTTTTCATTGAGTTAGGCACAAATAATCCTAATTTTATTAATTTGTTGTTTCATGTAACTCTGCGGGGCGTACCGTTTTTCCGCGTACCTGCAATAGATTCAACTCACTCTTTAACTATTTTTTTCTCAGACTTAAACTTATACTTAGGCTTTTGCTTAGAAATATGCTTATGCTATTGTTACAACTGTGACAGTAACATTGGTCATTTGCTGTATAAAGTTATCTTTACAGAACAGTAATAATTTCAATTTTTATTTACTAATACTTAATGATACATGTTTTCACATTTTCGCTTATTGCAACTTGGACGCTTAGCATTTTGCAGTCCTCTGTGCAAATTACGGTAACAAGTAATTCAAAATTATAATCCGTTTACTTTCGACTATTTTTCATTCAATATTGTTAATGTGTACAGCAACTATTATCAGTTAGTATTAGGTATTATTAAAAGTCACTAACTATTGTAGTTGGTGAACTCAAAATTTGATACAGCAAATCATACAAAAAATGTGCCTATTTCGAGCCTCAGCATACACTGGTTCGAACGTTTATCAGATCTATCGCCAACTTGTAAAATATTCCACACACATTTAAGATTACGGGCCCTGGGTTCAAGTTTACGTTTTTAAACCCGAGTTTTGTTTCTGTGCTCTAGCTGTTCAATAACTTTTACTTCTTAATAATGGGTAGTTGTTAAAATGATCTTGTCCTCAGCCGCCAAGCCTTTTTAAGTAGAGCGCCACATGATCTTTCACGGGGCGGCAGGCACTGAGCTGGAACCATGCGAATCATTTCGACTACTCCATTATTAGGAAAATAACGCTGAACGTACTTTTAGCGACAGTGTAAAAGTAAGTCCAAAATTAAGCATGAAAAACTGAACGCAGACCTATATGCTAGTCAAATGTTAGGTCTGCGTAGACAGTAGACTTGTATAGTGGATTATACTCTTTGGCTCAAATGAAAATTCACTTAAATTTCAGAAAGATTTCTTGTGTTTTATATTAATATTTTCATAAAAATGGGTTATTGCCACAAAAATTGACAAGTTATTTAACAAAAATCTAGTAACCGCGTCGTTTTCAGAAACACAATATATAGTAGTCGTAGATATACATATATATGTACTAAAATTTATTATTGTCAGTATATTTTTATGCGTCGATCAGTACAAAATTAGACTCACCAGCGATACTATGGCTTCGGGTTTGGTAGGTGTAGAAACGCAATAGACCTGACTTTAAACCTAAGACTTGAGCAAAAAATTGTCTATACACTATCCATGTCCAAGACTCGTAAAAAACTGCGCGCCCATAAATGTTACATACGCAGTAAAGAACAGTCTTTGCTAATATATACGTTTATATATATTTAGATATATAATTCATTTTTTCGTTCATGCTTATAGGTATCTCGTACCAAGCGACAACTGCCAGCTCTACCTAACGGTGCTCAATGTTTCCGAAACCGGGACTGCGCATCCGGATGTTGTATTTTTAACTGTTGCTACATTGGTCTCTGTGTACTGCAAGCTTTACCTGGTCAGGTAACACATTTAAACACTGTACGATACCGCACGATGACGAACGGTAACGGACGGTGTCGGGCGACACCAAAAGTATACGGCCACCGTTACTTGTACTCAAAAATAGATGTCGTAGTCACGGCAACAATTTAACCGTATTCCCAAAACGACTTGACACTGCAGAAATTGACACAATATCTGATCACTGAAACATGATTATCGGTTTGCCTACAACGAATGCACTACTATACTTTCAGCGTAACGTGATTGGTCTAAAATTTGGGCCTTATTTTGCATTAGCCTGTAACTGCTTGATTGAGAGTGTGGAAAAAAAGCGGCCAATGAGGTTCAGTCAACAATTAGTTGTAAACTTGGCGAAAATAATATTAAACAAAACAAGGTATTTACCGTAGGTATAGGCAAATATATGTATACGATCCCCGCGAGCCAAAACCAAACACATGTATTTGTTAAAATTCGCAAATTCTAATATTTTAGAAGAATCCGACTGACTGTTCGTAAAACGATAAGTTTAAAACGATTTGTGATATCAGTATTACCAGCAAAATATAATTTTGAAGCATTGTGTTATCTTTGGAAAAACCCTTGAAGTATTGCGAACGTTATATATACGGCCACTGCTCACACAAGTTTTTGTTCAAGTTATGCTTCAGTTCTCATGACCACAAGTCTCAGCAAAAAATATTCCAAACCTGAACCCTTTCTCACATGAATATTTTCTATTTCGCCTGAGACCTACGTTTATGCTAGGATTCGAACACCAGTGACTGGAGTGGGAGGCGTATACCATCACTACTCAGCTATAGGAGCTTGATGCTCGAGCCCGAGGGGGCTCTCACGTCTTGCGGTGATTTAGTACTATGTATTCGTGTTGCAATTCTTAAACACGGTTCGATATATATTATTTAACGTATATACACTGCGCTGAGTTGCCTGTAGGCAACTCAATGTGAGAAGGGGTTAAGCTTAATCTATTCGAGTCTCGACGAAAACGATGGACCCTTCAAAGTTGCACGTGCCTTATTGCAATGTTAACACAATTATAGTTGATTTCAGATTTGTGGACTGCTCGCGATCAACCCCAGCGGTCCACCGGGGTTTTTGGTTCCACAAATTTTGGGTCGCAAGAAACGAGGCCTGGTCCGACGTCAAGATTTCGGACACGAAATAGTTGACAAGGGTTTCGTTCAAAATTATACACAAATTCAACATTTATTACTTACAACAACACTAACAACAGCAACAACGACAAGAAATCACAGTATTGAATCGTCATGTGATAAACAAAACGCCCGTGTTAACTATAATGACCTGCGCATATAAACAAAACCTAAGCTTAAACAGTCCCGTTTCTAAGTCTATCAATCGCTTTGTTTCTGTGCGAACAAGTCCCTATAAAAATAACATGGCCATTAAAGGCATTTTTTTATATTATCATAACTATACAACCGGGGTTTAGTGCACTTGTTGCCTGCTTTATTCGTATTAAAAATGCATTCTACAAAATGATTTAGCAACATTGCCATGAAATATAAGCCAGGAAACCCCGAAGTACCTATTAACAACTCTTAGAAATTTAATGGAAATTGTAATTTCAAGATGGAACCTTATCATTTTGATATTTTTTCGTGAAAATTAAAGTTTACAGTGCTTACAAATATTAGATAATCAAATCAGCATTTCGTCCAGACTATCGCAGAACAGTGGTAGACGCTGCTAGGACTTTGTTTTATATAACCATTAACAGTAAAATATTTGAATTATAAGACAAATGTGTGCGAAATAGCATCGTTTTGCAAAGTTTTCGGACATAAGCCTTAGAAACAGTTATTTTTGATGAGAATTTGACTTAAAAATATAGAGCAAGTCTCAACCGAACTATTTAATTTTACACCCTAAGATATGTCCAAGACGTTGGTGAGAGCCTGAGTTCGATCCGAAATGTCACCATTTTGTTTACTTAAATAAATTTACTGAATATAAATAAAGCAACTCGTTTACATACAAATACAGAAAGAAATTTGTTTCTTATACCGTAGTTATGTCTTGAATAAGATATTTATGTTTTTCTATCTCACTCACTAGTTTATGAGCTGTTTAAGACTATTAATGTATTATATTGCAAACTTTCTTTAGTATTGAAAATCTAAGAAAGTAGACGTCTTAAATTTTAAAATAATTTTTTGTGTGCACTGCTCCACTGCTCCCTGCTGTTAAAATTAAACCTGTTCCATGCGTTTAAATATAAAAGATTGCCGTAAAAACGAGCATTTGTTAGAAATAAACGTTAGTTATTAAAGCAATAAAAATAATGTTTCAAAAATAAGAACAATATCTACCAGCAGCGAATTCGTTCTCTTAAGCGACGTAAAACTCAAACATAATCCGACTTTTTAGTTCATTGCGCCTAATACATAAGTCTCAGAGTAATGACAGTCTAAGACAAAGCCATCCAATGGATCTATCAGGACCGTAACAGTAATATAAGCATATTCCTAAGCCTAAAGCTGATGCCAAGCCAAAGGTTGAGCATACTCTAATGCTGTCCCACAGCAAATCGTAATAAAAACTAAAATGACATATCGCAGGAACAATTATTGTAGTACAAAATAAATACCAGACGTGAGAAAACTCTCGGTCTTGTACCTTCGGGTAATACCAGAATATTACTTAAAAATAAATAAAAATTATATCATTTGGTTCTAAGGGTTTCGTTATATTCTATGGACAACTCCGCGCCGCTCTGTCGACGCCGGACACGGCTCAAAGCAGCGCCGTGCGTCACAGATAAAACCGTCGCATGAAACCGCGTATTTCTTAAAAATAATTTTTTGACACGAAATGTATTGCCCGCGGTAAGTATAGTGAAATCCTAAGAGAACAATGTTATAAAATACGCAGAATTCAAAATAAAATGTTAACTTCAGAGTATGTAAAATATAGTCCCTTTGCTACCTAAACAATAATCTAAGTTCGCGGCTAAGCCTAAACCTAAACTTGACACTAAATCTTATCACATTTTAGATGATTGTCTCTTGCAAGGATTCTAAAGTTTTTGCACCAATCACCAATTTTGAAAACAACCACGAGTTAAGGATTGCAATTATTTTGTCTGAAAACTGTATTTTCCAAAATAACCATGTCATACAGTGTGTATTTTAAGCTACTAAACTCTTCATTATTTCAACACTATTCTTTTCTCAAATTATATATAAGCTCTGTTTTTCACATTATACATGTTCTGGTTTAACGAGAATTTTGCGGCACGTCACACGCACCTTTTTGTTATACAATAAACACAGCGCAAAATTAAATGCCGCATACGTACAAATGCACAAATTGCTAATATCTGCAAGAATACTATATATACTTTTCAGTAAATCTCGCGACGCTGCACATTGGGCCGCTTCGCCAGCAAAATTGCTACGCTCCGTTGCGTTCAGATACCAAGATTGATGATTTCTTTGCGCAGTTACGTTGTTTCCAAGACGACCGGCGTTGTTGTTGTTGCTTCGCAACACCTGACAATCCGGATTAAGTAGAGCAACGCCAAATTCTCGAATTACCTCGATTATGTTCGTTGCGAACGGAACAATTCGACTGAGAATAAACGTGGACGTTAAGAACATTAAAAGTTTTACAATAAACGTTGTGTTGGCGTCCGTTGTTATTCGAGACCCAAGAATAATTCTGTAGGCTCGTTTTCGAAGTCGTTTCAACATAACACCGTTAAATAATAGTAAAATAGCAACTGGGACGGAATAATCAACTAAATTGCTTAAAATGCCTAAATATGTTATTTTGTAGATACGCTGTAGACGTAATGCAGTTGGTATTATCTCGTAAGAGTATGTGTATTCAATGAAACGGTCGCGCATGTGTGAATGGAGCGTCAGTGGCCGAGTTGTCTGTGGCGTTGTAAACTGATACCGACCTGAACGCAGGATCGATTCCTCGTTGATACGAATGTTTACAGGGTTTGCAAATTTGCCAAATCCGTTCTCTGTAGTTTCCAACAAATTTTTAGTAACCTGTTCACTGATTCTCTCAATGCTATTGTCAAAGTGTTCCATATCTGCCGGTAACCGCTCGGAAACGCTGTGAATGCAAAGCTGAGCTCGGACTTCGAAAAATCGAGGTAAATTAATTAAAAACGCCACAACCCAAATACCAGCAATAAATGTAAAAATGTTAGATTTTCGTGAAAACCTTCTCATTCCAAGCGGATGTTTGATGCTCAAATAGCGAACCAACGTAACCGCAGCAGTAACTAGGGCAGAAGAAGTTTGACAGAAAGTTGCCAGTGGATACGCCAAGACCACCGAGCGACTAATCCACCCTCGTATCCATGGTGATGCTTGTGGGTCGTCTACAAGTCGAGGTGCTACTAAGATGATTAATGCTGTTGCTAAGATACCGGTATCTGTTATAGCAAGCGCGTAGATATAGAACCGAAATGTTGTTGGCGATAGAAGGCGTCGGGCAAGAAATAGGGCTGCAGCTACGTTTACGATTAATCCAGAGCCACAGATTAAGCTTAGGGTCACCCCGCTGAGGGCAAAGGTCATCGTATCATAGACTGCGCCTGCTGGCCGGCACATTTGAACGTAGGTTTTCTTACCAAATTCGAGATGAGCTTCGAGTAGCGCTTCGTCGGAATTTTTCATTCTTCGTCGAGAGAATTTGTTTCAAAAACAAATGAATATAAAATAATACAGGTTATTGAGCGTAAATATAAACTCTTATATGATATTATTACTGACGAGATTGAAATACTAAAATAAAGAATTATAGAAGATATATAATTTCCACTTGGTATAGAGATTTTTACCAAGAAAATTTTTTAACAAGAAACGAGTGTATACTTCTTAATAAAACCGTAATACTATTGTGATTCGTACTTTTTTCAAGAATTTGAAATTTGAAGGAATTCAAAATCGTACTATGATTAGATGAAAATTACCCAATCGTTTCTATTTATGAGATAGTTAAAACGAAGAGAAACTTGGTCGATTAAGGTTTCCTTTATCATAAAACATCAATTAAAGTTTTCCCAAAACCCATATCAAGCGCTCTACTTTCTAAATATTCTCTTAAGACCAACGGATTCGCTGTGAAAGAACAACGCGTACCAACAGTGGCACGCTAGAAAATTTGTGATTTGAAATTGCTCATCTGAAGTTCACAATGTGTTTTTGATCCATTAACCAAAACAATACAGGTCAACAGGGCTAAAAATAGCGATACTGGAAATAATTTTGCACCTTACTGTATTAATAAAACCATTTTTACACAAACAGACGAACTGTGCAAACTTTCTTTTGAGTTTCAGATTGTAATTAAATTTTCGCTAATTAACAAAACTTGACTATATTTTGATAATTTTAGACTCGACTAATTGTACCTATGGTTTATTTTGTCGTAAAGTACACGAAGTTGGGTAAAAATATTTCGGGTAACAATTTTACAAGGCCAGGCTGGCTTCAAGCCGCTCCTGCAACGAGGGATGACTTTAATAAATTAATGCTAAAATTCGAAAGCGTATGAAACAAAACTGCAAATAGAAACAGCGCATTTTTTGTTATAAAAAATTATTCCACATTTTTAGCAATTTAAGTAGAATTAATATTCTTTTAAAATCTTCAATCGGTAATCCGAAGTCAATATCAGGTAAGAAAACTATCTCTATGAAGTGTTCCACACGCTTAGAACGCGTCTTTATCGCTGGACGACATCTATACACATCGCTTGGTAAAACAATTAGCAAGAACTTAAAGATTCCCCAGTACTTATGAATCGAAAATGATCACCATCTTAATAGTTTGCGTAAGTTCCGCTTTAGGTTTGGAAGATAGCGGCAAAATTGGCGCAAAACATAATATTTTCAGTTCAATTTCTATGTAAATTTTGCCGAATTATATACCAATACATCAATCGAGACTAGAAACTGATAGAACTTTTATATTGATTTTCAATCTTAGTAAGCGATTTTGCGTGTTTTTTGCTCATCCCACATTTTGCCAGAATGAGATGGAAAGTAATCAAAGCGAAATTTCGAAAACATTGGTTTGTATCAGACGAACGTTGACTCGTTTCCGGCATGAATATTTTCTATTTCATCTGATGTCTAAATTCAAGTCCAACAATGCGGTCCTGGACTCTTGTAGGACGAGTGTTCACCATTTCAAATGTGGTCATACTATTTCGAAATGAAATTGTGCATACGCCACAGAACATATAGCCACTGCGCTAAGTTCAGTTCTGCCTTTAAGTCACTCACATCTGTGATGTTCACACCGTTTAATTAAAGCTTCTAAAATGCATGAATTATTTTGTGTTCGCATTACATGAACAGTAACAAACCGTTTGTAATGTGGTCAAAGTTGCAGAATATGGTAAAAAAACTCAAAAATTAAAGTAAATCCAAATCTTCGAACTCTATCTTCAAATGTGTGGGCCCATGTAAAGATCAGTGGTGGAACGTTTTTCTGCAGGACTAAGAATCGGCATTCACGAAAAGCTTAAACGTCAACTATAGATTAACAAACTCGGATATAAGTTTAAGTAAAAATTAAATGGCCGGACGGACTAACTGAACGAATATATAATTTAAACTCAATGTAGACCAAGGTATTATTCAGTTTAGGGCAAATTAAAGGTAAACTCATTTTTAGCTTAATATGTATTAAGTGCTGCTCAGAAATTCTGCAGTTTTTAGAATTCATTAGGTTTTGATTAATCTAAAAATTATGTCAGATTTCGACTGAGATAAAGTGAAAGCTATCAGTTAGTTTACTTAATCAAGAATGATAATTTTCTACTGCTAAATTAGCTTAAGCTTAAATCTTGCTCGTTTAAGCCTTTCGAGAAAAATTTGTGGACGGGTATCTTCGAAAATTGGACAGCTTTGTGCAGCTGGTACACGAATTCGAGAGTAAGATCATCTCTAGGTTGCTTACTTGTAAAATCCTGTCGCAATAAATTCTACATGAGAATTCCACCAGAAACTATTTGAATTTAGTACATTGAGCTAAATTTCAAACTTTATTCGCTTGTGCGATACGCCTATTATAAGGCTAATTTTACAGTATAATTAAACTTATATTACGCCAAACACCATTGTTTAATCATGTTGTTTTTAAAGATTTTATTCTCGGAAATTATGTCTTATATAATTAATAGCTGTGTTTCTTTTCAAAACTAAAATATTAACAAATACGTTATATTTGCTGATTTTTGCTAGCTCGAAACCAAGACACTATGCAGCGATTTATATCTAAATAAGGCTAATCATTAAGCAAAAGTTTTTGAAGCTGAGTATAGTAAGCTGCGAAAACATTTTTACCTTCAAAGATCTGACAGGATATTCAATTAAGCCAGCAAAACTAAATTTTTGTCTTGTTTTTGTAAGAAACTTCACCAGAGGATATATTCCTCTTTTCTCTCTTCTTGTATATACACGCCTCTGATCACGATATTTCATTGGCACATTTTTGCTATTTTGCGCATGACTACTGCTACTGTAATTCGAAGACAGAAAATTTTAATATTCAGCTAAATTTAGGGCCAATATTGTCAAATGCGCACACACCTACAAGTAGTTAGCGATTGGTTTTCAATCTGACAAACTAGCGCAACTGTGGCTGTCAAGTCTTTATACTCGTAGGGCAAACCAAACGCGAAAAATGTGCTAAATTTTAACCACACCGTTCTACTGGTTTGAATATAACAAGACCTGTCATCTCTACTGGTGATAGGTGCTACACACATTTGAGAATACGGGCATAGATGTCAAAATGTTTGCTATAGTTTACTTACTTTAACCCCTTCTCACATTGAGTTGCCTATAGGCAACTCAGCACAGTGTATATACGGTAAATAATATATATCGCACCGTGTTGAAAAATTGCGACACGTATACATAGTACTAAATCACCACAAGACGTGGGAGCCTCCTCGGGCTCGAGCGTCAAGCTCCTATAGCTGAGTGGTGATGGTATACGCCTCCCACTCCAGTCACTCGAGTTCGAATCCTAGCATAAAAGTAGGTTTCAGGGGAAATTAACGCCAGTACCGTTCCTGCGTTTAAACCAGAATTTTATATTGTATTGTCGTTTGTTTCAGTATTAACGAACAAGCATCTAGCCGAGATTTTTTGCTATGAAGTAAATATATAGTTCAAGGTTTAAGTTTATCTTCGTACCGCATATATTAATTATCGAGCGGTGATGGTAAGATCCTTCCACGCAACTGATCACAGTTGAAGTTCGATCTTGAAAATACATTTCAGTTAAAATTACATTAGCTCAAGAGCAAACGATTAAGTTCTATGATAAGTTGTGTTGAAGCTGAGGCGCTGTAGGCTCCGGCTTATTATTGGCCTTACATTTATGCTGAGGCTTCGGAAATGTGTATTAGAACGATATTTTAAACGCTTTTCGCATTTCAAACATCTTTCAAAATACTTTACGAATGTGGATAAACTCTAAAATGATTATATTAAACGTGAACTGTTATTTCAGACCAAGTTATTGTTCATGCTAGTCAAAAATGAATTTCCTTTGTTCAAAAACAATTTAACAAAGACGCTCGCAACAGTTTAAATTGGAGGAACAGCAATAAATTTTATCAGTTACACAGTCATATCAAATTTAACCACAAAACAGTAACTTTAATATCAAACCAACACTGTTAATTTCAGTAAATAGACTAGGTTAACTAATCAACATAGCCGGAATTAAACCAGCTCAAAGTGAGTGAATGTTTATTGGTATTAACTCAGAAATAGCCAGAAATGACTAATTCGTGCTCTGAGTTGATTAATTAACTCGCTGGAGTTTACAGTAAATTTGAAGACCTCTAACCAGATTGCAATAAACAACCTATTGCACATCGATATTGACGTTCAAACTGACATATTTTGGCATATAAAGGCGTGAGTTTTTTGTCTGAGAAAGATATATTTTTAGGCAAGTGAGAATCTGATATTTTAGCTCACTTGAAAAATCTTACAGCTGCTGTCTTCGCAAAAAGGACTATTTTGTTAATTAGAAATTTACAAATCTGTATTTTGACGCGGTATATTTCCGATTCGGATAAATAATATATAACCTGTTGTAAGAAATAAGGTTAACCTGAATTTCAGGGCGAAATTCGAAACTTTTTTATGTAGAATTTTTGGTGCGATAAACTGGAACAACGTACTACCATAATTTTATTTGTAAAAAACGCAGACGTTTAAAAATATTTTTTGAAGGTATGTCGGTCGGTATACCTCCATATATACTTACATATATACATTAATAAATATTTGTATCACGGCTCATATAGGTAAGAGCTGCGCAACAACCACCGTTCTTTTGGGTTATAACTGTTCGGCACACTTGAGGCACGGTTAATGCATGCTCCAGCGTGCGTTAACTGTGCCCCAAATGTGGTGATCGGTTGTGCCACGCAGCTTGGATGTAAATAAATTTTTTCAAGCACCATAGTTTTTAACGCTAGTTCAGGCCCGTAGCCAGCTCGGATCAAGTATAATCACATATACACATCCAGTAAAGTTTCTCCCAAGGCCATAAACTCCAGGTTTTAACCCTCTGCTGATTATCAAGTATCCAGTGGGTCATTCTGTGCAATGGGGCCAAGCTGAAATTTACATTTGTTGGGCAGCAATGAAATGGGTGAGAGAGAATACATGTTAGCACAGATCGGCATGAAACCGCTCCAAAAGTTACTAAATTTTCTCACGTAGATCAAGCAATATTCCCCTTTTAGGTAACAAGTAAAGTTTCCCCTTCAGTTGAAAGGCACAAAACTTGACTTGATCTGCCGGCTCAGTATGCAAGAGAATGGTGCTTATAAAACCATTTTAAAATTCCCCTTTTAGGTAACAAGTAAAGTTTCCCCTTCAGTTGAAAGGCACAAAACTTGACTTGATCTGCCGGCTCAGTATGCAAGAGAATGGTGCTTATAAAACCATTTTAAAATTCCCCTTTTAGGTAACAAGTAAAGTTTCCCCTTCAGTTGAAAGGCACAAAACTTGACTTGATCTGCCGGCTCAGTATGCAAGAGAATGGTGCTTATAAAACCATTTTAAAATTCCCCTTTTAGGTAACAAGTAAAGTTTCCCCTTCAGTTGAAAGGCACAAAACTTGACTTGATCTGCCGGCTCAGTATGCAAGAGAATGGTGATTATAAAACCATTTTAAAATTCCCCTTTTAGGTAACAAGTAAAGTTTCCCCTTCAGTTGAAAGGCACAAAACTTGACTTGATCTGCCGGCTCAGTATGCAAGAGAATGGTGATTATAAAACCATTTTAAAATTCCCCTTTTAGGTAACAAGTAAAGTTTCCCCTTCAGTTGAAAGGCACAAAACTTGACTTGATCTGCCGGCTCAGTATGCAAGAGAATGGTGCTTATAAAACCATTTTAAAATTCCCCTTTTAGGTAACAAGTAAAGTTTCCCCTTCAGTTGAAAGGCACAAAACTTGACTTGATCTGCCGGCTCAGTATGCAAGAGAATGGTGATTATAAAACCATTTTAAAATTCCCCTTTTAGGTAACAAGTAAAGTTTCCCCTTCAGTTGAAAGGCACAAAACTTGACTTGATCTGCCGGCTCAGTATGCAAGAGAATGGTGATTATAAAACCATTTTAAAATTCCCCTTTTAGGTAACAAGTAAAGTTTCCCCTTCAGTTGAAAGGCACAAAACTTGACTTGATCTGCCGGCTCAGTATGCAAGAGAATGGTGCTTATAAAACCATTTTAAAATTCCCCTTTTAGGTAACAAGTAAAGTTTCCCCTTCAGTTGAAAGGCGCAAAACTTGACTTGATCTGCCGGCTCAGTATGCAAGAGAATGGTGATTATAAAACCATTTTAAAATTCCCCTTTTAGGTAACAAGTAAAGTTTCCCCTTCAGTTGAAAGGCGCAAAACTTGACTTGATCTGCCGGCTCAGTATGCAAGAGAATGGTGCTTATAAAACCATTTTAAAATTCCCCTTTTAGGTAACAAGTAAAGTTTCCCCTTCAGTTGAAAGGCGCAAAACTTGACTTGATCTGCCGGCTCAGTATGCAAGAGAATGGTGCTTATAAAACCATTTTAAAATTCCCCTTTTAGGTAACAAGTAAAGTTTCCCCTTCAGTTGAAAGGCGCAAAACTTGACTTGATCTGCCGGCTCAGTATGCAAGAGAATGGTGATTATAAAACCATTTTAAAATTCCCCTTTTAGGTAACAAGTAAAGTTTCCCCTTCAGTTGAAAGGCCAAAACTTGACTTGATCTGCCGGCTCAGTATGCAAGAGAATGGTGCTTATAAAACCATTTTAAAATTCCCCTTTTAAGTAACAAGTAAAGTTTCCCCTTCAGTTGAAAGGCGCAAATCTTGACTTGATCTGCCGGCTCAGTATGCAAGAGAATGGTGCTTATAAAACCATTTTAAAAGCGGCGTCGGGAATTCTGAAGTCCTATAAGTGGGTCTTAAATTTTTCTAGAAGTGACGAAAATTTTCATGGAGGTCTGAGCAACCCTTTAACCCTTTCCGTTCTCTGCTGCGTGCCCGTGCTATTCAAGTAACGAAACATTGTGCGTTCTGGCACCGTGATACAAGTTAATTGTAGCCCGGTTTATTGTCCTTCCAATATACAAACGCACGCTGCTAACGTTGCTTCAAGCCTGCGGTGCACTCGGTCATCGCTATCGGGCTGCGTGCCTGACTCAAAAACGCGTGTCGCGCAGCCGTGCAGAACTCGAGCTATCGCAGTGGTTATACACTAATAAAATCTCCATTGATAAGCGTCGGGTTTTTTCCATATCCAGATATCCGGCAATTTTTGTCGGACATTTATCCGGGTATCCGCAATTATATTTTCTATACGAATATCCGAAACTCGATTTTGCGTACCGTGCTTTCCGAACTTCAATTTTCATTTCTTAAGCACTTGTGTTATCTTGTTGGTCTAAAACAAGTACTATAACCCACAATGTGATTGTTATGAGCGCCTGACGCTTGCGTAAGAAACGAGGAGCATTTTCTCTGCATCTAAAGTTTAACATCTACAATTTTTGCTATATATGGCAAAATTCAATATAAATTAAAAATATCTACGCTAAAAACTATAGAAATTGCCAACTGACCATGCATCAAACGTTCAAAAAAACTCAACTTTTTTGAAATCGGTGCCTCGATAATAAAATACATTTAAAATAGACTGCTTACAGACCGTCAGTGAAGATAATGTTCAAAATTACGTATGCTAAGCGTTGCTGCTTTATTATTAGGTTTTCGCGGATTGTACAAAAAGTTGTGTGTTTGACAACTGTTCATAAAACATGTCAACTGCAGATTTAATCCAGCATCATTTTCTCTGAAATTCTTCTAAATATGAGCTCATAAACAAAGTATAGCAAATCCAATGAATAAATATTAAAATAAATAAATAAATAATAATAATAATAATAATGATAATAATAATAATAATAATAAACATTAAAGAAGCCGTACAGAAAATCACAACACGTCATATTAGCGTTTCAGAATAAATTCAAAGATTGTAAGCGGGAAAAATAACATAGAACTTTGATATAACGCAAATGAATCAAGTAAAGGAACAGTAATTAACAACGCAAACTTTGGTCTCCTGGCGTAGAAATATTTTTGAACAGAGTCGTAGGCTTGACGGCTTCCCTTAGGCTTAAGGTTAGGCTCCGATTAATGCTTATCAGAGCTGCACATGACTAAAAGGTGAACGCAGGACGGGTAAGTAAATGTTGACACGAGTATACCAGCGTGTTTTAAAGAATTACAAGGTGAGTGTTAAAACTTGTTAATATTTACCAGCTTGAAACTTTAAACTGTTTTGACCGTATGATTGAAAAATAGTTGCGAGTATTAATATCAAACGCACTGTAAGATTACACAATTGTATTGAACACAGAAGAAAACATAAGGGCGGGTAAAGGCCGGCCGCGTATTAACGGTAAAGGTATTTTGCGCGGGTACAGCCGCGGGTAAAAAATAAAATTTCCATAAGTAAAGCGCGGCGTAAAACAATCTTTACCCACTCACACCTCTTGTGCTTAGCGTAGGAGGGAACCTGTTGAAAACACAAGCCCAAACTGTCGATGTAAATAAATTGCAAAATAAATATGCAATTTTTACTGGATCATTTTTTTTGTACCTGCACGTTTCTCACTGCACATTTGTTATATTGAAAATAAAAATATTACAAACAAAAGCAATTATATTTTGAAATGCAAATCATTTAATATTCAGTAATTGAAAACTGAGTTTCAAACCAAAACGCCTGTGAAAATCTATTTGTTTTAGATCTAAAATTAATCCTGCTAAAAATAGGCAACGATAGTGTCAAAATGTGACCTTTAATAATTTTGTTGCTTGCTATAAATTAACCATGTAAACTTTTTTCAACTCAAACGTTAGTCCAAAATTATAATTTAACCAGAAATTTGCATTGGGGTAAGGCAGATTTTTTGCCAGAACAAGCCAAATTTTTTTAACTTAGAACTTTTTAATGTTATCCAAAAACATTTAAGCATCTCGGCAGGGAAACAGAAGTCCAGTAGACTGGCAACACCTCTCTGTGTTTTCCCTGATAGTTGCTTTTGTGAACTCGGGAAAATTTCTGGTGAACAATATTAAAATTTTAAAATATTTTCATAAAATTTCGCTTCGGCAAGCAATAAAGTTTGATGAAAAGTCCACAAGTTAAAACGCGATGGGTGTATTTATATATACCGTTTTTGGACAACTATAATTTAGCTAACTGATTAGTATTTATATAGAACACGCACCCGCCACAATCGACAATATTAAACGTATATTAATACTTCGAGTTTGAACTTTGCTAACCTTAATTTATACTCGCCTTACTTATATTGTTTCGTCTCGAGTCTTTATTTATTTCAAACCAGAAAATATGCTAAATTTAGAAGTTATTTTAGGTTTTCGCAATTTATATTCGCTGTTTATTTGATTTTGATTCGAAACTGCGAATGAAATTTTCCATTTATCGCCAAACTATAAAATTATCAAACCAACTGAACTTAATTTTAGATTTTCAACTTCGGTATGTAAAATTGAATATTCAAAATAGATTGCCTCATAAATAGCACAGAGTTTGCGGCGCTGGCAATCTGTTGACATTTGATGAGCTGTGATCATCTGTATTTTAACTTGGGTTTTAGTTACTAAGACAAAAAACTACTTACCGTCAAGGTTTGTGCACTCTGATCCGCTGCCAAATTAATCACAAAAATTACGATAAATGCAATATAACACGGTAAGCCAAATGACGGAAAATATAATTCCATACGCCACCAATTCTTCCGTGCCCCAAATTTGTTGAAAAACCTCACAATCACTGCAACAAGAATTCTGAGCTTGCTCACAAAGTTTTCTCGCATTCCCTGCCGTCTATATTCCTCCAGTCAGCCACAACATCACAAATGTACGCTTTTTAAAATATTTTACCACCCATTGCATTCCTTCAACCCATAGTCACAGCATGCATTCGAGTGCTACAGTATCATCTTGCTTAGACGTATGTTTAATTAGAACAAACCGATGATTAATATTTTCCAACGCTTATCGGGTTGAAATCATGGGCCAACGTTACTTTTAGGGCCATAACAGTACATTAAGCGTATTCCTAAGCCTAAGCCTAAGCTTAAGCGTTGCAAAAGCGTACTCCTAAGCCTAAGCCTAAGCCTTAGTAAAAATGTAGTCTAGAATGTAAGCATACTCTTTCACAGACCCACCAGAAAAAGATTCGGACCTAAAAGTAACATGGGCCAAATCATATACAAAGCTTTGACAGAGGTAAATATAGATGCCATAGGCATTTAAAAAAAGTGGCTAATTTTATAGATTTCGACAAGCATACTTCTGCGGTATGTACCCGTTTTAAAGGCCACTGGTTCAAAAGTTATGGCTGTCTAAAGTTTGATTTTTTACCATAACTTTTGAACCGCCGGCCGTGCAGTCACAAAATTTTTAACTTTGAACCCAGCTCGTCGAGATCTACAGGATATGTATAAGCCACCTATTGAGTTTCAAGGGCAGTACAGATTCTATATCTGCGCCAGAAACGGTCTTGTTTTGAACTCAAATCCTACGATTTACGATATTAGCTGTCATGGGACAAATTGCAAATGTGTAAGGCAAAATTACATTTGTAACACGAAGATAGAAGTTTCAAGGTAAAAAAAGTAAATTTCGGGTCTCAGACCTGTTGATATTATCGACATTATAACATCTCGTAAATTATGCTGCACGCAACAGTTAAGGGTGAGACTCCGTTTGGGGCTCGTATTTTGTATTAAGCCATTGCCTAAAATTAATTATTTCTCAAAAAATTTAACTGATATGTTTTTCGGCGTTGTGTAGGTGCCACACCCACTGGTTCCTACAGGATTGATTGACCGTGAAAAATACATTTTTGAAATCATGTTTTGAAATTCGAAATCAATTTTAACTGACAGCTGAACAAAACCAAACATATCATGTTAGAAATCTTTAAAATTTTCGACTTTGTAATTCCTTAAAGATTAAATTTACAACTAAAACTTTGAACTGAAATGTTTAACGGAATCGTTACACTGGTGATTTGACAGCTCGCATGTCACTGGTGAAATTCGAAGAATATTTATTGACTTTTGAGCAAATTCTGTGTTGGAGCCCAAGCCCAAAGGCGTGAGCGCATTCCAAAAAAGTTAAGTAATCTCATACATGATGCCGAAAATGTCATTAATTTTTGTTGAAAACGTAGTCAAACGCTACTCATATGGGATTCGCGTTTTAACTGGCGCAACCTGGGACACGGTTTGTTCCTGTTACAATAGCGGGCTACGTTTTGTCTGCACGTCGATCCGCTGTCAAATTAAAAAACTTTTGAATTGTCTGCTACGCTTATGTGGCATTCACTGTTTGTACTGCACTATCATGTCATATTCAAAATATTTTCCGTCTGTTTCATATGACATGTTTGTGCTTTGAAGATATGCAAGTCGAAAACTGACCACTTTGGATAGGGAAATTTAGCTCATATGGCGGCTAGTAGTAACGATATGTTCCTTGTCTTATATATAGTTACATTGCTATTTAGCACACCTCAAAGATTAAAGACGACCTATTACAAAACAATGCAGAGACAAGCCTGTAGCCTGTAGGCTATCTGCCATTGGAAAAACTGTAATGTACGGAGCACCTACATGTACTTTAAAACAAGCTGCCAAAAATTTTATATTTAGTTCATATTCAATCTTCCTAATCCAACATATATTCAGAATTCTGGGCAATCTTATGAAATAGCTTACGTATTTTCGTTCAGGCAATTCAGCAAAAAATTCGCATATATTCTACGCGACAAGCTTTCTTTAACCATTTATCACATGAATATTTTGTATTTCCCCTGAGAGCTACTTTTATGCTAGGAATCGTACTCCAGTGACTAGAGTGGGAGGCGTTTACCATCGCCACTTATAGGAGCTTGACGCTTGAGCCCGAGGGTGCTCTCACGTCTTGTGGTGATTTAGTACTACGTATACGTGTTGTAATTGTTAAACACTGTGCGATATATATTATTTACGTATATACACTGCGCTTGAGAAGGGGTTATAGATAGTAAACTGAAAATTTCTCACTAAGAGCGTTTGTCTTAAAAATTAATAAGCCAAAAGGATCAGATTATCATTATTCATGTCTCTTCATTTACGCTCAGCGTGACTTTTTGTTCACCATAAAACTTTCTTTGAAAGATTACAGTAATCCCATTCGTATAATATAGAAATCAATTCAAAAATTAATCTATTATATAATGTTTTAGCTACAGATTTCTCAGAAATGAAGCTTTTAAAGTATGAGCATTACCAGGAGATTTCGACAATAATAATTCCGATTTGACGCAAAATATCGGCTCAATTGCGTTTTAGCGAAAAATTCTTAATGCTATTCAAACTTCAAACGAAATGATTAAAATTTCTAAATTTAGAGAATATGACAGTGTTTCTAAAACCCTACGCCGACATACTTTACTATGGCTCGTTCATAAAATAGGACAGGAGCAAAACTGGAAAGTTAAACAAAAGTTTGAATTTAAGTCTAAAGCAGGATTTGATTAATCAAAATATTATCAATATTCATGACGGTTTATACTAAAGTTTTCAAAATATTTGTAACAAACACACTTACTGTAATGACCCGAATAAGAGGAGTTACAATTTTGAATCCCAGTAAATAAGAAACTGGGATCCCTAATAAAATTCCGTAAGCGAATAGAGTTCCTTAACCCTAATTAGAGTCAATAAATGTCAATTGTCCCTTATTGTAGTGCATAAATAACTTCATTCCCAAATAAAGTAGAGTTCAAAAGATTAAAGCATACATAAGTTTTGAAAGTACATTCCATAGCATGACCTGGCATTACCTGTCGCTCAAGCTGTTATACAACACTAATAAACGTTTAATTCCACGGATAAAAGCAGTACTAGATATATTCCAGTAACGAAGGGTGTCGGAGCGCCAGTTAAAAATGGAAAGGTCAAATAAATAACAGTCCCAGTCTTATTCGAGTCACTACAGTATTGCATAAAGAGCGGCATAAGAAGTGGTGAGTTGCAAATAACAGTGGCGTGGATTGGAAGATATTAACCGTCAATTTTTCAACAAAAAAATTATAAGGTTTGCAAATTCGACACGTTGTTTGCATTGGGTTGACCTACTTCTGTGCCACCTTTGTAAAAAATCAACCGCTAGCTGGTGATGATGCTAGGCGCATTTGAGAATATGGTATCTACGTCTTAATGGTAAGTCTAACCCTAATAAGCCTGAAAAAGGTGGCAATATACCGGGCAAGGCTTACTAGTGAAACAAGTTTACTTCAGCCTACTATAGCTAAGTAGCGTTTGACTACTTTTTCAACAAAAATTGATAACATGTTCGGCATCCTGCGGGAAATTACTTCAAATATTTATAATCCGCCCATGCTTTTGGGTACTCGCACTGAAGTTGCTCAAAAGTCAAAATTTTTTTTTCCAATTTCACCAGTGACAAGCTGTCACATCGACGGTGTAAAGATTCCAAGTAAATATTTCAGTTCAAAGTTTTAGTTGTCATTTAATCCGTAAGGAATTACAAACTCGAACATTTTAATGATTTCTAACAACAAAAATTTTCTGCTCAGCTGTCAGTCAAAATTGATTTCGAATTTCAAAACATGATTTCAAAAATGCATTTTCCACGTTCAAACATTCCTATACGAACCAGTGGGTGACTCCCACTCAACGCCGAACGTGGCAGTTAAACTTTTTGGGTAATGACGAATAATTTTAGGCATTAACTTATACGAGCCAAACAGCAACGCCTCCTCAACTTTAACATATACGTAAGTTGCCCAGTGCGGGGGTTTGAGGTGCACAACCCCTTTTAAAACACAATAAATGACAACTTACCGAGAGAAAAACCTTCCATCCTCCGCAGACAACTTTATAAATTAAGTTCTCTGGGGGCTGCAACCACCATGAAACCCCTGCAATTTTAAAGGATCCGAGCAGGATGGGAAGCTGCCGTCCCTTCAGTCCCCTGCACTAAACGATTCTGGCAATTAAACTGTGAAGACACAGTAAAACACTTTGCTCAAATGCTGAACTCTGAACCTAAGACTCAACCCAAGCCGATTCTGATTTTCTCAGGATATTTTGGATTTCCAAGAAAAATTGGGATGTTGCCCGTGATATATTGCTATTTTGGGAACTTCGTATATAACATGAGATATTGCTATTTTGGAAAATTGGGATATTACCCGGTAAATCAGATTTTGAAAAATTGGGATATTACCCAGGAAATTAACATTTTGGGAATTTGGGATATTACCCGGGTAATAGCAAGGAGGGACATGTTCCATACAAGGCCTAGTTACTATGAGCAACTAACGGCAAAATGTGTACACGAAATAAATAATGTGTAGTGATTAAAAATTATTACGCGTACGCATAGCACAATACCCTAACAAGAAAGTGGAAATGTCCGCAAACCACTAGTGTTAAGTGTCGATGTTGATGTAATGAGTATACAATTTGAGCTTCTAATGAATAAGTAACAACACAAAATATTAGCACCAGCAATGGCGGATCCATGGGGAGGGCCACCCCGGCCGTGGCCCCCCCAACAGCATCTCGACAAAAATTATATAGCAATTTTGTGACAATAGAACGTGGTTTGTGTGTTAGTCAAAAGTAAGTTTATTGCCTGTGAAATTTTGGCCCTCCCCATTTTGAGATCCTGGATCCGCCACTGAGCACCAGCACCACATCGGCTGCTAAAGATGGGTAAATCGACCCGTTTGCTAGACGCGTAATCAGGGCGTTTATACCCCCAATCTATAAACCAATAAATGTTCATTCACTGTGGCACATTCCAACAATTTTAAAATCGTGTGAAACTTTCTGTTCGCTTGGCTTTCAAATTCTCCAAAATTAACTTTTACTTCTGGTTGCCCACTGCCATCATAACGGAAATCTGAAGATACGCGGCAGCAGGTTGCCGCATAGTGTCCAGTGTATTAAGGTTGGGTTCATTTTATATATATTTTATTTATTGCACCGTAACAACTAATGTAAAATACAATAACGAGGTATATATCAAAGTATATTGTGCAAAAATAATTGTTTCAGAAACACATATATCACAACTAAAAGTAAACAGGTTTCTTAGAACGACAATAAAATTGCGTCGAATTTGGACCCCAAATTCAAACATACAACCATTTTCTGACGCATCATCCATAGAAAAATTGAAAAGTATTAGTCTGATTGCGTAGGTTCGCTCGGGACACCACACCATTATAAAATATGCCGCTTTAAAAAAAGAGCAACGCTGTCAATCGACGCGATTTTCCTGTGATGTCGCCGCTGCCGATGTAGCAAAGTCAACGCTTGTTGTCGCAAGCGACGTGTTACTACATCGATGCGATATCGATTTGAGCGTTCCACAACGCGAATTTGTATCGCTGTCAAGCGATGCAATAGCAGCTGCGGCAGCGCTCAAATTGTACATTCGTGTTGCTCGATGCTGATGTGCACGTAGTGCAATTGCAACTGCACACATCAATACCGATGCGATTGCAATTGATGCAATTGCGATTGCAGCGATCGCAGTGGCACTCAACGCGGTAAAAGCGTGTGTGGCATCTTCTGTGTATCTAAAAATTGAACTATTGGCAGTTGGGCTAATGAGACTTAAGCGATGTAACCGGGCCCGTAACCAGAGGGTCAGGGCACGGGAGCTTACTCCGTGGAAGAATTTTGGCCCTCTCTAGAAATGTTATAACCCTTGCTTGTAAGTCGTTAAAAACAGCGTATGCCTCTTTTGAAATATTTTAACCCCTTAACAAGGTGAGCTAGCAACGGACCTGAGAGTAATATGAGCCGACGATCAGACCCAACAGCCTAATCCTAAGGATAAGTCTAAAAAAGCTTCAGTCTAAAGATCGGACTAAGCAGCTCGAGCTTAAACGACTGTGATAAACCGCAGAACTACGCTAGTGCAAGTAACGTGGGCTGCGGGTTTCAAAACTAAATTGCCAGTAAAATTTCCTTGAATTAAATAAGCAAAATGTGCCGCTAAGTAAACACATTTTTTAATGACTGTCATAAATGCAGGAAATATATCATTGTCATTTGTTTTGTTTAAAACCTATCATTAACTAAATAATAGTTGTCCTGTCAAAAATAAATACAGGTCAAATAAGCATGTGCATGCTACCCGGAGGGGACAAGGGTTCTTTTCAAAACAATTTCCGTCCCAGAAAAGTTTTAGCTTACTTTTATGCTTAATGAAATAAACCACATGAACCTGTTAGAATAGTTTGGGCTCCGTAGAATGTTGAGCTGACTACGTGTCTGGGAATAGACTGTGGTTACGTTGTTTACCTTTCGACGGTAACACATTTATACAGGAATGTTTGTCGGTCGGAAACTGACGCATCAGTGACGCACTGGATTTTGACGTTTTCTTGGCGCAATGCCAAACTGTCATTCATCGCAGTAGATGGCGATTGGCTAATGTTGTCAAGGCGTTCGCATGTTTGTTGTTGTGATCGCGAGCAGTGATCTGAAAAATCAATAAATTTTATAAAATTTTCTTTGAGAAAGTTTCTAAAAACATCGAATGAACTGATTATAATTTTTACTTGGCTGTTGCTCCAAAATCTAATTGACCTTCTTTAAAAGCAACGAGAACGTAAACGTTACTATGACTACTGATTTGTTGATATGACGAAACTGGGGGATATCAGTAAATAGTCGTTTAATAAAATGATGGGTTTATACGCTTTTCATGTTTCAAAAATATTTTTTCAAAACGGTTTCGAAAGCCGAAAATTTTTTCAATTAATCCCTTGTGAAGAACAACTCTGTTCGTAAACGGTTTTCGCATTTTAGAAGTTTTTGACACGAGTCCATATTAAAGCACAATAAAATAATTTTAAACTAAAGACAAAATATTTCAAACGAAACACTGACTGTTTGTTTACAATCTGGGCCAATGTATAGCACAAGGGCTTACCATATTCCAAGGTGGAAAACTTATGACTAGAAATGCAGTGCAGCCACTCCTGTATGACGGCTAAGAATTCCGCTGGTTTGGTAGGAAAAATAACAAGCATAATTTTGGTTGGGAAAAGTGAAAAATTCAGACGCCTGAATTTTCCAGGTTTCTTTTCTCGGAAAACTTAAACAACTAAACACTTAGGTTTTCTCTAGGTTTGGTAGGTAAAACCAGTTTGATTGGTATGTCTGGAAAATTGGAAAGTGTGGTTAGGTTTGGCAAACGGGAAATATTAAAAATGGAAAATCCAAGCCTAGGTATATGATACTTTTTGCTTGATAGGGAAAGTTAGAGGTGTTGGCGAGGTTCCGAAAACGGGAAAAGTGGAAAATTTGAACGCTGGCTTTCACGTGGTTTGGAAATGAAAGTCTAAAGCGAAGATTTGGTTTAGAAAACGGGAAAATTCAAAACGCGTATGTTTTTCCTGGTTAGGCAGGCAAAATCTGAAGCGTCGGTTTTGTTTAGAAAACGGGAAAAGTAGATTATTTAAACGACCTAAATTTTTCCAGCCAAAAACGGTGCTATAGGAATTACCTACTCAATCTTTACGATTAGCGCCGTTGCAGCAGGAGGTTAAAGGTATATCTGTAAACAAAAATCATAGGACTCAGCATAAAAGTGAAGCCTAAATGAAACTTGTGCGTAAAGATTGGTATTATGTTAGATGTGCTAAACATTGCTTCGGTTTATGGAATACATTTTTAAACAGCTAAGCCTTAAAGAGGAGTCAGTATTAAGAAATTATACTAAACGACATTGTTTATCAACTATATTTTCAAACAGCTGATCATTCATTTCTTTTCAAAAAACTTACAGAGTTTATTAATTTTAGAATCTAGTAGGCTTTTCTTAAAGACGCGTCAATTTTGCGTTATGTTCCTCAGGGGGGGGCTGCTGCCCTTCTGCACGCCGTGAGATTTGAAGGGATACTAAGCAGGATAGAGGCTACCGCCCCTCAAGCCATCTGCGCTAAGCATTTCATTATTGAAACCACTAAAATTGCTGAAATAGTTTTGAACAGTTTGGGGCTTCAGTATGAGTACCGCATAGTGTGGGGGTTTGGAGGCGGCAAGCCCGCATTCTACCTAGTATTCCATCAAATCGTAGGGGTGAAACCCACATTTTGTCGTAAACGTCAAAGATTGTGGGGGTTTCATTTTGTACAGAAGACAGGGGCGGCAGTCCCCCAACCTGCTTATTGTCCCTTTAAATCGCAATGAGGTTCCACTATTTGTCTTAATATACGTGAAAGATTGCGGCGGAGGAAAACTTTTGAATTGTGGGGGAAACTGCAAATTTGCGTGAATTCTACAACTTTTAAATTTTCCACTTTTCACGTTTTCCCAACAGAACCTATGCTTCAGATTTTCTCTACTAACCTAGGGATAATCTATGCGTTTAAATTTTCACTTTTACCGTTTGCAAGCCAACTTTACAGCACAGATTTGCCCTACCGAACCACGGAACATCCAGGCTTCTGAATTTTTCACTTTTCCATTTTCCCAGCCAAACTTATGCTTGTGATTTTTTCTACCAAGGCAGCGGAGTTCCCAGCCGTCATACAACAGTGGCTCTGCTATACTTCTGGTCATAAGTTTTCCACCTTGAAAAACAGGAAGCCAGTATGCTATACATTGCCACTATCTGAAACACACCATAGCATTCTTTTATTGACGTCCAACAATTTACTACTGGATACTCTTGTTCGAGAGTAACATGGTCGATTTCAATCGTAATAGGAGCCGACCTCGTTTGCGATACAACAGTTACCAAGAGTAGTAAGAGCAAATCAACTGATTGTAGAAATCGTAGGCATTCGATTAAGTGGCATGCGGGAATCTTTTGTACTAAACACATCATTTTAGGACTGTTCGAAGGGTCGAAAATTGGTGAAAGCAAAACGTGTTAAATTTTCAAAACCATATTTTTACTAAAATTTATTGCGATCAGAGCGAATTCATTAAATGTACGGTATCCTGAAACAGCAATTTTGATAGGCAATAAATATATGTATAAATCAGGGTGCGGCCTTCGGCTCCGGCAAAATATCGACATCCGGCCCTGGCTTCGGTATTTTAGTTTTACCGAATGTTTTTTGAAAACTTCAAAAAATTGAAACAAGTATTTTTATTTATGCCATTTATCCTGGAACTGATTGACTTAGTTGCATATTTTTTGTCCATGTAATGTAACTGTTTGCATGTACCCGTATACGCTCACTATTTTTATTGGGTTACAACAACGAGTGTTGTGTGAGGGGCGCAGCAGTATATATTTCAGCATATTCCTATTATTACTAAGCGTAAGTTTAAACTTTAGCGTAAAAATACGTGGATAATTAAGGTTAAGCCTTAGCATAAATAATAGCCTTAATCCTAGACAAGGACGGGTGGTTTTGGTCAATTTATTGTCATCACCGAAAAAACTAAAATTTTCAAACTGAATCATTTCTAATGCTTGTTTCGTAGTGTTTTGTGTGTTTTCAGAATATCTACAAATAGTTGTTACGTAACTACGAAAATTCATATATGCACAGCGAAATTCTATTCATCAGGAATCACTTACTTCAACAATATTAACTTCTACTTTTTACAGGTTTACCAGCATTTGCTGAATCCAAGACTTCGAGTTCCAAAACTTTGAGACTCAAAAAAACCGAGACCTGCTAAATACCGAGATTTGCCGAAACTAGACTCCCACCCCTGATTCAACGGAAAACTGGATGTCCTTAAAATAAACATGGGCCAAAAGTATTGCAACAGAACGCAACGCTACAAAAACATGGAATAGTGGAATAGGGTTGTTCTTAAAGTGTTAAAAAATATATCGGTGTAAAGTGTTAAGCTTCGACTCGTAAACACTTTTGATACCTGAAGCTACGTAAGGAAGAATTGTTAGCTACGTTCCAATATTTGAACGCAATCTAGTATATCAAGTTGCGGCCGGATATTAGATTATCCGACTTCGGCACTTGTTGGTATCCGGTTGGACTTCAATATATGTCTACTGTAGTGACCCGAATAAAAGGAGGTTCCACATTTTGCGTCCCAATCAATAGGAGTCCGAATCCCTAGGAGTTCGTAAGCGGACGGAGAGTCCCTAAACCCTAATTAAAGTCGATAAATGTCAATAATTATCCCAATTTCTATGGCATAAATGATTCCAGGACCAAATACAGTTCAGTTCGAGTTTAAAGCATACTTAGTTTTGTAAGTACATTCTTAACTATCACCTTGTATTATCGCTCAAGGTTTTACTACAAAACAAATAAACGATTGATTCAGCGGATATTTTCAATACCGTATATCAGTAACGGAGGGCGGATTAAAGCAAATAACAGTCCGTAACCGAATTAACAGGGTGATACCCACCGGAGAGGCCAAATAAATATCAGCCCCCCTTTTATCATATGTATACAATAGAAAAATTTCATGCGGAAAATGAAGCTCTATTGAACTGAAAGAACAATGACGTCTTCAATCTTCAATTGTTTTGCAATAACTCTAAAGTAAAACGTTTCACAATTTGAACATCAACAAAATTCAGCCAAAGAAACTCGAGCGAAAACTTTAAAGAAATGAAATGGAAAAATTTAAATATTTGGCCATTCAAAAATAAGTATTAAACACCGTTACAGACGATCTGAGCTCAAATAAAGACACAATTAAAGTAATACACTGTGTTAATATTATTGCAATAAAATGCATTCGTGAAGTTATCATCGCACAAAATATAGCTCTGTACACAAAAATTGCACTGCGTTTCAATATGCAGTGTCTTTTGTAGCAAAAGTTTTCTAATTTCAACTCCATCGCCTCGCAGCGGGGGGGTTTTATTACCCGCTACGGCGAACAAAAGAATGCGATTTAAGTGTTCATCAATATTCGAAACTCAAATCACTGAAAAAGTATGTCATCTGGCCATGTGTTTTAATTTAAAACATGCTATTCAGCAGCGGGTCCAAAAATTTCTGACGGAAGGAGGCGAACAGGCAACATTTATGAAACGCAACTTTTACTGTATGCTGTTGTGCCAATTTTCTGACGGAAAAATTGTAAGCTAAAGGGACCCTAACATTTAATGACAAAAAATTTTCTGACGGGAAAGAGCGCACGCCCCTCCCCACTGCCGCCTCACTTCTGGATCCGCTATTGATGCTAGTAAGCATATAAATACTTGTAAATCATGAGGTGGCTATGGACTTTGCACCAACATGTGTTAGACTATATATTCTAGGCTCGATATACCTATTTTGAACACGGTTCATTCTAAATTTCACAACAAATTTACCAGTTTACCTATACAAGACTTGTTCACAATTAAGGAATTATGTCAAAAATACAACGCTCGATTCGTTAAAATAAATTGACGACAAATATAACTTAGTGTTGTCACTAGTCTAATGTTTTTTGTATTCAGTTTTCTCGAAACTATAGCTCCGTGTAAATTAGGTAAAATTCCCACTAGTGGTACTTTATCAATTCAAATTTCTTCTAATGACAGCTACGGGGCTTCCGTCAGAAATTTCTGGATTTGCCCGAGACTAAAATCACTCTCTGTATAATGAAAGATTGACATTTTAAGTCTTTTTCCATACACCCAGTTTCAGTTCAGTTTGAGATAATTTAGCGAAACTTAGCCTTTGACGTTTCTATGAGTATAATCTAAATAAAAATTGAGTGAAATCAAACTTGAATCACCCGACTGTGTCAAATTTATCTCCGTAAAGAATAAATTTATTTTGACTTTCGAAGTGAGTATCTTTTAATAAATATCGCTTCAAAAACCAAAATTGAAGAACTTCCATTGAACGAGATTAAATTGCATTAATATCTTAATATATCGTAAACGGAAATACATATATAGTGATGAAAATAGCGGAAACGGAAAAGGAAAATTGAGTTTTCTGCCAACACAATAGAGGCATGCATATATATTCACGTTTTTCAAAAATTCAAAAGAAGAAGTGGTGGATACATCGCAATTTTTAAGATTCTGGATAAAACGTTGTTTATATATAAATAATTTTGAACAAAAAATAGCAGAATTTCCTTTGTTTCTATAACGAAAACGGCAACGGACACCGATTTTTACCGGAAACGGATATCCTGTTACACTCTGTTTCTTATTAATGTTGATGTACCTACGGACTTCCTAAATAATAAATAATTTCTTATAAATATCGTCATTGAAAACTGTTGCAATAACAAAACTTCTGCATATTATCAATTTCAGTTCGCTGGTTTTAAATAGACAAAGTAATGTGTCGCAAACTTCGCAAACTGCTCTAAGCCGGAGTCTTAAACGCGTAAACAAGTGAAAGACGGACTGTGTATGCTTCAGTCTGTCTGAAAAATCTAATTTCATCTAAAATTTGAAGAAAATAGAACTGAAATGGGCAGGCGATGGAGTGGTCATAAACGTGAAAATGCCGCATTGAAAACAACGCGAATGCTACAAACGTTTGCCTTGAAGCAATGTTTAGTGCAAGCACTGTTTGCAATAAACATTGTATATACAGTGCAAATTTTAATGAAAGTGCTTTGTAAGGACCCAATCAGATTTCGCTTAACAGAGGCAAAGCAGGAGGGGAAGAGACTACCGCAAAATAAGATAATTTTCACGTGTTAAATACTTTCTGACATACTATGGCAACCAAATAATATACACGAGAGTATCAGGTACGCAAAAGCTAGACGGGCGATATATCAGCATAATAAAGAGAATGAGAGCTCCGATCGTTATGAGCAAATCTGTTGGTATTTCAAATGCTATTCTCAGGGTTGGGTTTTTCGGTTATCCCAACCAGCCCACAATCACACAGGAATAGTCCAATTTTAAATCATTAGGGCTAGGCAGGATGTAACCGGATATCCGTTTCCGTTCCCATTTCTGTTAAAAATCAGTGTCCATTTCCGTTTCCGTTTCCGTTATAAAATACCGTAAATTTTGCTATTTTTATGTTTAAAGTTAGTTGTAATCACGTATATCTCGCAATTTTTCAAGACAGGTATGCTGCGATTGTTCGAAATGAAATAAAAATTACGAAATTCATCCAAAGTCTGAAATTTTCGTTAATACATCTGCAACTTTTGTTTAAAATTTCACAAAGCCCAATGAATATTTGCATATCAATTAATATTGTGTCGGCAGAAAAATAAAACATCTTTGAAAGTTTTATACTTCAATATCCGTCTTTCGTTTCCGCTTCCGTTCCCGTTATTTTGATCAGTATCTGTTTCCGTTTCCGTTATTTTACTATCCGTTTACACCCTGGGGTTGGGACCAAAACGTTTGGCATTGCATCATATCAGTTTATTTGACTGATGATTAAAGTTTAGCACCATAACTGAGTCTCGCTAGCTGTGTCGAAGCCATTTAACTGTCCAACATTTTCAAAAACAGCATTTTTTATTCCAAGGAGAAAGTTCGAAACCTGAATAATTCAAATTTCTGGGTGGAGTGAATTTAGAAACAAATTAAAACAGAAACAATCCATGACATGAAAGTTGACTATACCTCTGACGTGGGTCGGTTTCCGACTTTTGTCACGAAAGAGCGTCAGCTTATTAACATTTGGAAATTTTTTGATGTATTGTCGACTCCTGAAGGTATACCTACACCACTTTAATGGCAAAGTTTAACTGCTAAACCAGTACCGTAAAACTAGTGTAGATTTTACCAATCATAATAGGTATAACTTGGGAAAATTAAAACACCAGAAGAAAAACTTTAAAAGTCCATGGTACGAAATTTAGATAAAGTTGGTACGCGACTATGTCATGAGTAACTTGCTCCGGTTATTTTCATCTCTGGTGGCACCCAGTATTTCTTGGCTTGCTAGGAGTATAGACCTTAAAGAGCAATCATTTACTACCTAAAATTATTTCCACCAGTGTAACACTTCCCAAGAATTGATATAAATTCAACCGAAGAAAACTGTTAACATGCGCTTATATCAGAGGCGTTCAATTTTGCTAGGAATTGCTATTGAGTAAACATAAACTTTAGACAAATTTTTTGCTTTATGCTTTAGGCTTAGGTAAAAGCTTAATGTCTGGCTTAGACTTGGATTCAAAAAATTGGTTATACTATTTTTACGGACCGGATTTATGCATAGGCTAACAACGGAACGCGAAAAATGAACAAGTGAAAACTACAGTATAATGTTTATCTTTATTCATTATTTTACTTAGCTATTTCACTTGCTTGGGCGAAAAGTAGAACGTATAGGCATTCCTCATAAGAGCTAACAGAAACGAAGGCATAATTCAGCCTGAAGTCTGATTTCTAGAAGATTTTTTCATGTGTTAATTTATACATTAAGTTTGGTGCGGGACGGAGAATTCGGAATGTTGAACGTAGAAGCATTCCTCACAAGTGCTAACATAAACGAATGTATAATTCAGCCTGAAGTCTGATTTCTAGCAGATTTTATCTTGTGTTAACTTATAAATTAAGTTTGGTGCAGGACGGAGAACTCGGAATAGATAATTTATACAGAAGCGTATTCGGAACTACAAACTTTGTGACTATGAATAATTGTATTAACAAGAATTGATTTAGGATGTTTGTTGGTTGGCAAATTTTCAAAACCCTGCAAAAACAATTGGTTTACATTTTTTTGTTGTGTAAAGCTAAAGTACAGTAAATTATTGATAAGTTAACCCATCTAAAACGATTTACTGGAGAAAGGATGCTGAATTTTTATGCAACATATCACGAGGATTTCAAAATTATAATGTCAATTCTAATCGGAATCGAAATTCCCGTTGCATCCTGGTTATTTCTGCTGTCTTTCCATTCGACATTTTCCTCGCCTCTGTTACAGTAATGTTCGTATCGTACATTTCTAGAGTTGCGTTGTACTGTATATTTTTTGTAAGCCTATTTGTATTCATAGGAAATTGGTTTTATTGGTGATTTGATCAGCTATGGCTAACAACAAGGTAGGCAGATTTGGCGTTGATATGAACGTTACGTACTTATTCTTGGCAGCGTGATTATACATAATGCAATGCAATGCAATGCAAATTTCTCAAGTGCTGAACCAGGGTTCCAACGTGAACTAAGTTTTGCCGGAACAGGAACACGAATTGAATTTCTTTGCAGGAACCGGAACAGGAACTGAAATTTGTAAGAAGTTTCATCAACGAGAATTAGAATTGGACTTTTTGGAAAACTTGCCAAAAAATGGCTAAAGCGAATTTTCAGCTATTTCATCACCAAGATTTGCGAAGACGCATCGGAAACAGTTTACTATTAACAAAATTGAACTAATTGCAAAGGCATTAGTTTCGAAATAAAATGTTTTAAAGACAAAGTTTCCCGTATTCAAATCATTATGAATATTTTGCCGCAAACCCGTAAAAATTCCGGTTCCTCAATCTCTGAATGCAGAAACAGGAAGATGAACAGGAACAGGATTAGGAATTGAATTTTTGCAGGAATTCGGACCGGAACAGGAATTCCAGTTTGTCTGCTTTGTAAGGTATTCGGTGTGTGTCCACAATACAATGCGGCTTGTGGGAAACTCAACGCTTTGATATAGTCGCGGCCGGCTGTAACAGTTTACTAAACAAATGGAGTATTATGACGGTAAATATCAACGTAAGAAGGTAGCTTTACGCTAATATTTAACACCAAAAGTCCAATTAAACTCCAAACTTCAATACTAAATACAACTTCGATAAACAACTCCAATAATACTCCAGCAGCTCCGGTCACTCATATTACGTACATAAGCTCATAAGCTCCTAAACTCCGGTACAACTCCAATACGTTTACATTGTGTTGTGCTTCTTACAAGCCCCCCTTGGCACAGATTCCGACCGCTGGCATCTAAATAAACTCACTTTATGCTATGGAAACGAACTACGCCTTTTTTAGAAACGCCACTTGGCATACAATTACAAAAATGAACTTCAACAATTAACAATTAACAATTCTTATTGTCTCTTTTCTTGATGAATCACATATAATAAATACAGAATGTACAGTTTGTTACCAGAGCCACTCCACAATTATTGCTCGATATCCTGATTATTAATTAACCATAGCTGCCCTCAATGTTTCTTTATCCGTATTAAACCATAACCCTCTTGAAAAAAAACCAAAAATAAAAATCTATTAGTATAACCGCATTGTTAACGACACCCCGAGCGCCCCTTTATTGAATTTCGTCACTAGAAATGAAAATCCATCACCCCTCACAGCCAATTCTTTTCCGCATAAATCAATGTCGATGAAAACCACGAGTAGCCCCCTATCGAATTCCGCGACATCACACCACCCATCTATCACAGCAATTTACGACGCAACGGCGATTTGTAATACGATACCGCTCTTGTTTTCGTGGTCACCATGTCGGATTTCCAAGGTACTCGGTGTGTGCCCACAATACAATGCGGCTTGTGGCAATCTCAACGCTCTGATATAGGCGCGACCGGCTGTAACAGTTTACTTACTCTATTAAACAAAAGGAGTATTTTGCTGTTAAATGGAGATAGCTAGAACTACCCCATATTGCAGTTTATTTGCGTATTGACCAGCTGCATAACTGGTCTTTATGACACACAATTTATGGTTTACAAATGCCTGAAAACGCCTGATAAGCATATAAAGCAATTTACTCCAATTTATACCATAAAACGACAAGCTGAAACATTTTTACCAAATAATCCAAAATATATTATCAAAGCGTCGGTTGAGACCAAACCACTGATAAGACTTAGGAAGCCCAGGGGTGCCTGCATTATGGCTAAACTAGGGAAAAAATACCAAAGCCACAATTTTTAGGTAATTTGATATAAATTTACATGGCTGTGCTACCCACACGGTTGAACCGTGACTAACTATATTTACGATGTTCAATGTAGCCTTACTTTCGAACAGGTATTTTTCAGTTTGGAGATCGGGATGCCGCAGAAAAGAAGATGACGAAAATATTCATTGGTGGTTTAACATCGGATACTACTGAAGATCAATTTCGCGAGTATTACGGCCAATGGGGTGAAATTACAGGTAAATTGATAAGGTATCTTTTGTTTGTACGGCCTTAGAACAATAATTACTGAAAATTCGAAAAATTTTAGGGTCTACCAGTGCCACTTTTATAATATTTGATGCTGCGGCATCAAAAGTAGTGCAGTCAAAATCTCACTGTTTTTCTGTACGTATTTTGACGTAAAATAAAATTGTGACAATTTTCGTTTACAATTATAAAATTTGCCTAACGCTCCGGTTTGTTAATGTTTAGACCGTTAATGCTGTTTTTGTGGTTATATACTTATTAATTTATTTTGCTAATTGCTATTTCGTTTGGCAATCCGAACCAATAAAAGTTTTGGCATGTTAAATCCACGGCACATGACAGGCTTAATACGTAATCCGCAGTTACGACTAAATTCACAGTGTAAGCCTTAAAACAATGTATTACGCATTTTAGGTTAAATTATTGAAAAGCGTATACACTTGTCATTTACACACCAGCGGTAAAATTGGTGGCGTTTGTATCTGAGGAATTGCTAAACCGATTTTGATAAACTTTTTTGTTTGAAAGTTTGTCATCCTGGGGCGTTAACCTCGCATTGGTGTTTTAAAATTTAAGCCGTTTATTAGCTACAGGCTATTTTGCATATGTGGTTAAGCCTAAATTAGGACTTTTTAACATATTTTACTAGTTATTACACGGTTACAAGCAATGTAATTTCAGTACTAAAGGGTTTTTGGGCGCGGAGAACCGGAATAAATTGTTTACGAATCTTCGAAACCGATAATTGAATAGTTAGCTAATAGCTAATTTGCATATTAGTATAATTGATAAGTCTAAAGTTGGACTTTTCACAATATTTCACTTTGCCAGGTTAGGGGCCTATTGTGGGGATCAGGGAGACCTTAGAAACTGGGAGGCTTGGGCTGAGCGTTTGCTTGTCCTGAAATTAATAATATTCACCCCGTCAACTTTATTATGTTAACATTGTCCATCGTTTACATGTCCATGTTAGGGGCCTGTTGCTTGGAATCAGGGAGACCTTAGAGACTGAGATGCTTGGGCTGAGCGTTAGAATTATTGAGCGAAGCTCGGAGTTTCGCGATGCGTTTTATGTTTTGCACTTGGGATTGAAACGTGGATGTCCGTCCGTTCGTCCGTTTGTCCGTCCAAAATGAATCCCAGGAACCCCTGTGACAATGCTTTTTTTGTTTGAAAACCAATTATCCTGGGGTGTTAACGTCGCGTTGGGGTTTCAAAATTTTAAACTGTTTATTGCATACAGCTACAGGCTAATTTGCATAATTAGTTAAGCCTAATGTAGGACTTTTACATTATTTCACTAATTATTAGTTACAAGCAATCTAATTTCAGCAGTAAAGGGTTTTTGGGTGCGAGGAACCTGACAAATTGTCTAAAAACGTTTAAAATCGTTAATTGAACGGTTAGCTAATAGCTAATTTGCATATTAGCATAATATTGATAGCTGAAATTAGGACTTTATAATATTTCATTTTCATTAATTATTATGGTTACAAGCAATCTAATTTCAGCCATAAAGGCTTTTTGGGTGCGAGAAATCATACAAACCTTAGAAACGGATAATTTATGTAATAGTTACCTAATGGCTAATTGGCATATTAGCATAATTGATAACCTAAATTTGGACTTTTTGCAATATTTCACTACTGATTAGGGTTACTGAAGGGTTTTTATGTGCGAAGAATCTGAATAAACTGTTTACAAACATCCAAATCCGATAAATGAATACTTAGCTTAGCTAATAATGTAATAACTAATTTGCATATATATTAGCTTAATTGCTTAAGTTAGTGTGTTCGAGCTTCGGTCAATACATGTAGTCCTACTACGACTGGTATGTGTATATATACGTATATATAGCTGAGTGAATTAATAGGCACGAGTTTGAACTTTTAATAACCATGATGATGGACCGAATCTCGAAATTCCGGATTTCGGAATCGGAGTCGGATGTCGATTTTTCATAGCAAGTTAAACTGGAATCGGATATCTGGTCACGAATATATTAAGGATGTGATTTATCGGAATCGGTGATATTGGCACTTTTAGTGAGTATCGGCATCGGTACTGCAAAGAATGCCTATTCTTTGTTAATACTTTTTTACTTAACATGCTATAAACCTATTTCACTTGGTATATATGTCAAAGCGTCTAATTAGATAGACGGAGACTGCTATCTTTCTTGTGTTTGTGCTTGAAAAAATTAATTTAAATGAACCAGTTTTTGCTGTGTGGTTTCTTATCAGTTCTTTAACCATCGTTTATTAAAAACATGAATATTTTGCTCACCAAATCGGGTAGTCAACGTGCCTTTGTATACGCTACAGTTTTATATAATAGGACGTAGAGATGTCCAGGGGCCGGGGCCAGAAAGTGTGGGGCCGAGGCTATACGGTACCATAGACAATGTGAGAAAAACTATTTCCTATCCGTTTGAATTCTATATGCAAAAGGTTGGTTACAGGGTGCAACCGGAATTACGGTTCCGGTTCCGGCATTTTTTCACCTTCCGGTTCCGGTAAATTTTTCCGGATTTAAAAATTCCGGTGTTATAATTTGGCCGTTTTCTTAACTTTGCTAATTTTTAAGAATCTCTTTTGAAAGCCACTTGTACTCCAAATATAAGCCAATGATGGTGGATTTCACTTCAGTCGACGACGAAAATCTAAAATACAACAAATAAAATAAATACCTATGTTCGACTAAGGTTATTTCACAAATAATAGAGCAAAAAATAAGAATAAAATGAAATCTTTGGTGAAATGCATTTTTCACTTTCCGGTTCCGTTTCCGGTTCCGGTAAAATTTTTAAATTCCGGTTCCGGTAAATTGTAATTCCGGTTGCACCCTGGGTTGGTACCAAATGCGGCTTCACAAGGGATGGAAACTGAAAAGTTTGTGTGTTATAATATTTTAAATTTTTTTAAATTTTTAATCGGAATCACAATTAATTGTGAATCTAATTTTAACCCGAATCGCAATTCTGTACCCTGCTTCCCACCTGTAATTTACTGCAAATGCCCCGATTCGCGCAGTACGTGACTCGAAGTTTAGTGTATTTTGCAGAATAGTGTTGCACCATAAAAAATAAAAAAGCTATCACTTGAGGTAAAAACGCAAGCGCCGTATACAGTGCGCAACAGAAATTACAATTTACCGAAACCGGAATTTGAAAATATTACCGGAACCGGAAACAGAATTTGGTCATCCTTAGTAAAATACCTACATTTCCGCAGACCAAAATTTAATACTGGAATTCTTAATTTAGGGAAAAGTTTACCATAACAGCAAGTGAAAAATGCCGGAACCGGAATTCCGGTTGCACCCTGGCCGTTGCAGATATAGATGTTTTATGCATATTGTTCTGACCTGATTTAGATCTAGTAATTATGCGCGAACAAGGCACTGGACGATCGCGTGGTTTTGGATTTGTCACTTATGCAGATCCGTTATCAGTAGATAATGCGATGCAAGCCCGTCCTCATACGCTAGGTGGCAAAACTGTGGACCCTAAGCGGGCAATGCCGCGTGAAGTAAGCGCTAACGTGTAAAAACCTTCTTGTAGAATGGTAGCTTGGACTGATTTTTGGCTGACATACGTGTATATATGCTGACAACACTATTTTCAGACTTTTTCGGTTGATGCTCCTGTATATTTTTTTACATTCCGTTTCCGGTATTTCGTAATTCTATTGCTCCCCACCCTGGTGTATACGCCCTATTATGTATGTGCGTAGTGTCGAGCAAGGATAGAAATTGTTTTTGTTTACTTTCATGCTTCAGATGTCAGATGCACCGGAAGCTCATATTCAGACGCAGAAACTTTACGTGAGCAACATCCAAGATGAACATACTGATGATATGATGCGAGAGTATTTTTCGCAATTTGGCGAAGTGAGTATATACACGTATATAACTGCATTAAATATTCAAAAAGTATTAGCGCCACTCTTAATGGCCTGTAAACAGACAGTAACCTAAAACTTTATAGCTTCTCTTCAAAATTTAGATATATCAGTAGTAGGCTGCACCCGGAATTCCGGTTCCGGCATTTATCACCTTCCCGTTCCGGTAAATTTTTACCGGATTTAAAAATTTCGGTGTTATAATTTGGCTGTTTTCTTAACTTTGCTAATTTTTAAGAATCTTTTGAAAGCCACTTGTACTCCGTATATGCCATTGATGGTGGATTTAACTTCAGTCAATGATGAAAATCTAAAATACAACAAATAAAATAGATACCTATGTTCGACTAAGGTTATTTCACAAAAAATAGTGCAAAAAAAAAATAGATTAAAATGAAATTTTTGGTGAAATGCATTTTTCACTTTCCGGTTCCGGTAAAATTTTCAAATTCGGTTCCGGTAAATTGTAATTCCGGTTGCACCCTGATCAGTAGGGATGTGCCGATACCAAAATTTTTGCCGATGCCGATTCTTATTTTAAAATTTTGCCCATGCCGAACCGATGCCGATGCCGATTCCAACTTTAGTACACCATGCTTAATAAATAAGCAGATAGAATGCTACTACATTACGTTATTATATGAAGGCATAAACCCTAACCATCATAAACGATTATGATTTTATAAGAACGGTTAATTTCAATTAATTTGTTCAAACACAAACGAAAGAGAGATAACAATTTTCCTGAGCAGATACACTGGTGTGTGCCCAAAAATGAAATTGAGAGCATTCCAACTGACTGTTATGTGCAATAAGTATCGGCAAAGAATCGGCATTTTTTTGCAGAGCCGATGCCGATACTCACAAAAACTGCCGATTAATCGGCACATCCCTAATATCAGGGTGGGACCGAACCTGCGATGTGACCGAATCCGAATCCATTGCTAATTTGCCGAATCCAAATCCGAATTTGCATGTTGCAAATTTCAGTTATATCTATGTATAATTTGTTTTGTAAGATCAACGCAATGCGAGCCGCATAACATTTAAACGTTAATATATTTCGTGCCCAACCTCAGTCTTGAGATTTGTGACCTGAACCAAAAATTTTTTATTAATATAACATATTTAAATTTTTATTGTTGCCGAACACTGTTGGCTTCGGCTTTTGGATTCGTCTCAGCATATTTCTATTATTTCTAAGGCTAAGCTTAACTTCAGCGTGAAATGGGGTCTATAACTAAGCCTAAGCCAAGCGAAAATAATAGCTTTAATCCGAGCCAGGGATGAGCGGAGACCGGCCATGAAATGTCTCGATCTCGGTCAAAACTTCTGCTTTGTACGGGTCTACCAGCATTTGCTGCATTCTCTACTTCTACTGTCGGTTCTAAACCACCGAGACTCAAGAAATCGAGACCTGCCAATACCGAGACTGAGACCAAGACTCCAATCCATAATCTTAGCCACCTCTGTTTTATAGCACCTACGAAAAACTGGAGGCGTTTTAAAGGAACATGGAGCAAACAACAACAACAATTTACCGGAACCGGAAAATGAAAAATACTTGTCACCGAAAAATTCATTTAATTTTCTTTTTTTGCAATATTATTGGTGAAATAACCCCAGTTTGAGATAGACATTCACTTTTTGTGCTGTATTTAGATTTTTATAATCCACGGAAGCGAAATCTACCTTCGATGGTTTATTTTCGGCGAATGTCGAGGCTTATATACTATACGAATGAAATTATTAAAGTTTTATCGTCATTTTTAGTAAAATATCATAATTTCCAGCTACCAAATTTTAATACCGGAATTTTTAATCAACCGGAAGGTGAAAAAATGCCGGAACCGGAATTCCGGTTGCACCCTGCCAAACGAATATTGCAACGGAACGCAACGCTACAAAACATAGAATAGTATAATAGGGACGTTGTTAAAGTGTTAGAAATGCATTGGCGTGACATGCGAAATTTTGTCACATAACAATTTGGGAACCATATGCCACGAAAGGAAGAATTGTAAGCTACGTTTGATATTTGAATGCAATCTAGTATTAAATTTTAATTCAGTATCCGGTATAAACCTGCTGGATATTTACGGTTGTGGCGCCGAATATTATGAAGCTGCTTTTTGCAAGTGATCGTCTTTAACATCTTGCTGCGATTACATTGTCGCCAAACCAAGAAGTTCAAGTTTTGATACGTTTCAGCTACTTTTAATTTAAGTGAGCGATCAACAGCTAAACGCATTTTTGCATTCGATAATTTCAGTTTATCGAGCACGCTAAGAATACAGCAAAAAATAAATTATTATAACATATGCAATATCCGGTATCTAGTACCGGTAAAAAATTCATATCCGGTTCCGGTATATCAGTATCTGGTCGCACCCGCCTATCAGTTCTTTAACATCACCAGTGATAAGTTGTGTATATGAGACGTTCTCTTATTCTGAAGTTTCGATTCACGCTCTGGCTAAGGTTGAACTGGCAGAGGCTTAATATATTGCGGCATTTGATGAGGTTGCGTTATTAATATAACAAGGAATTCCTCGTTCTGATATTTTGTTGTTTGAGGAGAAATGACGCTACTCTGATGCTACAAACGTAATATATGTACTCAAATATTATGTTCCAATTTTAGTGGTTCAATTTTATCTAAATACTCAATGTAATCTCTATTTTCTGCGCAACCATTTATATTCTCTACAGGTGACCGAAGTGAATCTGATTGAAGATAAAGATACTGGCAAGCGACGAGGTTTTGGATTTGTGACGTTCTCTGATTACGATCCTGTAGATAAATGTTGTTGTAAGGATTTAGTGAACAGAAGAGAAGTGCTACGTTCATTTAAGAATATAGTTTATCAATTTGACACTGCTTTCTAGGATTATGTTTATTTATTTCTGTTTTTATATCTATTTTGTTGTTTTGTGCTGTTTATCTATATTACAGAAATTGTGTTTGTTTTTGGCTGGTTTGATCTATATTACTATCTTTAATTGTCTGTTTTCTGTTGATTCGTTTTATTGTGTTTCTTGGCTGCCGATTTCAGTACTCAAACGACACATGATTGGTGAACATCGATGCGATGTCAAGAAAGCAATGTCGAAAGAAGAACAACAAAAGGCGAATCAACGACAGTATGAAAGAGGTGCACGCGGCGAGCGGACGCGAGGTGGACCCGGAGGACCAGGAGGTCGAGGTGGCCGTGGAGGTCGCGGTGGCGGAGGACCGTATGGAGTCGGTGGTGGTATGTGTTGCAGTATGCGTAATGTTAACTGACCCGTATTTTTCATACGTATAGTACCTACCTAATCAACCTATCACCAGCAGGAATCGACCGGATATCCTTTTCAAGTTTAACAGCCAGCGAAAAACCGGCAACTGGTATAAACTTATCGGGCTCCAAATAGTTGTGTTTTCAGCCTCGAATATCATAAACCTGCAACGTATTTACATATATAAATATTGGACATTTTGCTGCAACTGCATTTCCGATCAAGTCAGGAACCTTAAATTTATGACGCTGAAGTGAAACGAAAAGTGCTAACAATCAAATTCAAATCAGTCAAAACTTTTGCACGTCTCAAATACCACCAGCACTGTACAGAGTTAAATGTTATGTTTAGTAACATCCGGTTGTTGTAATAAATTTACTATCCGGTTTCGGTAACAGGTAATATTAATCTTGTGTACCCTGATCTTCAGTTAGCCGCAGGTTTTCAATTGACGAGCTCCGTCAATTGAGGGTTTCAAAATTGGTACAGAAGTAAGGCAAATCAAATGCGAAAAATGTATTGAATGTCAAGAATCACCATTCACTGGCTTGAAAGTCACAAGACCTATTTGCAATTGGTGACAGGTGCTACACACATTTGATAACACAGATGGAGCATTGAGGTAAATTTAATAGATTGTTTGGTTGAACATTGCAGGTTATGGCGGCGGTTATGGTGGCGGATACGGCGATGGTTGGGGTCCTGGCGGGGGATGGGGACCAGGATACGGTGGCGCGTATGGCCCCGGATATGGATATGGAGGTGGAGGTGAGATGTTTGTGGGTTTGTAGTATCATCAGAGTGAGACATGATAGGTATTACAAACCAGTAACGGAATCTCATATATTTTGCGTTGTGTCGTATCCGCATTTAAGGAAGAAGTAGTGAATGTAATTCGAAACAAATAAATTTTGTTCTAGGGTTTGATAAGAAGTGCTGGTATCTGATTGACGGGTTCCGGTTTCAGGATTACAAACAGGAACCGGAACTTTAGTTTTGCCGTTTTTAGCAACCACTACCTAGTTTTGTATTTTTAGCAACCACTACTTAGTTTTCTATGCTGCCCCTCAATTTAATGTGATTAATGGTTTTTATCGACATGTTTTCATTAGTTTTGGCTTTCTACACGTCTTCTGCTTAATTAACTTTTTACTAACGTGGGAAAATATTACCTAGACATGCAGTGTCAGTATGTTTGTTTGGTATTTACATTGGATAGTCAACCTGCTAGTGTGGACCAAAACAATATTAGTAAGGGCTTCCGGTTTGTAAGTAGGGGCCGGTCAAACCTTGCTGTGTCCTGACAAAGATTTTGTACTAACTGTATTTATCGTTATACTGTACTTATATACTTGTTGTCACCTTCAACAAAAGTCACTGTCATGTTGTAATTTGCAATTTTCAGTAATGTAATACTATTGAGCGACAAGTATTAGACAAATTAGAATACTGGACAGGATGTATGTTTTGTGGATAGTGGGTTTGCTTCCAGCCGGGCTGAACGAGATAAAAAATCTCGGAAAGGGTCGTTGGCTGTGTCGGTAGGAGGACCCATTACGGCCGAGCCCAGAGAGAGAGTAGTTGTACTGTTGTTGTTTCAGATTATTCTGGCTGGTATGGCGGCGGTGGATACGGATATGGAGCAGGATATGGCGGTGCTGGGGCCGGATACGGAGGCGGTGGTGGTGCAGGAATGGGAATGGCATCACAAGGAGCCGGTGCTGCAGCGGGATATGGCAGTGGCGCTGGAGGAGCGAATGATTCTCAAGGAGGAGCCGGTGGACCTGGAGCTGGCGGATATGGCTGGGGCGGCGCTGGTGGAGCTGGTGGAGTTGCATCGAATGGAGCTGGCCGTGGTACGTAAGTTAATTTACATTTAATTGGCACAGAAATAAGACAAATCAAATGGAGACATGTGCTAAATTTCGGAGCTGTCGTAAGGGCAATATGAAAAGTACGTGCTTAGGGCCAGGTAAATAGTAATAGGTTGTCAAACAAACCAGCGACAACTGCGTACCACATCGCATTAAGAATACGAGAGAACAAGAGCAGATATAAAGTAAATATGTGCAATAAACAAAGGCATGGTTTTTTTGGTTAAAACAGAATCCTGAATAGAACAAACCCCCAATCGCCGAATCAAATGAAAGTTAGTACGTAATGGAATGTGAAATTCTTTAAAATAAAAACCTTTGCTTCCTTCGAGGCGTCACGCGTGCGTTGCAGTTCTACAAAAGCATTGCTATGTACAGAAATGTTTTTGCTGTATTTTAGGTTGGTAGCTCCTTAGTTTGTGCAACGGTTGTTGTCATTTTTGGAACACTTTGCTATTAACGTTGCTGTTCATTCATCGGTTCGGATGATGTAAATGTGCTCAAGTAAGTCATGTTTTTGTTTTGTCTATTTTTTGCAACATCGTGGGAACCGTAATTTAAAAATATCCTGTGAAATTGGAAAATTTCGAAAAATTATAAGATTCGGTAAACAACATGCTCAGAATTTTTTTGAATCCGTCATGTTTGTTTGGTAAATTTTTGATGTAACCCTCCTCTGCCTTGGTGTGATATTTGTAGCTTTGAAACAGGTTTTGTATGTTTTCGAATTGCTCAAGAGAGTAACTGAACGAATACGCTTTTCAAACTTAGAGTATGCCATTCATAGTTTTTGGTATTGGTCTTTTTTCTCGTGAATAGTAAATTATAAAACATGTACCAAAATTTTAGTTTAAGGCATGTATTACTATTGTGTATACTTTTTAGGACATCCTTCTGGTATTCAAGTACCACTATCAACAGTCAGTCCAGTAAATCACTACTAAGATTCAAGAACTAAGAAAGGCCGTTTCTAGTATCAAATTTTTTTTCGTGTTTATTTACTCATAATAGAATAAACATGCACACTTTTGTTGGAGGCAACAAAGGAAGTCTGGGTTTAATGGGAATAATAAATGTGATAAAAACTAGCGGTGCAAAGGTACGTGGACCTGTTACATAAGAATACGAAAAATTCTTAAAAGGAAAACAAAGTTGTTTCACTTAAAGAATACAAAGGAGACCCTAGGAAATCGATGTAGATGGACTTTGTCGAACATTTGACCTTTGAAACACGGATACATACAATTTTTATTTGCCGATTGTTGATTCGCTGTCTTGAGCGCAAACATGCGGCCGGTGCGCACGAGTTTAGTGTTTTTGTTTATTGTATATTAATTGTTGTTTTGTTTTTAATATTTGATATTATGTACGTTCGTCGTAGAGTGTTTGTACATTTATTTATAAAAATGGTTCAGTTTATGAAAAAAACATAATCAAGGTATATACATAATGCGACGGCATTAACTCATGAAGACATCAAATTTAGTACTATGTTTGGTAGCATAAGGATTTCTTGATTCAAATACGACGCAATTACTTCTTATACGATTATGAACCACACATTCGAAATACAAAGTATTGGGCTTAAAACGATTTTATTGAGTAGTTTTGGGTGCAGAAAGCATAACAGTTCTTCTAGTTTTCGAAGCCTTAATATTTGTAACGCAAACATTTTGTCGAAACTTTCGCAACTGTTGTTACTTTTGTTAATTACCGTAACCCGTTTCGCGATCTCATTGTAGTGTGTTGTTTATGCACGTGTGCATATGAAAGTGGTACGTATATAATATTGACTATAGTTATGTATATCGTTAGATTAACAACAGGGTGCGACCGGATATCAGGATTCGGTCGAATATTCGGTAAAAATCGATATCCGTATCCGGTATAAACCTGCTGGATACCAGATACTTATGGTAGTGATCCTGAATTTATAAAATCTTTTTACATATGAGCGTCTTTAATATCGTGCTGCGCTTGCATTTCTGAGCAAGTCAAGAAGTTAAAGTTTTGATAAGCTAAAGTGAAAATGAAAAGTTTTAGCTAAAAATAAATTCTAATTCACAAAATGATATATTTTGCGCGACTCAAATGCTTTTAAGTGTTCCAGATTTATATACATGATATATTATCCGGTTAATATCAGTTCGGATAGAAAATTCATTATCCGTATTCGGTAAATTAATATACAGTTGCACCCTGGTTAACGACACATTAAATCAAGGTGAAGCCGAATGTAAGCGTAGACAAAACAGAAAATGAACAGTAGCTGTTGCTAAAAATTCATTTTAAGTGTAACAGTGAATAAAAATTGTTCTACAAAAATTTGCAATTAAACTTTTTTGACATCTGTTTCGAATCAGGGATAACGTGTGCAATGCGCTCCGCTCATCGCAGCAGGGCCGAAGCAACTTGGAACTAAAGCTAACATTGCCTATGTTGTTGTTATGTACATTTATAGAATGTTGGGTATACGATTCAGTTAAGTAAAAAATAAGCCTTTTGTTGTCAATAATATCTCTAACTGAGGCAAATATACGTATCAGCGTGAATCCTGCATTTTGAACTAAGGTGGGAATTTGGGGTTTATGAATGGTGTTCAATCACAAAACTTGCTTAAATGTTTATGCAAATTTAAATTAATATTTATATACATATCTGTTCCTTAGTTAAAGTGCATAGTACCAAACATAATATAATATATCAGTGTGCGACCGGATAAACATCTCACAGCGATGTATTTTTAACACTTTAACAACGGTCCTACTATACTATTCTATGTTTTTGTAGCGTTGCGTTCAGTTCCAATATTCTTTTCGCCGATGTCCCTTTGTAGGGCATCCAGGTTTCCGTAGATGCTATAAAGTATTGCTGGCTAAGACCAGGGATCGGAGTCTCGGCAAGTTTCGGTATTTGGCATTGGCAGGTCTCAGTTTCTTGAGTTTCGGTGGTAGCATTATAATAAAATTATTTTGAAAATTTTATTTTTTTCGGTGATGACGAAAAGTTGAGTGAGATTGAGACGTTTCATGGCCTGTATACGCACATCCCTGACTCGGATTAAGGCTATCATTTCTTCTTAGGCTTAGGCTTAGTTACAGAACTATTTTTACGCTGAAGTTTAGGTTTAGCATTAGGAATAAGTAATAGAATTATGCCGAGATATATCTGTTACGCCCCTAGAACAACACTCGTCATCTGTACATGGTTTTCCAGCGTTAATCCGTTCGATGGTACTTAGCATAAATACGAATCATAGAATAAACTTTTTGAAGTTTTTAAAAAATATGGCAAGTAGAATACTGGAGCTGGAGCCGGATGTCGATTTTTTGCTGGATATATATCATGTTCCAACAGGAACTAAATTTTGCCGGAACAGGAATTCTCTGCAGGAAAAGGAACCGGAATTTGAAACAATTTTCCTTCCCGAATTACTGTTGGGCTTTTTAGAAACTAGACAAAAATGGCCGGAGTGAATTTTCAGGTATTTCATCAGCAAAACACATCGCAGTTTAATAACAAAATTGAACTAAATGCAAAACAATTGAACTAAATGCAAGAAACGTTCATTTCGAAATAACAAATTTTAAAGACAAAGTTTCCAGTATTTATTTGCATGTGAACAATTTGCCACAAAACCGTAAAATTACCAGTTCCTGCGAACAGCAAGAGGAATTGAAATTTTGTAGGAATTCCGGTTGAACCTTAATACTATATGCATATATACATCTTAATGGACTCCAGTTACAATAATGACTGGTACGGACTTCTAGCATTGCACTAACAGGTGCGCCTTGAAGTACAAATATATATGTACATATGTGATTTTGCTGAATGTTGTTTAATAAGCTTCCAGCCGTACATCAAGCTATTTAAATAAACTTTTTAGGATTAAATATAAGGTCTATTTAAATTTAACTTTTAACTGCGTTGTGTGTAAGCTGTTTAAGCTTTCTCTACGATTAAGACGTCTGATGTTTGTTCTGTACCGTTGTTCAGTCAAGGACAATCTAAGTACTCTACGACAGTAAGGCGATACGGATTCTAAGTGCCAATTTAGTGACGAATCATTATAAGTGTTGCTATAATACGTGTAAGTAAGTACGTAAGGTAAGTAAGTTTAAGGTATTGATTGTTTAAGTTTAAAGGATCGATACTGAAGTAATTGGTATAACTGGAAATTTTTCACAAGAGTTCGGTATGTATTTGAATTAAATCGAACAACCTGTGTGTATTTGGTGAACGATTTTCGTCGTACCAGACAAGGTACAGTTATTTGGAGGTGACAAACGCGGATTGTTTGAATGTTTGCTGGTTTTCGGTATTTCTGACTTTATTGCCACCGGTTGTTGATCTGCCGCCAGATATGGAATTTTGAGATTTAAAGACGTTTAAAATGCATATATTTGAGTAATTTATATTGTTATATGGTGATAATATATAGATAGCTTTGTTTAAGGCAGCGTTCATAAATGGTCGATGATGAATTGAACGCATATGCCGATTTGGTTACGATGGATCCGTGACAAATGCGCTGCGTGGCTGCGGGTCAGAGGCTACGACTGTATTGCCATGTTAAGGCAAAGCATTTTGACTGCATAACAAATATGTAAGGGATTTACAATGATGTAAGAGCTATGACAATTTTATAATTCGTATTAAAATCGGAATGTTTGATGTATAGAACATATTTGCATGTCGAACAAATTCTATAGTCTTTAGTTAACCGTGAATCTGGGGCTTAAGCTAATGCTAAATGAACGCTTATACGACACTTAACGTTATTCTGTACGTTCCCTGTGCTATCGTTAACTTACATATTAGGTGAAGTTTTCATTGAATAAGCCGTTTTAGTTCAAATATATAATTTGAAGTTGAGTTGAAATTGTAGCTTAAATCGATTTGCAGTGTACGTTACGTATATATGTTGATAAAATGAGAAATGTATAATATTATATTAATACATTTTTATGCTTCACTTTTTTGACCTCAATTAAGTGTTTCAAGGTGCGCTTGAATGAAGGCGTTGATCGAAGAACCACCACGTTGGTACGAATTACAAAGAAAGATCGATTCACCGTTTACTTTAACTGTTTTCGGTAGAATTTTTCACAGATTTGCAGCGGTGGTCTCAGGGCCTGAACAGCCCCCTTTGGTGCTCCCCAAAGAAGGGCTCCCACCTTAAACGAGATTTTAAACAAAAAATTTGAAAAATATTTTGATCATCGCAAGGAGCCCACACCCCGGAATTTTGGGTTGCCACCCTGTCCTGCTCCAACACAGTCTACTTAAGTCGTTACTATACAACCTAACCATTGTTCTTACGACGTGGTGATGATGTTGCGTACAACTGATTTGGCCCATGTTACTTTAAGGGTTGTCCAGGTTTCTGTTGGGTCTATAAAACAGTAGGTTTATATTCTAGATTACATTTTATTTGCTTAGGCTAAGTGCTTAGGCTTAGGAACACATTTTTGCAACGTTTAGGCTTAGGAATACGCTTAATTTACTGTTACGCCACGAAAAGTAACATTGACCACTGATTTAATAACTTACATGGTGCTTCGGAAGATTTCACGTGCATAAAAACCTACAGGTTGAAGATTTTAATGTACGTCTACTCTAGTGACCTGAATTTAAGAGTCGATCGGATGATATTTTATTTTGAAACTCCAGAAGACTCTCCGTGTTATTACAATACCAGAGGCGGGCCCTACATCGTGTTTTCTATTCTTTCTTTAAAGCAGAAGTGACTTATTTTACGCGTTTTTGTTGATTGCCATGTTGGTTAGGTAATCTTATTTTTTCTGGAATTAAGAAACTGTGTGTCCGAGCATTTGTTACATATTTTTAAACAACCTGGGGCATTCTTCTGCTCTGGCCTCATATTAATGTTTAGGTGTGTTCAAAAATGTTTGTTTCCGTAGGGCGAACGGATGTTGTCATTTTGAACATTTATGCATACTTATTAGCAACAATTTTGTTACTTTTCCTGAACGTTACAGAATGCCATACACAGTTCAAGTTTAAATAAATATTTATGTTTGCTATTATTTTGGGCAGAATCTTTAGTTTTGCTGGTGTTGTATCCAGGCAAGTTTTTGTGTTAGCACAATTTGTCTTAAAATATTTCCAACATACCAGGGTGTAAACGGATAGTATTAATAACAGAAACGGAAAAAGAAACGAATAGTGATCGAAATAACGGAAAACGGATATTGCATTATACATATATGTAAATTTCGGCCAATGTTGCTTTAATGGTCGTAACAGATTAAGCGTATTCGTAAGCCTAAGCGTTGCAAAAAATGTATAGTAAACTCGCCTAATCTGAACCACCTAAAAATTGCAATTTTTGGACTTTGTGTTTGCGAGATGCTAGGTACACAACTACTCCTCGGACATTTCTAAAATTTAACATGATAAAAGATTCGACTTTAAGGTTTATTGGGGTCAAAATTTGTGGTAAAATAGCAAATAATAAAGTAGTAAAGCACAACAAAACAATAAAAACCAGGTTGTGGTGCGCTTTAGGTCTCTGGACCTAATGTGAATCAGGGTGGTCCAAAAGCGAACCAGTCTTGTCCAAAAGTGAATCATGAATGTTAACCCAAAAATTTATCGATAGTTCACTGCAGCATGGCCAAACGACACCGACAGTAATGCGTTAATAAGACATTGCGATAAATATGTTCAAATGTACCAAGGTTACATTCAAAAAAACTGGTGGGTAACGTAAATTCTATAATCATGACAGAATATACTCAAGATTAAGAATATATAAATTAATGCTGCGTATTCTTGCTAAAAAGAAACCAACTTCTAATTGTAACTAGATTCTTATTACAAATTCGACGCATTTGCTTTTTAGAACTTAGTAGAAAATGTCTGTCTTCAGTATACAGCGCAGATTAAAAACAATATGAAAGCATCATGGTCTTTGCATCCGAACCTCACCCAGATGACGCCGTCTCAAACTATTGTAAGGAACGTTGAACGCAGCTGCATTTGCTCGTAGGCATGGTTTTCCTATAATGAAAAGTTTTAATGCGTTGAAGTAGTTGATTTCCTTATGCTAGACTGTAGTTTAGCGGATAAACGCAAGTTTTTGTAAGATTCTGGACAAATGTATTTCATTTTTATTTCAAACCAAAAGAACAGTAGCATATCTGCAGTGAAAATTTGCGATTTTTACTAGAAACGGACATCAATTTTTACCGGAAACAATATTTAATTACATCGAACCTCATTCTAATCTAAAATTTCTAAATATCGACATGTATTTGTAAATTTACCTCTATGACAAATTACAAAACGAACCGCAAGCGACTACAAATTTGTCGCAGTACGAAACAAGATACGAATGTAGCATTTACATATATCTTGGATTTTCATTCTAAACTTTATATTATTATTATTATTATATTAGCACAATGCTTCCGTTTATATCATTTTACCGGCCGTCATTTAATACGGTATCAACACACAAGAGTAAAACAATCTGTCTTGTTGTTTCATTTGATTTTATAAAAGAAAATAAAACAATTCTGTAACCTTGCCTGATGGTGAAGCCCTTACTTTTATTGGCAAGATCGCTTTTACAAGCTTCAACTGCTCGTGACATGGCGTCCGAATCCCATCGCAATATTTTCCGCTTCGGCGGTGTTTCCTTTGGTGTATACTTAGATTTTTACTTGAACCTTCTCCCGGCTTTTGATTCTTATTTAGCGAAAACTTGGCCCTACGCAAACCAGATTGACGCTTTGGAGTTGAAATGTTTTTGTTCGCGCCATTGCTTGCAAACTAAAACAACTCTAATGTGCCAGTCTCAAAAATCGAGTGAAAAGTGTTGAAAATAGACAGCAAAGCTACTGACAGAGTTCAACAAAACTAAGTGATTCACTTTAAGTATCTGGTTCACTTTAGGAATTCGAGCGAAAAAGCAGTGAACGAAATTGATCCATATTAGGGTATTACTAATTCGAAGCGACCTACAAATTTCGAGTTTACTAAACTAACTTGATTTCTACACAGCTGTATAAAGCGTATAATAAACGTTGTATTGATACAAAAATTGTAATGATTTCTTCATATGAGCAGAATTTTCAAATGAAAAACGAAAAAAAATACATAAAGGTGCGAGATACTTACCTTTATTCCGGAAAAATCATGTACAATAAACAATCAACTATAATTCCCAACATACAAAACCAAAATCAGCGCTAACTAGCTATAGATCAAACCACTGAAAGCGCTTTAAAATGATGTCATTATGTTTGACAAAGCTTCAGTGTACATTGAATAATATACAATTGTTCGTCTAAGCGGTCCACTTTAGGGAATGGTTCAGATTAGGCATATTTACTATAATCTAGAATCTGAACCTACTCTATTTATAGGTCCACCAAAAACTTGGACGTGCTTTAAAGTAAGCATGGGCCTAAATTTCAAATAGATTCCATTTTTTGCCAACACAATTGAGACATACAAATGTTCATCAGGCTTTCTAAAATTTTAAACAAAAAATTGCCGATGCACCGAAACTTGTATATAAAATTTGTCGCAATCTTTCATTACAGATTTGCTGCAATTGTTTGAACTGAAGCATTTGCGTTATTTTTTATCCGTTCTCACCCTGCCAATATCTGTATATCTTGGTGACCAAACGGTCGATATGTTTTTCTTAAGCACTATGCACGTTTATGTGTGTATCTTTACACTATGCACATATATACACACCATGTATATCATCATTCCCCCGCGTTACTGATTAAAGTATCCGGTATTGCAAGTATTTGTTGAAAAACGTTTTTGCCTTCCATCAAAATGCTTGAGCGATAATGCAAGGTAATATACTTGCAAAACTTATATACTCTTTAAAGTTTCGAACTCAACTTTAGTTGATACTAGAGTCATTTATGCACTATAATTCAGAATAATTGATATTTATGGACCCTAATTAGAGTTTAAGGGCCACACCTTACGGACTCTTAGGGATACGGACTCTATGAGCGACTTTGTGTAAGATACTTTTGCTGGCTTGTATTTGCTATTTAAAGTATATCTGTGCCTCTGCCGTTCGACTTTCCATTGATTTATCAGCACCCAAAGCTTACACTGTCTCGGTGTGTTTAATATTGGACAGTAAACGTTTCTCTCATATCATATGATATTCGTTGAAATTTTGGAATATAATATTCGCCTAAATGTCCTACAGTATGACGTGACAAGCCGACCTTTGTACACTGATCTTTTGAGAGAGGTGGTTGGCAAGCTAATGTCATATGATATTCGAGTTTTGTCGGTTGACCCGATATAAGAGCCCGAATTTCAACGTTGACGTCAAATCAACCCGGAACAAACCGTGTCCCGCCTGCCCCGGTTATAACGTGAACCCCGCATTATTCAGGTCACTACAGTAGTGAGGTGTATAAAAGTTTGGGCCAATATATAGAAAATTGCTCAACAGTAGCGGGTATAGGCATATTTTTAAGTCTAACCCAAATCCTATAGGCATCAAAGTTTGCCTGAAATTGTGTACAAAGTATGAAGCACGAAACTGAAGAAATGCTCTATATATCATAGTTACGCCCGAAGGTCAGCATATAGTAGAAAGTCCACCGCCGGCTCAAGAATTTTGTCGAAAACACAGCATCTTTTCAATATTGAAATTTTTCGTATTATTAACAAATTGTGCTGTATATATTCAGTCAGGCTGTAACTTCAGTTAATTTTGAAAAATACGTAGATAATTTTTTGACACTAACGAAGATTATTAATTCAACATTGAACACCTACTTTCAGGGTGTTTACAAACGGAGGTCTGCCTCCGGCTTCGGCGGAAATTTTGCTGGAGGTTCCCAATTTCAGTAGTGAAATTTTGCATTTTTTCGCAAAATTTATCTGTTTGGCGCGTTTTTTATTTTAGCTTTTGACACAATTGTGTGAAAAAATTGCCGAGATTTCGCAAAAAATAAGCGTTAAACTAAACAATTTGTCAACACATTGCAGATATTTGCCTAAAATTAACAAATTAAGTAGTATCACTTCGGCTTCTGCCAGTTTCTTGACCTCCGGCTCTTGAATTTTTAACCTCCGGTTTCACCTTGCGTATTTTGTTTCATGTTGCGATCTGGCTAATTTTATCTGCATCACTGATAGGTATACACGTGGGTAATACATCTCGGTTTTCGATTTCGTATAAAGCTCATTGTCATTTCTTACGCTTAGGTTTAGGCTTAGGAGCACGCTTATGCTAATGGTGCGACCATGTTCTATACATTGGCCATAGGGCTTCTGAAAACTCGGTGCTGGACTTTTTAGATAGCGCACCTTATCCTTTTGCTTGTTTGCGCCCTTCATGTGGAATACATGTACAATACAGTTCAGTTGAAGTAAATTAGTTTTTATATTTTAAACATTGTGTTTGTATTGCTTGCAAAAGCTTAAAAACTATACATTATAGAATGTTTTTTAGTGTCGCTTGGCAACAGACTGTCTCGTTATTTGGTTTCTTCATGTTACCTGTAGGATTTTTGTGCCGCAGTGTTGTTGCCGAAAGTATCAGAAAAGGTGGGTACAATGAAAAAATACAGGAGAAGGATTTCCGTATAGCTAACGTTAGGGCCGTCACTGTAGATTAAGCATCATCCCAAGGCTAAGCCTGGGCGTTGAAAACAGTGTACGCCTACTTAAGCCAAAGCAAAAAATGTACTCTAAAATGTACGTCAACACTTTTGCAGTCAAACCAGAAAACGGGACACCCCAAAATTAACATAGACCGATGTGTTTATCATGAAAACAAACATACCTTTACCTGATGTCAATTATTGTTACATTAAAATTCATTTCTTTTGGAATTGCCTCTAGGCTGTTGCTAACAAAATGTATAAGAAGTGGCACGCTGCGGAGGTGTAATATAGTCGAAATGTCAGAAACCTAAAGCCCCATTTACACGTGATAGTTTTTGCAGAGAGACATTGAAGCTGCAACTTGCAGCTTGAAGTTTATGAAGTGAAGCAGATGTAAGCTATATTACAATCGTTCTAGGTTCACCCACCACTTCTGATGGTTTCCATGTGTGCTAATTTTTCCAAAACTTCGACGCATTTAAATCGCGAAATTGCCCTGCTTTTGACAAGCACTTTATATAACATTTTATGAAAATGTTTATATTTTTGTCAAACTGCTAATATTAATACATGCGTCATCAAATTGTTCACCACCGAAACAAAATATGCAATGCATTTTTTTCTTTGTGAAATTTTGTTTTGCTGCTCAAATTTTAGGGTGTTCTTTATATAAAGGCCTGCTGTTGCAATGTTTTGAATTCGTGTTTGGCTCATCAGCTGCGATGACTTCATGTCAAACGATCTGCTACGTACAAAACGGCCAATGTATTAATACTTTGCGAGTCGGAACAGTAGCATAAAAACATATTCGAAAGCCTAAACAGAAGCCTGATCCTCAGCGTAGAGATAAGCATATATAACCAAGAGTGGATAATGACACGAGTGTGCAACTCTTGGCGTCCGCATGGCGCAAAATGTACCACCGGGCGTTGCGTTTTTGGCCGACCGCCTTGTTTAGAGGGGAAAACGCAACGCGTGTCGGGTATATTTTTTCTACACAGAATGTGCCCAGTTGCAAACTGTTGTTTAAATAGCGATTATCCACTATTGATACAACCAAACCCATGCCTAAGTTTAAGCCTAAGCAAAAATAACCTAGACTTAAGTTTTACTTTATTCTATATAGTCCCGGGAAAAATTGTTCGCCTTCAAACGAAATGTACCAAACAGCAAAATTTGGCAGTAATGCCGTATTAATAGGTAATGTACAGTTTTTACAACCGGACGAAAAAATAGCCGGTGGTCAACAAAACTTGCCGGAGCCGAAAGTGACGCAAAGTTAGCTCGTAAAAATTATGTTAATTTTGCTAACTTTAATAGTAATCTGCAAACTGTTGTTAAAATAGGCTTTAAGTTGTCTTTTTTAGAAATTTCCGGGCCACCGCCAATAATTCTACAGGAGCCGGAGATCGATCTGCCGAAGTTGGAGACAAACCTTAGGTACTTCCCGGTTTAATTGGTTTGGTACAATGTGATTCATTTCAGAATACGTTGACTTTTAAATATCATTATGACAAAAGCTGTTTGCAACGCGAATAGTGGTTAAAATAGCGCTACTTATATTTTGGACGCCGGGCCAGTTTCTAGCCACTTTTAAATTGGTGTTTTAATCTGTCGAACCTACGCCATGCTGCGACAAATTATCCAGTGCTTATTGATTTACGTACTTCAACAATCGTGTAATGGATTTCTGTTTAACGAATTCAAACGCGAAGATGATGAAATTAACATGGATGCGGTAAAGTATATATGCGGTTCACCCAATATCTATTCCCCCAATTGGCATCTGGGACGTCCAAAACGACAATTGCTGTTCGAAGCAACTCAAACAACTGTTGTGCAAACTGCTTTTCTTTGGAAGATTGTACGGACAAAACAGCGGCTGCAGTGCAAACTGTTTGTGACTGGTGGTTCAGGCTTGACTGTGTTCCATAAAACTGACTTGCATTGCATGATGGAGAGTGCTGTTTTTGTTTCTGTTGTTTTGATTAGGCAATCAAATTGCGCCTCTGTGGTCCGTGACCTCATACAAACCTTGTTTAATTTATACTTTGCAAATATGGCAAATGCAAATAATCACTGTACAACTCAGTTTTCTCGAATATAGTCATATCAGAACCACTAATTAAAGTCAGTTTGCATTCCAGTAGTTGTTTGGGTTGCCCCGAACAGCAATTGTAGTGTGGGACGTCCCGGTTGCCAACTGGGCAAATAGCTGTTTGAGGCACGACATATACATATATATCAGGTTGCGACCGGATATCAAAAAATGACGGAGCCGGATAATCTAATATCCGGCCGCAGCCGGATAATCTAATATCCGGCTGGAACCGGAGTCGAATAGTTAATTCAAATTTTAGATTGCATTCAAATATCAGAACGTTGCCGGATAATCTAATATCCGGCTAGAACCAGAGTCGAATAGTTAAATCAAATTTAAGACTAGATTGCATTCAAACATCAGAACGTAGCTAACAAGTCTTCCTTAAATGGTCCACATCTCGCGCCGATGCATTTTTAACACTTTAACAACAACCCAATTCCATTATTTTCTGTGTTTTTTGTAGCATTGTGTTCAGTTGCAATATTTGTTTGGACCACTTCAGAAAGTTTATGTTAGAAATGATACTTGGAAAATTAAGTAAATTATACGCAAGCGCAAGAATAACGATAGCACCAAATACATTGTAAAGTGGTTAAGATACCAAAAGTCCATGAACTCGTGGAAACATGAAAGAGATCTGAGACCTATTTTGAGTTACAATCCAGACAAGTTAGACTTGCAACAGATTTTAGCAAAGCAGTTTCAAAGGCTATTGTAATTTTTGCAATGGGTAAATATACTGTGAAGTTGAATATCAATCCAAACCGATAAGTATTTTGGAATAAAATGTCTTAAAAGGCATTACGTATACAAAAATTTTAATCACAATGAAGGCTTCGTTAGGTGCTTGCTTAATATTGATCATTTGCGTTACATTTAAAGCTATATTATTGTTGACAAAAAAGTTGGCGTACAAGAAGCAGGTGACTGACGAAACGTATCAACAAGAAACTGGACTAACACATATCGTGTTCAATGGATCAACAGCAAAATCCAGCAACCTAATGTTTAATGTTAGGCTAACTCCACCACAACATATTAAATAGAGCACACATATAATATATTTGTCCAACGAGTTTGAAAACTTGTTCCATACCTGCCAATCGATTTTCGTGATGCGACTGGTTTGATATCAGTTGCAAATTAATTCGCGGATATACGTTTAGCAAAGACTATTGTTTGGGAGCAGCATTTGTATCACATTTGGCGAAATTTGACTTATCAAAGGGGCTGCAAGATGGATGCGTCAACATTAACATACGTCAAGCAATCGACTACGGTTGGTTTACGTGCGCAACAACTACTTTACCGAAATATTTAACAGCTGAAGAATTTAATTCACACTGTATGAAGATTTGATCGATAATTGATGTTTAGTTATGGAACATCCACGTTATACTGCACGCGCTGCTGCAAAAAATGTCGGGGTCTGAGTAAGGCCCGACGTCGCTTAAACACACACTATTTTGAGACCACTATAAAGTCAAGTAGTCCTGACAATTAATAGTATCTACGTACCGCATAAAATTGTGCCTACACGCTAGTTACAGCTTCGATTTGTACACAGATCGCTACCGGGTGGTTGGACAAAATTTTACCTTAGCGCGCATTATAAGGTGCATGACCCATTACAACGATAAGAAAAAACAATGGTGACGGTTCTGATGATGATTGAAGACAAAAGGAATATGCATTATCATTTGCGTATCCTATGCAATTTATTATATTTTAACTTTGTCTAGTTTGTACTGTGGAAAATGAAAAATGAAAAAGCAAAACCCACAGCTGAACTTCATAGCTATCGAGGAGCGACCCTTACGGCGATGGGATAGCATGCTCCTTACACTGGGCTGAGGATTATCCTCCGTTGACCATTGCATAAATCAGTAAAAAGCTAGTCAGATTAATTCACCGTTGAATTATGCTTCTACAACTCAGCAAACACTTTCCTAGTCGACATAGAGGCCAAGGTGTTCCAGGCAATTCGATACAAACGGAAATTATTATACTAACATACATGCTACGGTGTTTAATAGAGATGATTGTTTTCATAGATCAGACAATCGAATGGAACGTTTCAAATCATTCAGCTACACCGTCAGATATCGAGGTTCAACCAACGAACCAGGTCAAACCGTATCTGTAATAACTGAAGGCAATCGAGTTATCACGGCATACATCTACTCTCAGAAGGTTCATGCATGACGACGAAAGAAGAAGCTGTTTGAGTGTGCCATCAGAATATGATTGGCTTTTGGTTTTGTTTTCTATTGAAACTGTATGCTTTATATTCTGTTTCAATAAAAGCTAAAAACATAATGGTATCCTATAGCCGTCTGATGAGGACCTTGGTCCGTCAAAACGTATATAGTTGCCGAAATACACATACATACGATTGTTGAATAGAATTTATATGTTCACGCTCAAGCTCCCGTTACTTAGACGACTTGTTCCTTCTTAATCCAACTTAGAGCTCTTGATTACCTATAAAACCAACGCAAGCTCAATTTCAAAAATGTTGACCCGTAGTCGAACAAGCCGAGAAACCATTTTGACTTTTACATTCTAAATACGGTAAATGCGTCTTTCTAATCTGATGAATTTTCAAGGGTGTAGCTTTAGACTAATTTATTGCTTAGGCTTAGGTATAAGCTCATTCTTACTCTTAGGATTATGCTTACACTTTGGTCGATTTGATAATACAGGCAAAACCTCTAATTAGCAGGTACTTGTAATAACTCTTGGAGCTATCTTTTGCATTCTGACAAACTTTTACCGCAACAAATGTTCTCAAACAACATCTTTTCGTGTTCAGTTTTAGTTTCAACTTATTGCCAGTAAAGGTTACCCTGTCGAACAACATAATACCCTCACGGCAGACAATTATCGGCTAACTTTATTTCGAATCCCCCATGGAAGGCATCGCAACAATGGTGCAATCCAAAGTCAACCCTCCAAATTGAAACCTATAGTCTTCTTACAACATGGTCTTTTGTCGTCATGTACGTGTTGGTTGACAAATTTAGCCAATCAAAGTTTTGGTGAGTTTGAAACCAATTTTTCACCCTATCAGTTTGTTTTCTTTAGCGCTTTGTGTATAGAGTGCATATACGGCTCATACGTGGACGAAGTACTACACAATGCCCAATGTTTAACAACTTGAGATTCCGCGCATGCGCACAAAATCTCCATAGGACGTCAGAGCGCTTTCTGGTTTGAGCGTCAAGCTCTTAATGGTAATGATGGCAGCGCCTGGAATCCGAGAGTTGGCATTCGAGTCCCACATTGTAATTAAATTTCAACTTGAATTTAACATTTCCGGAAAGGTTTTTATACTATACAAACTACGTATTAGATTACCATTGTTCCGATTTTAGCGTATCTTTTGGCCGATGCTGGTTATGACGTTTGGCTCGGCAACTTTCGAGGAAATACTTATTCACGAGCCCACGCAACACTACAGCCAAGTGATCCAGAATATTGGGATTTCAGGTAAGTATGCATTCTGCGTTCAATCACTGTTCTAATTCCACTCTCCGCGTTTCGGCCGTCATCCCATTACTTATACCTTTAACTTTTTAGCTGGTCCGATATGGCACAATATGATTTGCCTGCAATGATTGAATATGCTCTTGGTGTTTCTGGTGCTAATCAACTCTACTATATTGGCCATTCCGAAGGTACCTTGGTTGGATTCACTGGTTTCGCCAGTAACCACACTTTGGCCAGCAGAGTAAGCTACGTTTTGCGCATTCAAATTATACAATTTTAAAAAAATATTTTTATTATTTATTTTATGTTATGGTGGCGCTGTACTTTTTAACTCTTTTAATGTCGTTCGGCGACGTCCAGCACTGTACGGCAGCGCATGTTTATTGCGGCATTGAAACGCATAATAATTTGCAAACAATAATTGTTTGACTTGCGGCAACGTCCGGTACCGAACCTCATAAGCAGCACAAATTTTTTTCGTTAAGATATATTGTTTTGATACTGATACAACCGGAGGTCTTTCTAGTAGTATACAATCTTTTGCAGGTCTAGCATTCGAATCAAATGCAAACACAAGCTTATTGTAGAAAACTAATAATATTTGTTAAAATTTCAGATAGCACACTTTTTCGCACTGGCTCCGGTGGGATATGTGGGTCACATCAAAGGTCCATTGCTTTATGTTAGCAAGCATTATAAACTTTTCTACGTAAGTACCACTTGAAACATTTTCAAAAGTTTGTAATGAAGTTTATGAAAGGTAATAAACTGAACGCTATTTCAAGATCAAAATCGGAGTGTTTTCGGTTATCTCCTATACCAGCGTTTGCCTAAAAATAGTTCGATTTTGAAAATTTTTGCGTATTTAAAGTTATCATGACCTCCCCTGATCATTCCACGCCCAAATTTGAATTTTTAAAATAATTCGATTTTTAAGGTCTCAGGTTCATCCTTGGGACCGAAAAAATTATTTACTAAAAGTTGGACAAATATGCACGTTTCGACTAAACTTGCGGAGATGAGTGGAATGGGGTCAAATTTTATACATTTGATTGCGAAAAATTTAACACCACTCAATTCAGCTGTACATGCTGGGTTGAATAGTATATTTTGCCTAACTTTTTGACAAAATATTTCTGGGTTCCCAAGGTCTTTGATAAAAATTCTACCAGAATGTATGGCCTTAAGTAAGACGTATACGAAAAATGGCATCAAGTTTTGTTGCATTTGGTAATATTTTCAGCGAACGCTCAACTTTTTCGGTGCTCGCGAATTTCTTCCTTCGAACATGATCTCAAAGCTGTCGGGCAAATTTTTCTGCGGCATTTTGCCTCACAACGCATTGTGTCAAGAGTTCATTTTTATGATCGCCGGATACGATTCGACCCAACTAAACAATTCTCGAATTCCAGTTTATTTGGCCCATACTCCGGCCGGAACTTCCGTTAAAAATATGGCTCATTTTGCTCAGGTAAAGTATGGCGAGGTGTGATAAGCGAACACCAAATATTTCTATACTCTATAAACGGCCCATATTATTTTTATTGGTATTGTGTTTTCCTGCGGGAGTGTAGTAAAGTAGACTTTGTTTTTAGGCTATATACTTTTATGCAAGTACTAGTTATAAAGTTATCCTTACAAACACACAAGACTGGCCAATGGGCAGAATAGGGTCGTAACAGAAGTATAAGCATATTCTTACGCCTAAGCTCAAGCCTAATGAACTTATCCTAAACGTAGCGAAAAATTACTACGCTAGTGTTGCGCCCGTAAACATAACTTTACAGACATTATGATGTTGTCAATTGCTAAGTTCTGCTTTACAGTTAAATTCTGCGAAAATTTAATACTAATTTATTTCAAATGAAGACCCAACGTTTGAATCGTGTAAAGTCAAAAACCCGCAGAATCAGTGCGACCGCCGCAAGGTCGATTTTTGTTACGTACAATAGCTTAACATTGAACCATTGCTCTAAACCAGGGTGCAACTGGATACCAAAAACTGACGGAGACGGATAATCTAGTATCCGGCCTAGCCGAATAATGAATTCAAATATAATACTAGATTGCGTTCAGATATCAGAACATTGCTTACAAATTTTCCTTCCGTGGCTTCAGTATCCAAACTATATACGTGACAAAGTTTGTGTGACAGAAAAAATGTAAATGAAAGTCATACAGTCCGATGGTACTTGGCATAAATATTTGTGAATGATGGTAACATGGGCCAATTTCTTGAAGTTTTTTAAAAATATCCGGTGTTAATATACTGGAGCCGGATGCCGATTTGTTGCCGGAGCCAGACATCCGATTGCACCCTGCTCTAAACAAAGTGTATAACGGTGAAAAATTCGAATGAAAAATTTTGTTAATTGATACGAACGTTTTGTTGTAAACATTTCAGATGGTACTTAGCAAAAGGTGTTGCAAGTTTAACTACCGAAGCGGCGTTGCAAACATGAAAAAATATAACCAGGTAAAACGTAGAACTTAATCCAGTAACTTTCATTACTACAGATTTAATAATTCATGCGTGCAAGAAAATAGTTCCAGTGTTATTTTCATTTTGCTCGGAGTGAAAAATACCGGAGCAGGTCAACGAAACTTGCCGGAGCCGGACGTGAGAAGCGAAGTTAGGTTGTAAAAAATGCATGATTAATTAATTAGTTTTAGCCAATGTCTGCAATATGTTGCTTAGTTTCAGGCTAATTTTCTGCGAAATTTCGGAAATTCTATCTTGAAAATTATGATAAAAGTAAAACGAAACACGCTAAACAGATAAATTTTACGAAATAATATACTACCGAAAAAATTATACCGTAGCCGGAGACAGACCTCCGGTTTTGCCCTGCTGCAAATTTTCCAACCAAGGAATTGCAATTTAATTTACTTAAATCTTTAATTTGAAGACATCTCCACCCGAGTATCAATTGGAGTCACTGAAAGTACCAGTAACTTTGTTCTATGGCCTTATGGACTGGCTCTCAGATCCTACCGACGTCTACATCCTCATTTCCAAAATTGAGCCTCAAATTCACAAACTATTCCCGCTTCAAAATTTCAATCATCTCGACTTCGTTTGGGGAATGCGCGCGGCTGATGCCGTATATCGCCCGATAATTAACGAAATTAGACATTTAGAAAGCGAAAATATGACATTTTTGAATTTATAATATTTCAATGTTTATATGCGTAGACTTTCATTGGTTATATATTATTTTATATTTGTAACAAAAATTACTTACTTTAACGCTGCCAACTTTTCATCTACGCTTTCTTACCGAAAAACAGTTCTTCAGGATCAGACATCAGAATATACGTTACGTCGGAAAGGTTGAAATAGATTCAGTTATCACTGTCATGGTTCTAAGAATTCAGTGTGCGCAGAAAATTGATTAAACGGAAACGAGCACCGATTTTGACAGAAATAAATCGTGTTTACATTCTGGCTTTTTGCACTTAATCACCTATATATAGATATATAATACATAATCAAAGACGAACAATTTTATTGTACCAAAGCGAACAATGTGAAGCTATATACGAACATTTCACTTCGGTATAGTGATGAGGTGTGTAAGTATGATTCTGTGAGGATACAATGTTCCGATCTTTCCCAAAACGGTCGAGTTTGATAATTTGTATAAATTTGGGTTTTTCATATATATCCTCTCATATCAATCCATGAAAATTTTTATTCTCCGCCCGTACTACGTTCATACCCAAAACTTTTCGTAGACTGAGAATAGTTTTCAATTCCGCTTCAAGTTCTTTCCAAGAAATTTGCTTATCCTGAAATTAATAATATTCACCCCGTCAACTTTATTATGTTCACATTGACCATCGTTTACATGTCCATGTTAGGGGCCTGTTGCTTGGAATCAGGGAGACCTTAGAGACTGGGATGCTTGGGCTGAGCGTTAGAATTATTGAGCGAAGCTCGGAGTTTCGCGAAGCGTTTTATGTTTTGTTCTTGGGGGTCGAAAGGTAGATGTCCGTCCGTCCATCCGTCTGTCCGTCCAAAATGAATCTCAGGAACCGCTGAACTGATTTTGACATGTTGTTTTGATTGAAAACCAATTATCCTGGGTGTTAACCTCGCATTGGAGTTTCAAAATTTTAAACTGTTTATACCTACCGGCTAATTTGCATAGTTAAGCCTAATTTAGGACTTTTACATTATTTCACTAATTACTAGAGTTACAAGCAGTCTAATTTCAGCAGTAAAGGGTTTTTGGGTGCGAGGTATCTGAATAGTGTCTACAACCCTTCAAAACCGATAATTGAACAGTTAACTTATACCTAATTTGCATATTAGTATAATTGATAAACCGAAATTAGTACTTTTTACAATATTTCACTAATTATTATGGTTACAAGCAATCTAATTTCGGCAAAAAAGGGTTTTGAACCTGAATAAAGCGTCTACAAACCTTAAAAACAGTTAGCTAATAGCTAATTTGCATATTAGCTTAGTTGATAAGCCTAAATTAGCACTTTTTAAAATATTTTACTAATTAGGGTTAGTGAATGGTTTTCTGGTGCGAGGAATCTGAATAAGTTGTTTACAAACCTCCAAAACCGATAAACAAACAGTTATCTAATAACTAACTTGCATAAGTGCGTTCGAGCTTCGCTCAATAGTTGTACTCCACTACGACTGGTATAAGTTTAAGTTTAGACTTAATAGACAGACCCTTATAATTAACACTGATGTTGATCCAATATTCAACAACGCTAGTAAAAACCAAAATTAATGACAATTTACGAAAATTGTGGATACGAATGTAAAGCATGGGTCAATGTACAGATCAGGGCCGCAACAGTAGCATGAGCATATTCCTAAACCCAACTCTAAGCGCAAGGAAAGACCATACCAAAGCCTAAGCAATACATATTAATTTAAAGCTTAATTTTATTTCATACCAGTCCAAAAGAAAAACGGTAAGCCCCTGCTATATACATGGGTCGTCACAGTATAAAACTAACCTTGAAATTCTGTCTTTTATTTTTCAATTTTTCAATGGCTCCAGCACTTTTATCAGAATTATGCGGTTTCCCAACAGAAACGTTCGCAATAATTGCTTCGAGTGAGTAAGTGCTATCACTAGCACCATCAGTACTCATTGGATTTAAGGCATCAAAATGCTCCAAAACACTTCTAAAACGATAAAAATATTGTAATAATGGCTCTGGTAAATTAATGTTTTTAATTGTTATTTAGAAGTTGCACGGTGAAATTTTGATCCAAAACAAATTTCGCAGTACTTGCAACTGCAATTTATTCCATCAATATATATTCAGATTCAATAATTATTGAAGTAACAATGCAAAACATAACACTACACATAATGTTATTCTCAAACCACGATGCGACTAGGCATGAATTTCGTCAGAAAGTCTGGTATCTTTTCATTTTCCGATTCCGTTTCCGAAATTTCCATTTTAGTTTCATTTTACCATCACATTCTAGCCACATAGTTGGCCCATGTATAGAACATGGCCGGTACAGTAGTATAAGCAGATTACTAAGCCTAAGCCTAAGTGTAAGAACGAGCTTATACCTGAGCCTATACCTACCTAAACAAAGAAGTCTAAAGGTTGAGCTTACTCTGTTACAGTAACGCAGGAAAACGTACCGGCCCTGTTCTGTACATGGGCCAACTTATGAACTTACCTCTTTCTCAAAGCAATATGCAACTGACCCGGTCCACTAGTTGGCAACCCCGCTACAATATGAGACGCAAGCACTCGTACAGCAAGCAATGGATGACTTCTAAGCAAAACCAGCTCATAAACACGAGCATTCAGAGCCCCACACAAATCAGGCTGTAATATATCCGGGCGATAGAGTCCAGCAGAACTCGAATCAGTGACCAGCAACGCGTTAAGAACGCTCCAATGTGCATTAAAACAATCTACCAGCAACCGCAAAATAGGAACGACAAAAGTTGATGGTAGTATTAAACACGATAAGGACAATAGTTTAACAAAAGCCGCTACACGTGATGCGTTAACGTTACGTTTCCGCTGCACTAACATAAGCTCAGCACAGCACAGTGCTAACCTTATTTGCTCAGTTCTATACTTCAGCCCCGCTTGGGCAGTATGGCAAGGAACCCCAAAATCCGCGATAATTTCAGCTAAAATCTGGTATAATTTCGTATAAAACACACTCGAATCAATATTTAGAGCATCTTCTGGGCCCGATAGCATAACAAACGTTGTATGAATACAATGCAGCGCTTCAGTGCGTTTAAGTGTTGCAGTTGCAATTAGCGATTGCATAATTGCAAGCAAATCGTCAAAAAATTCCACACTGATTAAACGTGCAAATTTCGACAAACCTTGTAAGACTATTGGCAGGAGAGTCGCTGCCGTGGTAGGGTTAGCGCTTGTTCCAGTCAGAGCATTTAGTATTCGAAAAAACGTCCCAAAAACATGACTTACGATCGTTGTATGATACTGACGGCGTACCTCCATATTTTCTTCTGCATCCGCTTCGCGTAGTTCGTTTTCTAATTTAACAAGTTGTTTCCGATGTTTTCGTTCACTTTTAGACATAGCCTCTCGTGACTTCTTGGCGTTTGCCTGGTTCTCAGACGCTGACATAGGCTCAATATCTTTAATTTTCAATGCTAAAAGCGGTTCTAACGCGCTTGGAGGCAGGCTAGACGGTACAGCGGGTCTAAATCGATCTTTAACTAGGCGAGAAATCCCGCGAACACACTCAAGACTTACATCTCCGCGGCGATCCAAACGACAGACAGAACTCAGCGTGTAAGCAACTTTATCTCTCGCATTAATGGATTTGCTAGCTAGCACAGGCACTAAAAGTTCAATAATATTTGATCGAAAATTAAAATGTGAATGGGTCATAAGCAATTGACAATACGCGTCCAATGCAAATAATGCCATTTTCTCATCTACCTCACAATCCATATAATTTTTTGAGCGTTTTCCACCAAGCCTCGGCTTCTTCCCGCGTATTTTTGTTTTCCCACCAAACTGGCTAGCTACATTCCCACCGCGAAGTAATCCATTATTCAGTTCACTACGACCGCCATTATTTTGGTCTAGGTAGGGTTCTAAAAGTTGTAAAAATTTACGATAACAATTCAACAGACCGCCTTCAAAATCTCGTAACAACCGCGTTTCTTTCTTCAACTTTTTCGTTCGAGAATTTTCTTGCTGGTCTGCTTGATCTCTTATAATATACCCAGGGATAATATCGATGAACACTCGCAGTAGGGCTACTGCAGCTAGCTTTTGCACTGACTTTCTTACCAAAACCTCCGCTCTCCCCGACGCCCAGTATAACAAATCTTTCAGCAAAGAGATATGTCCTTGAGGGGTTGCAAGCACAGTACGTTCAATATTTTCAATTTGAGCTTTGTATCGTTTCAGAGTTTCTCGGTGTAAAAGCACTAACTCTACCGGAGTTTTAGGGGTCTCTACAGCTTTAGGACAGGCAAAATTCGGTTGATAGCACGATTCATCTCCGTGCGGCTCCTCCTTGTTCTCATAATCGCCACTAGTGCTTGCATTTTCATCGTCTGAAATTCCATAAAACACAAACAAAGCCATACCAAAACCCAAACTCTTTACTGTACTTTTTAGTTTTATGCTAGTACTCGCATATGTGTGTAACCAAGAGTCGATAATGACTCTTTTGACAACAATATGTAACTTTCTAAAATACTCGTCTGATTAAATGTACCACTGCGCTTTCCGTTGTTGATATACTTTCTCATGTAATAGAGATGGGGGTCGATATTATATACACGGTACAAAAAAATACCAATAATATAACCGGAACATTTCCAACGTTTGTTTTAACAGAATGTGTCTCAATATATGATGACTGCCAACCTTTTTAAATATGGGAAAAGGTATGGGAAAAACGCAACGTGAACTCAGTATATTGCAGGGTGTAGCCAGAAATCCGATTCCGATTAGAATGCAGATTCAAAACGAGTTCCGATTCCGATTTCGATTGCTCACTTAATGGGAATGGAATTTTTAGATTTTAATTTTATTTCTATTTGCTGTGATATGTTGCATAAGAATTCTGTTGCATAGTCTAACTTCCCAGTCTTTCCTCAGTGCCCCTGTCCCTCAGTGGGCAGGCCTCTAGTAATAATACTGGTCCAGAATGCAACCGGAATTCCGATTCCGATTAGAATTCCGATTCGAAACGAGTTCCGATTCCGATCGCACAATCAATCGGAATCGGAATTTTGAAATTTTAATTTTAATCCTACTTTTTATGCTAAGTTGCATAAAAATTCTGTATTATTTATCTATTAAATTGCTTTCGATGAGTTAACTTATCAATAATAGATTGTAGTTAAGCTTTAAAGATTCAAAAATCGCTAATTTGGTCATACGATGTTTATCAAAATTTTTGCCAGCCAACAGACAACCTAAATCAATATTCTATTTGTTAATACAAATTATTCGTACAGTCACAAAATTTCTAGTTCCGATTCCGATTCCGGTATAATCCAGTTCCGCTTTGCACCCTGGCTATTCTTTGGCACACAGAATGTACCCAGCTGCATACTGTTGTCTACAGACTACAGAGTATGCGTTATCCATTCTTGGTAACATAAACCACCAGTTGGGTCAGGTCCTCTAACTTTTGAACACAAATGTTAGTTTGCAAATTGGCTTGATACATTCAAACGATAGCGGCTAACTGCTTATCAAATGCTACGATGTTTATCCGCGGGTGAAACATCCAGTAAAGCACATATTTAGAAACAACCGCATAATAATTTTCACCCTACCTTCATTTTCCACATCCGGTCCAAAAGCATCCATATCCTCGCAAGCAGCAAATCGTTCAATCAAGTTCCCGTCAGGATCCTTAATAGGGAGTAACGCGCGTTGCTTTCCAGCTGCCTCTGCGTGGTATTCTGCAAACTGTCTTGGCGTATCTGCTTCCAGCGACCAAACCGTGTTGTTGAGTTCGCGTTTTCGCTTCCTAGACACAGAATTTGAGGCAGCATTCCTACAACACAAAAATTATTAAAGAACTTCGAGTTACACTAAAATACCATTTATGACCACAACGGAACACGCTTCACATAGTACGTCATTTGTCCCCTATATCTAATATACAACACAACCAGACATCTTGATAAAATCTTGCAATTTTCAAACTAGGAATTGATAGGCAAGGTTTCAAATTTACCAATTTTTATCAATTCGATGCCCTACTTGTGATCAAGGCTTGACATTTCCGGCCGTTACAATTTGCTTGTTTAACAACGTATTACAAATGGCGATATGCGATACACACAGCTGAAACTACGACTCAAGTTACGTTACCGGACCAGTCCCGCAGTTGCTTTCGCTTGGAATTCTTGCGGTTTTGGGGTGTCCAATTCTGTATCACTTATCATATCAAGAGGCAACGCCACTTCGTCTTCTGATTCTTCATGACGTTGCTGCCACAGTTCATCATAGCCCTGAAAAATTCTGCAAACTGCAAACAAAATGTCTTTAACGATACTTCCCAAATAAACCGACTCAAATTTTCTTCCGTTTCCTCGTTTACTACGTTTTAAAAAACCAAAAAATTTCTAAAATTGAAAATATTCAAAAATTCTGACAACCAAGCGGGTACCCTCCCTCCAAAACCTACCTTCAACTTGTCGTTCTTGAATCGAATTTCCGTCCGCTGATGATGAGCGCTGACTTTAAGGCGTAATTTTTGCCGTAACGAATCTGATAATTTTCCTTTGTTTCGCCGAACCAACTTTGTCAACCGTTTATTCGCTAATTTCAACTCGTGATGTTTTCGCGTTTTGGACGTCTTTTTTGCCATAGTTCAAGTGTTTAGTTACGTCTATTTCTCACTTCGTTTGTGAAAATGTGCACAGATGAAACAATCTTACGATGTGCTCCAAACATTAGTCCTGAATAGACCTAATTATGTGCACAACAGGCAATTGTTAATATTACGGCGTGCACCATCAAAAGGCTGCTATATTTAAGAAGTGTATCACAATCACATGGGACCTATCGCTCGAGCACTGTTGCCATTAAAACTCAATCAGGTTTTTCAACGCTATGCTTTCGGAATATATGCCCAATCTTCAGTTCCAGCTCTAAGCACATTGGCCCTATACCCAGGGAGCATACTATCAGAGATAGAGGTCGAGAAAAATTACCAGACGTGATGTAAAATCAGGTAGCTTAAATCACATTAAATTCACTAAAATTTAACAAATTAAGTACCTATAACTATTGTCAAAATACTATATCACGCTCCAATGTCTGACAGGCAAGCAAACCAATTTTTACGACAAAATTTACTGCTTAAAAATCTATAAACAACACAAACAACAGTACAATACGATGCACAGAAAACATTGATAAAATAAAATATCTCGTAAAATGAACAATACAAAAATTATAACAAAACAAAATATTGAAATTGCTAATTTTAACAATAACTTATTTCAAGCATTGTCAGAATGCAGAATGTTGTTTTAAACTTACTTACGAAAGCTTGGCATTTAAAAAAGCATCGACTGTACTAAATAACAAACAAAATCACTGAACGACACAAATTCTAAAATTACAACAAAATTAGATTACCAACAGGGTGCAGCCGGAATTCCGGTTCCGGTACGGAAATTCGGTATTTTTCATTAAACGGTTTCGGTAAAAAATCCGGTATTAATTCACCGAAATTTTCCAATATTTTCGGTTCTAATAAATTTTCTCATTCGGAAATTTAAGAAAAATTAGCATATTATCCTATATTATTTTTCTACAATTGTCTAAGCGTGTATTGCAAAAATTTTCAATTCGTGTCGGACTCCGAAATTTATCATAAGTACGTTTTCAGCAGGGTGCAACCGGAGGTGAAAAATACTGGAGCCGGAGGTCAACGAAACTTGCCGGAGCCGTAGCCGGAGGTGAGGCGAAATTAAGTAGTAAAAATGATGGTTAACTAGTTAATTTTAGCCAATATCAGCACGTTGTTAAGCTGTTTGGTTTCACACTAATTTTCTGCCAAATTTCGGCAATTCTTTCATGAAAATTGTGATAAGAGTCAATCGAAATGCGCTAAACAGATAAATTTAGGAAAATTATGCCAAATTTTACCACCGAAATTGCCGGAACCTCCGGCAAAAATTCTACCGGAGCCGGAGGCCGATTTTTTGCCGGAGCCGGAGGCAGACCTCCGGTCGTACCCTAATTTCAGCTACAACATATGTTGCAGTATTTTGGCATTCTAAATGGCGTGTTTACAACGTTAAAAGCGATAAAACAACGTTAAAAAGTATTTTTGGTAACAAGTATGTTTTGTTTTCCGGTTCTGGCTCCGGTTCCGGTCCCGGCATTTTTTTCACTTTCCGGTTCCGGTATTTTGTAATTCCGGTTGCGCTTTGACTACCAAGGAGAAAAAATTCTATAGAATTCGGAACCGGGCATCAATCCATCAGAACTTAACTTTTTATATACATTTTTCATCCATGACGTAAAATATGTTATGAATTATACACTATTTCACATAACTTTAAGGATAATTATGATTTGGCACTATGAAATTACATAATTACACATTTAAGAAAACGCCTCATTAATTGAATTAAATCCTTTCCTGCAATATTTCCATGCCATATCAACAAATTACTTAAGGTCCATTACAGATATACAAATAAACCAAACTAAAGTTTAAAGCAGAATACCCGCAAAAACAGCACAAACAAAGCAAATGGCAAATAAAACAAAAACATTTATTTTTCAGTTATTCAAGTTAGAGAGCGAAACGTGCTCGTGCTCGAGCGTTAATCTCCTATAGCTAAGTGATGGTACATGCACTACACGCATTCCATTTGAGATACCGGCATCAACGCCTAGCTAGAAATTGATCTCAGATGAAATTGAAAAATTCATGTGAAAAAGGGTTATTTGGTATACATTCTGTTTCGCGCACCCTACACCTTTTCTTCATTGTTGTTCTTTTCTACGTCTTACATTTTTGTCTGCTGAAAGAGTTTGCCTACTATTTACAATGTTACCGTCTTCTTTTCTCCTATCATAGCGGCCTTAACCTGGTGTTTAAGACAGCTAGCGCAACTCGTCGAATTAGTAAACAAATCCTTATTGAAGCGTGCAAAGTAAAACCGAACGTTGCCACTAGTTCAAAACATTTGAGACGGTTTTGAATGATGAGCGTTTAGTACGGCACATTTCTTGCCAACTGCTATAAAACTGGCGTTCAGGACAAAACAAATGTGCAATATGGTTTGCTTACAAAGCATAAATCTAAGTCTACGCCGTAGCCTAAACACGAGCTTAACTCTAAGCTTAACTTCCCAGTCGTTCCCCAGTGCCCCTGTCTCTCAGTGGGCAGACCTCTAGTAATAATACTGGTCCAAAGTGCAACCGGAATTCCGATTCCGATTAGAATTCCGATTCGAAACGAGTTCCGATTCCGATCGCATAATCAATCGGAATCGGAATTTTGAAATTTTAATTTTAATCCTACTTGTTATGCTACGTTGCATAAAAATTCTGTATTATTTATCTATTAAATTGCTTTCGATGAGTAAGCCTAACAATAATTGATTGTTGTTTAGCTTTCCAGACCAAAAATCATCGCCAATTTGTTCATGCGGCGTTTTTATAATTATTGCCATTCAAAAGACACTCTAAATCAATAACTATATATTTGGCAATAACTATTTGATCCTATCCTTCCGAGGTCCGGGCTCGTTCAAAACATCAAAACTCAAAATGCAAATATAAACTGAAGGGAAAACCAGAACTAAACCCTTCGAAAATTCCAGTTTTATTTGAAATGAAAGTTTGCCGCAACAAAATTAGCGACAGGAATGCTTCTGGAAAGTGGCATATATAAATAAACGTTACCGGAAATATTGTTACTGTGACTAGAACACAAACACAAAGCAAAGCAGGAACGGAAAAATGCATCTTTGCACTGACAATGACACGGCTTAAAAGGCAAAAAAATACCAAATAGAAAAAATATATATGGTCACATAAATATCTAATATAAACACAAAATGCAAAAAGTGCAAGAAAACATACATATTATATACCACAAATTGCTGAACATAAATAAAAATTTGGACTCTAATAGCAGATCCGTATACGAGCCGTATTTTCAACTGAATGTTGGAACTATCGCCATTCTCTTTTTAGCTATTAATTTCTTTGGATTCTCCTTATTAAACATTTAAAACCAAATTGAGAATAACAGTTTTGTGAGTGTCAAATCATGATAGGTTTCTGGTTTAGCTTACCTAAAATTATGAAACAATTTGCTTTACAGGTTTTTGAATTGCCTAATACCCCTCATACAAATTCACAGTAGCTATGATTTAAATTGGCCGCGAGTCACAATTTTGGCACCATTCTAGCACAGCGAATGTTTAAATCCGAAAATGACCAATACCTTTCTGTTTTTGTGTTTCATATATTTTAAATCAGTTCACAGTTTTAACTGCTGAAACTGTGTTACAATGAAATAAGCGCAAAATATCATTTAGGAAAACTGTCATACGACAATGACAAATCAAAATGCGAAAAATGTGCTAAATTCCGAAACTCGCCATGCACCCATTGCAAAAATTATGACACATGAACAACTGGTGATCAGTGCTAAACACATTTGAGAACATGGGCACAGTTATCAAAGTCTACAAAAGTTCAAACAGATCCAGATAAGAAACTTTTTACTGTCGTATACAAAATATGTAACATGTTTGCTTTCAATTTTTTGGCAAAACACACTCCTGGTTTACATCTGCCGCCCCCCCCCCACCCCACTTAAGAACGGTGTCCATTATAAAAGATATTGTTTAAACAGCCAACACCTCATTCATTAAGCGGTGTCCATTCTATATTTATCTACAAGTTTTGTCAAAAACAGTCTTAAAAGTAATAAACCTATGACCTATTGTTACAAACAAGCGAACACAAAATTCATTATTACACAGACAACATTGCTGCCCACATAATCTCTAGTCACCACGCCATCCATAAAAATTTTTTGTGCTAAATCACGTACTATAGTTGCTAGTTACAGTTTCATTAAACATTTCAAAGTAATATACCTAAAAGACACATGCTTCAAGTATTACTACTACGGGAAAAATATATTTAATTCAGAGTTCTAGTTCTGTTAAACTGAACTTCAACACACCAGTGATCGCTATTGGATGTTGTACATAATGCGATAATACCGCTCTTGTAAATTAAATAACAAAGTAACTCTTCAGAGTTGTATTTTTTACCAAAAAGACTTTTCAACATTAAATTTCAAACATACGTTTGGTTTGGGACTCGTTCAATTCGCCGACAGAAACATATTGACAGCACTGCACCCAGAATCTGAAATACGTTCCAAAAGAATTTAAAACAGGACTCGGTTGTTAAAATCATTTTCCTATTCAACTCTCGTTGTTACCGAAGTGCAGATCTACACATCTAATTTCCTGTACAATGCTACATTTCACGTTACGGTCAGAGAACTTCAAAAATCAAATAACAACAAAACCAATCGCTAACCTGAGCAGACGCAAGTGCCACAACGATTACAGTGTACAGAAGAACGTAGAAATCCAATCGGAATGCCAATTTATCACAACACCCCTGTAAATTTAAAAATAACATCAACAGTGACATACCCTGTCATCAGGGTGCAACCGGAATTCCGGTTCCGGCATTTTTTCACCTTCCGGTTCCGGTTCCGGTAAATTTTTACCGGATTTAAAAATTCCGGTATTATAATTTGGCCGTTTTCTTAACTTTGCTAATTTTTAAGAATCTCTTTTGAAAGCCACTTGTACTCCGAATATAAGCCATTGATGGTGGATTTCACTTCAGTCGATGATGAAAATCTAAAATACAACAAATAAAATAAATACCTATGTTCGACTAAGGTTATTTCACAAATAATAGAGCAAAAAATAAGATTAAAATGAAATTTTCGGTGAAATGCATTTTTCATTTTCCGGTTCCGGTTCCGGTAAAATTTTCAAATTCCGGTTCCGGTTCCGGTAAATTGTAATTCCGGTTGCACCCTGCCTGTCATATGCTAAACAGGAAGCACTTTAATATACCAACTTGTTGTCACACAAAATATAACAGTTATGTAGAACTATATTCAGCGTCTATACCAGAAACTGCGGTCCAACACGTTTATTTTGAAACAAAGCTGTAATCTGTGCCTGTATTCGTAAATCTGCGTAGCACCTTTCATAAATTCTTGGTCAATAGGGCTTGCGACCTTCTAATCTTGAATATCCCACTACCGCATGCAATTTTCATCCGTTTTTTTCGCAGTTCGTTTGTTTCAGAACCAATAACTAACTAGTAATTGGCGGTACAAAGTTTAGAACGCGGTTCCTGGTGCGAATCAAGTTCAAATGGCATCCTAGATTTGCAACATTTTCATGATGTTTTATATTTGAAATGCTTAACGTACGTAGACAATTTCAATTTTCCACTATAGCTTCCCAAATACTGTCTTTTTCTCGGGGATGGGCGTCTGAATGAAGAAGTTGAGACTGACAATGAGACAGTCTCAAATTCTTTGACACTGAGAATTGACACATTTAACCCTAATAATTATTGAAATAATTTAAAAAGTCCTAGTTTTGTCTTGTCAATTAAGCTAATATGCAAAATAGCTATTAGCTAACTATTCAGTGATCGGTTTTGGAGGTTTATATACAATTTATTCAAATTTCTCGCACCTAAAAACCCTTGCTTTTAACCTTAATAATTAGTGAAATATTGTAAAAAGTCCTAATTTAGGCTTATAAACTATGCTAATATGCTAATTATCTATTAGCTAACTGCTCAATTATCGGTTTTGGAGGTTTGCAAACAGTCTATGCAGATTCCTCGCACCCAAAAACCCTTTAATGCTAAAATTAGATTGTTTCTAACTGTAATAAATAGTGAAATATTGTACAAAGTCTTAATTTAGGTTTAATTAATTATGCAGATTAGCCCGTAGCTAATTAACGGCTTAAAATTTTCAAACCCCCAATGCGAGGTTAACACCCCAGGATAATTGGCTTTCAAACAAAAAAAGTTTATCAAAATCAGTTCAGCCGTTCCTGAGATTCTTTTCGGAAGGACAGACGGACGGACGGACATCCACCTTTCGACCCCCAAGTACATTTCGCTTCGCTCAACAAAAAATATTACTTAAATAATTTGACACAATTGGCACTCCATGCTAGCATCAGCGTTCAACCGGAATTGTGGTTCCGGCGCTTGTTTACCTTCCGGCCGCGAAAATTTTCGCCGGAATTAAAAATTCCCGTTTTAAATTTTGGTCGGAGGAAATTAAGAATATTTCACTAAAAATTACGATAAAAATAAATTAATTTCATTAGTAGAACGAAAATAAAACATTGAAGATAATTTCGTTTGCAGATTAAGTACATAAATACCTATATGTTCAACTAGGGTTATTTCACCAATTATATTGCAAGAACAAAATTAAAATGAATTTTTCGGTGGCAAGTATGTTTAACTTTCCGGTTACGGTAATTTATTTTAATTCCGGTCCCGTAAATTGTAATTCCGGTTGCACCCAGGCTAACATCAATACCGGAGTCTCAATTTCTAAAGCTGAGACTGCGGCTGCGATTGAGACTGAGACTACGCGAGTCAAGAATTTTCGAGACTACAGACTGAGACTTGTACTGAGACTCCCATGCCTGCTTTGCAGGAAACTAACCTCGTTGTATCTCATCGTAGTCTGATTGTGAAAATAGCACGAATACGCGTCAATGGGTTGCAAATTGTTGTACCAAGTACGACCTTGTGCTTCCGTTTGAACACAACACGATGGTGGGACTTTTATCCGAAGTGGTTCTTCAGACAGGACATCAGTATGTGACGATCCTGTCTGTTGCCAAGCGGGTTCGCTCATCGCTAGTGAACTCGAATACAGAAGACTGTAATCAGAATCTTCATAGTCGCTCGGACCGGAACAACCACAGCATCGTTCCTGCAAACAAAAACTATTTGTACGATGCACAAACGACAAATATTTTTTGACAAATTTTTCAATTTGAAAACATAGTGTTAACTTTTTCCAGTAAATCTGCTAAGCAGGGTGCAAACCGGAACTGGATTATACGGGAATCGGAATCGGAACAACAAATTTATGCCGAAATTGTAATCAGAATGGGAAACGGAACTAGAAATTTTGTGACTGTACGGATAATTTGTATTGACAAATATATGTTGATTTATGGGTTTGTTGGCTGGCAACAATTTTCAAGATAATACAGAATTTTTGTGCAGCGTATTCCAACAAGTAAGATTAAAACTAAAATTTAAAAATTCCGATACAGATTCAATGTGCACGGCGCTCCTAACCATCATGAACGACATAGCTCTTGGTTTCTGTAAACGCAGCAACACCACCAGCAAACCAGCACAAACGGTCTTGGTCGCGCTGGATTTAACCAAGGCGTTCGACATGGTCATTCATCACAAGATGCTCGAAGACATGTACAACAACACCTCCACTCCCAAAGGCCTCATCAGATGGCTCAGTAGCTACCTATCGGGGAGGATGGCCCGCACCTCCATGCGCAACGCGGTCTCCAAACCTGCTGTCATCCATATCGCCCCTGCCTTGTTCAACTTCTATGTGGCATCTGCCCCTAATCTACCAGAGGGCGTCAAGCTGGTTTCGTACGCCGATGATTTTACAATATACGCTTTAGATAACAACGTCACCCAACCCACGGCCAACATCAACGCTTTCCTGCCTGATGTCATACACTTCTTTTGAAGAACGTGCCCCCGTTTTTCGTCCAGCAAATCAACGGTGACGTTGTTCACATCGCATCAGCAGGAGTGCAATGCCCACCCGCAAGTCAGTCATGGTGCACAACAACCTGCTCCTTTGGAGAAGTCCCGAAACTGCGCGGTGTGAGGCTTGACTCGAAACTAACGTTCAACAAGCATGTGGAGGCCACCAAGAAGACGCTCATCGCCAGAAACAACGTGCTCAAAGCCCTCGCAGGGTCAACATGGGACCACCAAAAAGAGAGTGCTGGTTACTTACAAGGCCATAGGGCGCTCTGTTTTGAACTATACAACGCCTAAATGGTTCGGCAAAACCACACCCAGTAACCTGGAAAAAGTCCAGCCAGCTCAAAACAACGCCCCCCGCACGGCAACTGGCTCTCTGAAGATGGCTTCGATTGACCATGTACACGACAAATCCAAAGTGCTCAATGTCACTGCCTACAGCAGCCTTCTCACTGATCAGTACTACCTGCAATGCCTCAACTCGGAGCATCCCTGTCATCACTTCACAGTCGCTCCTGAACATGAACACAAGACGACAGAAAACCTACGCTCAAAAGCAGAAGCCATACTCGGAGTTACGCTACGCCAGAGCCGGACGCAAACCGAGATAAAGCAGCGAATGGCCGAACTACGCACGGCCAAAAAAACATTACAAAAACAAAGTGGTGCTAGGTTGCTACCCGCCAACGGAAATCAACGCGAAGGAGGCCAGTCTGCAAAGGAAGGCACGCGCGAAGCTTTCACAAATGAGGACGGGCTACGGCTATGCACTCTACAGCTATAGGCACAAGCTTGACAACTCAATACCCAACACCTGTCCACGATGCAAGATAATTCCTCACGACGCACTACACCTGTCTGGGACCTCTGGATGAGGCCAATCGAAGCTGCTGCATTCCTACAGATCTAATGAGCCCACAAATGGAGGAAACGTCAACACAACAACAATAACACTGTGCAATCAGAATCGGGGTCGGAACTAACTTTGAATCAGAATCGGGATCGGAACTCACTTTGAATCGGAATTCCAATCGGAATCGGAATTCCGGTCGGTTGCACCCAACTGCTAGGCTGTCATTATTACAGCATCCTAAATATTAACCAGTCTAGACTAGACTCTATACAAGACAACTTATAAGAATATGGCAAACCAGACAACTTATAAGAATATGGCAAACCAACGTTCTTAAACATACTTTGATTTCGGATAAAATTAGCATAAATGTGCAACACAGCACTAAATACCAAAACATACAAAGTAGTACACATCACTTAATTTTTTCGTTTAAATTAAGAGGTGGTAGATAACCAACAAAGTATGCAATCACGGTATATTTTTAACAACAATGTCTGCAATCATGGCATATTTTTCGCCTTAGACCAAAGCGGCAACCGGCCGCTCACCATAACATTTTAGGCGTTGAGTGGAAAATTTAAGCACCGATGCTTCCGTGACTCCTAGATTAAAATGATTAGTACTGTTTGCAATATACTAGCCTTGCAAATCAATTTCTCTTCTCACATCAAACTTACAAAAAATTGTACTCTATCGATAATGTCAATTACACGACTAGACCGACCGTAACGATATTTGATCATATCAATCAAGTGAACTTCACGACGCGCATATGACTAAAATATGTAAAATACAGTGTTTCCCGCACGAAAAACCATGAAGCGTAGAAATTTCCACTGCAAGATCATAAATTTGTTATTCAAAACTAAAAGCAGTTAATATTCCATATGGGAGTTGGGGCATATCGGGGAATAGAACATCTTACAACGTAGTTTGTAACGAAACACTATCAATGCAACTTCGCCACAAAGCATTTAACGACGGTGTCTAAAAATTGTAAAAACAATTTGTGTGCGTAACACTTACCTTTTGATGATACAACAGCACTAGGGTTCCGCTTGCAAGCTCTCCAAAGATAAGCACCAGTAACAGAAGAGTGTACTGAAATGAAAATAAATAATGAACGTTTCCAGCTTAATGTGTTTTACAGTAATTTAATTTATCGCTAGTCACCGGGTGCAGGCGGAATTGCAATTTACCGGAACCGGAAAGTGAAAATTACATGCCACAGAAACTTCATTTTAATTTTTTTGCTGCATCCGTATCCACGGAAGCAAAATCTACCTTCGATGGTTTATTTTCGGTGATTGTCAAGGTTTATATATGCTATGCTAATTAAATCTATTATCTTTTCATCGTCAGTACCTGAACAAACGGCTTTAAAAAGCTTTCTAAAAATTAGCAATATCAAAAACGATTAAAATAATGCTACCGGAATTTTTAATTCCGGTACAAATTTACCGGAACTGGAAGCTGAAAAAATGCCGCAACCGGAATTTTGGTTGCGCCTTGCTAGTCACAAGACACATACGTACGTACTTATCTTTTTTGTATGAAAATTGCTGAAAACAACATGTTACAACAATAGAGTTCCAATGTTCATATGTTGATTGAACTCAGAAAAACTATCATTAAACTGAACCGCATACTGCGCCCGAACCTTAGCCAATCAAAATTTGTGTAATGATACCTTAAATAAATCAGTTTATACATCCACGCCCATATATTCCAAAACTATAAAACGGACCTTAGACATAACTTTGCCACATATAACATACCGAGCACAAAAGTACATCCCCTTTACTTAGCACCTACCAGACAAACCATAGCTGGTATGTCTCGAGCTGCACCAATAGCACCAACAAAAGCCGTGATGACGGCAAAGCATCCGAGAGCAATTAGCAGATACGTTCCGATTCGCATCAGTGACTCAGTTTGCGTTGTAAACACAAAACTCATCACATAATTGCGACGTGGATCGACAAACATGAAAATCCCACACAGTGCGAGCAAAACCCCGCACGTCTACAACAATGTTGGTATATTAGCATATGGCACGCCATTTCACGTCCCGACGGTTTTATAATGCAAAAAACCAAAACAAATTAGTAAAAGATACTAGACATATACCGGAACTGTACACCTCACATACATTGACCACTGTCAAATGGGCACCAGCTTATACACAAAGAACAGAAAACTAACTCACCCATCAACTCACCAAAAGTAGCAAATTGAAAAGAGTGAAAATGGCTTTGCAGCATTTCAATACACTGAATGCCATGTTATGACACTTTAACTCGTAAAATAATGTTCATTTATGTGATTCCAATCTAAACAGAGACATTTCAACCAAAAACTTGAAAACATCTGCGTTAAAAACTGCTGAGTGAGGCCTTAGTGGGCACTCTGTGACACTGTTGCTCACCCTCGGCCGGCATCCCTGACCTGTAGCTATGCATTTTCTTGGCCTGCATTACTTTCCTTCTCAGCCTCCGTATCTAGGTTGTAATCTGCACTTATCCGGTGCCACATTATTCTTATCATATTATGTATTTGTGTGCCAATATATTTGTGCTTTATTTCCTACGAAATTATTTAAGTTATAACATTTACAACCAAATTCCATCATTTCATTATCGTTTTTTATCATATACTCAAAACATAATCGAATAGTTAGCTAATAGCTAATTTGTATATTAGCTTACTTCACAAGACAAAATTAGGACTTTTTAAATTATTTCAATAATTATTAGGGCGACTGAAGCGTTTTCGGGTGCGAGGAATCTGAATAAATTGTTTACAAACCTCCAAAGCCGATAAAAGAATAATTAGCTAATATCTAATTTGCACACTACCTTAATTGCTTACGTGTGTTCGAGCTTTGCTCAATAAATGTAGTCCCACTACGACTTGTTGTAGTTTGTTGATATCTGCACATGTAAATTTTAGACTTTTTAGTCTGACAAATTTCAGACAAATATTTCTGAGACAATATTGCTTAAATATCAAGAAATTTTTATCGTGTGTAATGTAAGCATGTGAGACATGCTTGTCCTGGTGAATAAACAATATATGCAATGCGCATTGTGTAGTATGCTTACCGGCAGCATACGGTCGATATATAGTCAACAATTATCCCCGCTTTGGAGACCCGCTTTTCCAGCTGCTTAGTGAAAAGGTGTGATATCCCGGTTCCTACCTAGACTGACATGGGGGCTACGCCGTGAGCGCAATGGTAAATTGCCGCGCTATGAACACGGTATTCAGTCGAAAATAAAATGGACGGTCAAGGGACGACCTTGTTGAAAATAAGGGCATGTAACCATGTTAAACATGCTTGTCCGTTATGTGCACATGCAATATAGTGCAGTGCACTGTATGTATGCTAGCGGGCAGCATACGGTCGACACATATAGTCGACGAAAAACGCAGTTAGAGAAGCGGGCTGCGTGGCGCAATGGTAGAGTGTTCGCTTAAGGATCCGTAGGCTGAGCGTTCGATCCCCCCTCTGGAGGCCCGCTTTTCCATCTGCTTAGTAAAAAGGTCGGATATCCCGGTTCCTACTTAGACTGACAGATCCCGGCTAAATTTAGCAACGAAAATTTCTCAGAACTACGCAAACCTTAAGCATACAGTCTATCACAATGATATAAAGGCTTTCAACATGTGTAAACGTTCGACAAATAAGTTAAATAAGCATTAAACAATGTTCGATAAATAAGTTAAATAGGCATTAAACATAAATCAAAAAGCACTAACAAACGCAAATACCATTCCCTAGCTACGTAGTTAAGCTGAAAGACACATCGAAGTGGTAAATCACTTCTAGCCATTATATAAGGGACACTTGCTAAATATTTAGTTCTCTGCAACATCCAAAGTCGCACGTACCACCACACGACTGTACAGCGACTTACACATTCTACGTGGAACACAAATTAAAGGAAAAATACAAATCTATCCGTAAATGCTGCTCCACATATTTTTTCATAATACAATATTAAAGGTAAATAAACATGCAACTTAAGAAATGTATCTTTGCAGTTCTTCAAAATCCTATATTGCTCATCGTGAAAAGTTTAAGATGGCAGGCGCAATACAAGAGCCAGTTGTTAGAAACGTTAAACATTTAATTGTGGTCCTGATGCAAGTGTACTTAGAGCAAACTCAGCATAAATGTTCATACTGACACATAAAGCGTGCGCTCGTTTCGTGAAATTCGTCATGATCGCAGGTTTCCTGATAACTCAATTTGATTCTTAAAATTTAAAGAATTTGAATGAACGATCATTTATATGTTTTATGTCACTTTCAATTTATGGGTCATCCACGTTAAAATGCACGCACATATGTAAAAAATGTCCCTCCCTTTTGGGTGCCCTCGTTGTTCCGATCCACTCTCTTTATACACTGTGTGGTATGTCAGCATGTGATTGTCTGAACTTTTAGACAATGAATATGCTCCAGGCATAAATATTTACTTGTCCTGACATCCTTTATCAGGAACTGTTATTGTCCATAGTCCCTCGAAGGGACTCTGTTCTTTGTGTTGGATGATGCGCGTAATATGTGTGCAAAGCTTGTGTTTTTATATGTGTGTGCGTGCACTATCGTAATGTCCTGACATCCTACAGACTACATGTATTCCTCCAGAGTCCCTTCCGACAGAGTTTAGACAATCACCACTATCTAAGTACAGCTATGAAACTGTACCTTGCCCCCAGCTAGGATGTGTATTTCGATGCTATTCCAAATGGGGTGGGTGGACCATTTATTACATCGGCGCGTGCATTTTAACGTGGATGACCCATTATTTTAGACGCAGCGTCTTCATTAAATTTTCAAATTTGTTGCGGACTTCGGCCCATGTAAAGATCAGGGACGGGACGTTTTTCTATGGAACTAGAAAAGAGCAAGCTTTTAAGCTATATAGAGCAATTTTTTGCTTGGCTTAGGCTTAGGCTTAAACTTTTAGGCTTAGGAATACGCTTATTGTACTGTTCCGCCTATGTTCTTTACGTTGGCCTGTACCACTATTGATCGATTTTGGGTTATGGTTTCAGTTCAAGTTGGAATGGTGAAACGAAACGAACCAATATATTGCTTCTGCTTGGTTGTTGATTTAATCGACGAATTAACGATTAAAACTTTCACTTTGCCTTCATTTTTAGTCCAAAAATCTCAATGTTAGTTTTTTTACTTTTTGTGAAATTGTTTTAACTATTATTTCATTCTTTAGTAAATTCGATTCATATTTAACTATAATTGCTTGCGAAGTTTTTATGCTTGTAAAAACTAATTCTGCCTGTCATTTGGTTCGATTTTTGCAACTTTCAAAATTTTGCTATTCTGCTTGAAGCTTATTCCCTGTAATAGGGTTTGTCATCATACATCTGTTGCATGTGGTTTGCGGTCATTGTGGGCAATATTTTTATGACTCAGTTTCCGTTGTTCATATAACGTTAATAATGCGAATTTCCGCTGTTTTCAGAATTTTAGTCATCGCTTTGGTTTTACGTTGTGTAAAAATGTTTTTCTGAAATGTTAATAATTAGATTTTTATGTAACAAACGACGGACAGATAGATGTATATATAGTCATGTCGTTTGAACTGGATTAACAACCACAGGCTAGTTTTGGCTTTTTGTTTTCAACTATCTAATTTTTAACATTTTATGGACACTTTCGAAATTCAACAATATAAACAGAAGCGGCTATTTGATCTTTACGAAATTGACAGACAATTTAAACCGAACGGTTAGAACCACACCGTGAATTGAACAACAAACTTTAGCGCTTGAAACAAGCATGGAAACACTAAGAGCCCGTATTCTCAAATGTGTGTAGCATTTATTACCAGTTGGTTTTAGGTCTTGTAACTTTCGAACCAGTAAATGCTGGGGCTTAAAATTCAGCATATTTTTCGCATATGTTTTTCGGTACTTGTGTACCAATTTTGAGTTCAATAACTGGGCTGATATACCTAATGGTCAGCCAAAATTATTTAGATAGTGGCATTCTATTGACATACCTATACAGTAAATAATAATTTTGCGTGTATATGCCGACATCAATTTATTTAAGTTTCAGAGATAAGTTAGCAACCTTAAACATTCCAGCATGGCTCACTGTTTACCTAGAGGTCGAGCTATTTGTTTGCTTTTGTGTTCAGATATATTTAATCAACTTTGTAGTAATGTGTCTTCTATTCTCAGTAACTGTAGATGTCAGGATACTTACATATATACAAGTAAGGGGTCCATGTTAATTTTAGGGGGCTGCCCACTGGGAGACATAGGGTGTGTGGACTTACACAATGGAAGATCTCACGCATAGGTTTTCGCTAATACAAACTTAATTGAGGATAAAGCTTATATTTAGGCTGCCTAAAGTTTAAAATTAGGTTTCCTTAGCAGGCTCTTATAGTAAACATGGTCCGGGACAAAAAGGGTACTGCCGTACGCAAATAAAAGGGGGCGTGGTAGAGCAAGGTTTCCAATTTTTAGACTGAATCAATAGGAGTCTATGTATATTGTCCGTACAAGCTAAAACTACCAATTACGGTCCATAATTAGTAATTACAATAATTGCATTGCGTTAGGCTTGCGCTATACATTTATTGACGTCGCGCAATCTGTCATCGTGCGTCACCCGTACGGCGCCATCCATCACCGTGCGGCGCCATCCACCACCGTGCGGCGCCATCCATCACCGTGCGGCACCGTCCGTTATCGTGCGGTATCGTACGCAAATAATTCACGTAGGATAACGTATGGTACGAGCGGTGACGGACGGCGCCGTACGGATGACGGACGGTGACGGATGGCGCCGTACGGATGCCGGACGGTGACGGACGGCGCCGTACGGATGACGGCCGGGCGGTGGCGCCGCACGGATGCCGGACGGGCGGACGGCGCCGTACGGATGATGGACGCTGACGGACGGCGCCGTACGGATGACGGACGGTGACGGACGGCGCCATACGGATGACGGACGGTGACGGACGGCGCCGTACGGATGACGGACGGTGACGGATGGCGCCGTACGGATGCCGGACGGTGACGGACGGCGCCGTACGGATGATGGACGCTGACGGACGGCGCCGTACGGATGACGGACGGTGACGGACGGCGCCATACGGATGACGGACGGTGACGGACGGCGCCGCACGGGTGTCGGACGATGACGGACGATCAAAGTATAACGTTATTCATATCAGCATACTACTGAAGTCCTAAAGTATATTTCTAAATTAGTGAACCATAACCGTTGAAAATAGCTGGCATAGATTAATGGTGCCTGGTCCAAATGACTGGAGCTAAAATGAGAAATAACAGCTTGGAACCGAACAGTGAGGAATGTATCCTCTAAAGAGCCGAAATATCAGACACCCCTCTTATTCAAGTCTCTGCAATACAGCGAAAGGATAGCCAAGGATTTAGGGTTGAAAATGAAGCAGTTTTACTGGCTTTGCAGATAAGCTGCTCGTCTTTAAGTTTTAATTTCTACGCTCGTTTTCGCTCGCTCAAAAAAATACTAACATTTTTCATCTGAAAACAGGTCATTTCGCTATTTTCGTAATTCAAGTTCCCTGACCGTCCGGATGTATTATGAAAATCCGTTTATGTTTCTTTTTGTAAAATGGGCAAAATTGCATCTGGTTTATCAAAATTTTAGGTTTTTAGCAACAAATCATTTAAAATGTATACAGCCTCGTTAATGAGTATTATTTCGTTATTAATTTATTTGTTTTTTGATACCGTTCAAGTGCATGGAGTGCCAATTCATTTACAAAACGGCCATATAAATTTTAGTAAACCAGGGAATGCGCCTGGAAAGAGCATAGCGTCCGGTCAAACAATTATTGGTAACAGTACAGGCACAAAGAACCTACAAAGCCAAAATCCGGAAGAAATTGTTAATGTAAGCAAAACGGTTTTCCTTATAAAACAGTCCGTATGTATCAGGCTGTAACCGGCGGCAAAAAATACCGGAAATGAAGCCGGAGGTGCGATGAACTTAAGTAGTGATATGACGTTTCATTTTATCTTTATATGAAATCGCGGTAATTTTCCTCAAAATTATACCAAAAGTAATGACCAAATGCACCAAACAAGTTAGTTTGTAAAACCAAACAAAATTTTACTACCAGGCAGGAATTGTTCCAGAGTCAGAGCTACAGGTCGATTTTCTGTCGGAGCAGGAGGCTGAGGCGGACCTTCGGTTGTACCCTGACATATATACTGTTGGCTTGTCGGGCATTGCGCACTTGACCCCACAAGCTCAGGCCAGGCTTATGTTTGGAAAAACTGAAGCCTACCCTATTAAACCTGTCCAAAGTCTTTATCTCGCCCTAAGCTTTAAATTTTAACTTTAAAAGTGGAGAAAGTTGTATGCATTCTCCTATGCTTTCATGTGTAAAATTCATTGGACCTATAACGCAAAGCTTCATTAAAGTGCAAGTCAGCTGCGATCGACTTTTAAAATACTGGTGTAACTTTAGGTGCGGGTAAACGGGGGTGGTGGGTAGACTTTTTTGCGCGGGTACACTCGCGGGTAAAAAATTCTTGATTGCGTGAGTGAAGTGCGGGTCGAGTAAAATTCTTACGCACATCGCACTTTGATCGCAACTAAAAGGTGCGACTCGCTTACAACAACCACTGCATTAAAAAAGATAAGCCACTCTGACGCCAATGGGCCTTTATATATTTTGCAGCAATGCACATCCTTAAAATACAGAATATTATAGAATGTACTGTGATTTACGGCATTGCTTATTGCCAACATAACAAATGGTTGGGGGAACTCACAGACCCACAACCAGCTCACCTTGCTGGGGGTCGGGCTAAAATGTTTTAATGGGGCCGACAATATTTAATAGAAGGTTGTCAGCCTCCGTTGGCTCCGTCTAGTGACAGGCTTGCGAGCTCGGTGTCAAACAGCCTGGTGTCATTAATTACTCAAAAACTCTACTTAATAATCCAAAAGTAATGTTTTTTAAACTGTTTGACTATGAAAACATTTGACTTGCTTTCGTCACAGTGTATGTTGGCAGTTATTGTTTACATTTCAGTCTTGGCTCAAACTCAACCCGGAACTTCGAAATCGGTTCACTACTGGTCAACTCTTAGCACAAGCAAAAGCGATGACATCATGGAGAAGGAGGTCAAATCAAAGATCATCTACGAAGAGCGACTCTTCATTGACTCGTGCCCAAAAATCATGGTTTCGTTCGTTATCTCGACTGAAACCAGAAGATATTAGTCAAAATAAACAAGTCTTGAAATAGAAATAAACAATTGCTCATGATTCATCACTGGAGGTGAAAAATGCCGGAGCTGGAGGTCAGCAAATTTAGCCGGAACCGGAGCTATAAGCGAAGCAAAATAAAAATATTTTGAATGTGGTTGACTTTTGATAATTAATCAGCAAAACGCTGACAAAAGTCTCAGTGCGCTGCACACTGAAGCTTTTTAGCTCAAGTGTCCGGCACACTGAAGCCAAAAACGCTTCTGTGTTGCTTACGTGATTTTTTTGGCTTCCGTGTACTGAATACTGAAGCTTTTTAGCTTCAGCGTGCAGCACACTGAAGCTTTTTCGAATTCAGTGTTCATCACACTGCCACCTCAAAAGTCACCAAGTGTACGCATGATATTGTGGAAATTGCATAGGAACTCATTGAACACTTATCCATAATTTGACCATTAAAGTTCCTTAACCAGCAGTTTTTGTAGCGTGAGTTTTGCCTGAGGTAAAGTTGAAAAATTATTACTAACGTTTTAAGGTATAATGTAGGAGCTGCGGAGGCATCCTTTAAGTGCTTTTGATCAACCACCTTTTATAGCTTTGGATTGGGTATCCTGCCAAATGGTTATCTGGTTTTCACTGATAAGAAAATAACATAATTAGTCTTTTTTGGGCAAACGTATGGAAAAGGTGCTTCCAGTTTTTCAGGGTGAAAAACTTATGCCAGGAGTGCAGCGCAGCCACTTAAGCCTAGGTTTTGTTTGGAAAATTGGAAAAGTGAAAAATTTAAAACGTTTAGATTTTCCATGGTTAGATAGGGAAAGTCTGAATGTAGATTTTGTTTGCCAAAAGGGAAAAATGGAAAATTAAATCGCATATAGTTTTCCCTGGGTTGGTAGGGAAATCCTGAACCATAGGTTTTGATTGTAAAACGGGAAAAGTTGAAAACTTAAAACGTATTGAATTCAGGCACTTTTCTAGTTTCCTCCGCAAAGGAAAAGTCCTACCACCCACCCGCACAATCTTTTACGTATATTAGGACAAGTTGTGCAACCCCACTGCCACTTGAAGGGATACCAAGCTCTATGGGGGGGCTGCCGCCCCTTCCTTCCACCAGAATGCAAGCTTCCCGCCGCCACAATCTTTCACGTTTATTAAGACAAATTGTGGGACCCCTAGCGATTTGAAATGATACTAAGCAGGATGAGCACCAAACCGTTCAAGAAAATGCTTAGAGCAGGGTGTTGGTTGGCGACAGCCCCCATCCTGCTTAGTATCACTTTAAATGTTTAAATCGCAGGGGCTGCAGGGGGATGGCAGCATCCCTTAGGACCATTACGCAAAGTAGACGAAAAATTTTCTCACTAGTAGCTAGTTTTAAAACAGGAAAACAAGAAATTTTATGTTACAAGTGAAAAAGTTTACCCCCTCCACAATTGCGTAGTGGCAACGAAAAACTACAAAATTGCCGGAATTCTAAACAGAACTTAATACGCTTCAGAATTTTTGTACCTAACCAAGGAAAACGTATACGTTTTATATATCCCACTTTTCCCGTTTTCCAAACAAAACATACGCTTCATGTTTCCCGTGCTTAAACTAGGAAAACCGACTTTTCCCGTTTTCCAAATAAAACCTTCGCTTCAGATTTTCCCTACCAATCAAGAGAAAATCTAGGTGTTTAAATTTTACACTTGCCGTTTTCCAAATAAAACCTATATGCTTCTGATTTTTTCTATCAAACCATGTGAAAACACGCGTTCAAATTTTCCCCTTTTCCCATTTTCCGAGCCTCGTCTACACCTTAACTTTCACTACCAACCAAAAGAAACATATACCTAGGCTTGCATTTTCCACTTTTCCCAATTTCCGAACCAAACTAAACATCCCAATTTTCCAGCCAGAAAAACCAAACTGTTCCTTCCCTAAAAGACATACACACAAAATAAATTGTCTGAAAATTTCAAGAGTCCTACTTTCTTAAATTTTCAAGACGTAAATATCTCGTATTTTGGACATTAATGGCCTTAAACAGCTCAGAAATTTGTCTCTTAAATCGTTAAAACATAAATTTCTTATATTTAAAAATTACTGTTGCCAATTTATAAGACATAAATTTCTTTCCTTCAAGAAGTAGTTGTCTTATATTCAAGAATTTATTTTCTTATTTTAATGTATGTAAAAAAGTTGCTCCGTTAATATATATTCTTAAGAGAGTATGTAAATAATCGAATCTCAAAGATATTTCCCGTTGAGCTCAGGCTGCTCCCAGCCTAACTTACGTCTTGGACGTATGTTAGGTTGTAAAATTAGGGAATTTGGTTTAGCTAAACTCCCAATTTTAAAGGCGACTTCTCTGGCAAATCTTGTTTCTAAGACATATATGCCCCCAAAAATCACCCAAATAAGTCTATTAATTCAGACATATTTGCCTTATATTTCAAACATATTTGTCTTAATCGTTTATGAAACACACTCTTTAGTTTAACACATTTAAGTGTTAAACATTTCAGACACAGATTTGTGAAAAATTTCAGAAACTAATGTCTTGCATTCAAGACATATATGATTGGAGTCCAGATTAAGACATAATTGTCTTGAATTTAAGAAAATATTTCTTGAACATCAGAAAATGGTTTTGTGTGTAGAGAAAACGTATACGTTTAACTTTTCTACTTTTCCTGGATTCCGAACCTCGACTACACCTCCAACTTTAACTGCAACCGAACGAAATCCTAAACATTTCCTACCATACATGGCAATATCTAGTCGTTTGAATTTTCCAGTTTTCACAGCCAGACTTATGCTTGTTAATTTTCCTACCAAAACAGCGGAAAATCAGGCCTTCATACAGGAGTGGCTGCGCTGCACTTATGGTCATAAGTTTTCCACTTTGAAAAATGGGAAGCCTCTGTGCTATACCTTGGCCGCTTTTTGGAAAAAACAATTAATCATTTCGAACAAACATAATTTGGCAATATCCAAAAACCAAATCTTTGTAGCGTGGGGGGGCTGTTTGAAAATTTTAGCAATACCTCCTTTTTAACCTGTAGAAAAATTTCATGCCTATGCTACTGTTCCGCCCCTATTTTAAACAATGGTCTCCTTTTTTAAAAATGCGAAAAATTTGAATGTTTACCCCTAGTAGTAATGTTGTATATGTTTTTATCTGAACATGTATTATGTTATCCTATGTGTTGTTGTTGTTGTTGTTTTTGTTGTTGTTGTTGTTGTTGTTGTTGTTGTTGTTGTTGTTGGGCTTTCAGTGCGGTGTTAGGAATTTTGCTTACAGCACCCTCACTTGGTACATGTTTTGGGGAGTGGAATTATTCAGTTTGCGATCTGCTGCACAGCTTTGTAGTTTGCAATGGGTTTTGACCAGTGCATTGTAGTATTGTTGCTTACTAACGGAGTTGTCTTAAGCGGAACCGATCAGGGTTGTTGGCCGGAAAAATATTACCGGAAAAAATGGTTTTTTTTTTCATTTTTTTTCCATTTTTCTCCGAGGGGGGGTGAAAGAAATGGAAAAAAATGGAAAAAAATTAAACAATACTTAAATATAATTTGCAACCAAATATGACATAAAGTAACGTTATTGGAATGACATGAAACTAATTAATATGCAAAACACTAACAGTGACCGAGTGTATTCACCGCTGTGTCTACCAACTAGGACTCATTACCCAATCAGATCGAAAGGAAGGCATTCCCCGGATTGCCGACCGAATTGAATTTTATTAAGTTCGCTGTGCTACACATTTATAGACAGAGTGATTAATTGCTGAAAATGTATTTCCAAACCATTTCATTTAAATAAATTTTAAACAACGCTTTTGCTGATACGTTTAGATGACCATTCTTAGAAAGGTAACTACTCAATATAGTTTGGCAATATTGCGAAAACATAAGAAATATATAGCTAAGCTGGTATGTTTGGAAATTCGAGTGAAACATAAATATTTCAAACATGCACCTGAATCGAATAGATATGAATTTTTTAAAAATTTCTTTAAATGATCAATTAGTTGATGTGATTTCAAGTTTTTATAGTTATAAATATCTCAAAACTGAGCTTGGATTGCAAAGATAAAATGTTTTTCAAATAGAAAGTACCATAATATTAATTAGCTGGTATGCACGAGGCCATCTAGTATGAGTCACCCACCCCTCACAGTTATTAATTGCCCTATGTGATTGATTACCTCAACCGCCCATCGGCGGGGACCGAAATTTTCATGAAACCTCTCGCATTACCTCATGATGGGTTTAACCCGAATTTTTCATAAAAACCATCACAACTCCTCGTGGGGGTATGTAATACCGGAATTGTTTCTGAAACCCCTGACAACTACTTGTGACGGGTTAAACTCGAATTTTTTCTTAAACCCCTCACAACCCCTCGTGAAGTGAGTAAAACCCCACCCCTCACTGTGATTATTTACCAGCAACTATATTATTACACCTGCTTTGAGTCATCCTCCCCTCATGGTATTAATAACAGTATCTGATTTAATTACCTCAATTACCACCAGTTGGGGGAACACAATCATTACGCTTACGCTTAGGCTTAGGAATATGCTTATGATACTGTCCCTGTTCTTACATTGGCCCAATATTTGATACCAGTTAAATTTCACTAATACAATATCACTCCAATAGGTCGTTTATTCCATATGTCCAGTATGTCAAAATTTATCGCTCTGGCACTTTAGGAACAAATTTAAAATGTCGTCCCCCACGTAAGTTTTAGACTAAATAGTCTAAGCTCAAGTCTAAGTCTCAGCCAAAGCCTAAACAATCGCATCAACCTATATTTTTAATCAACCCATTACGGGTAGGTAAGGTAGACTTTTTGTCGAGAGGCCTACGTAAATAAGCGACAAAATTTTACCGAAGCTTTTGGAAATTGATTTCCTGTTTGAGCCGGAACAGGAAACAGACCTCCAGATGTCCTCTGTATCGGAAATAACAAAAAATTAATTGTAACTTCAACAACCTGTATTTCTTTAATGTTTCAAACTTTACAAACAAATTGCTACTAAAGTATAAAATATGAATGCAATAGACAAAGCAATATTTACCCTTAAGCATCTGAATGGCTGAAATTTTTAAACTAATCCCGGGTAACGGCGTGGAATTAAAGATACTGACCCAAGAGTTAAGAGCCTGTCTATGGGGAGACGCAGAGACCAATGGACTTAGGAACTGGGCAGCTTTGTTTTATTCTAATTACAAATAAGACTTATGTTTATGCTTTACGCTTAGGTTTAGGCTTAGACTTAGTTTAGTGAGCGCGCCTTAACATGGGCCATCAGATTTTTCTAATATTCTAGACCTGATAAATGCAATATTTCAGTGTTTTTTCTAATTTCTAGACTTGATAACCGCAATATTTTAGTGTTATTTTTCTTATATTCTAGACCTGATAACCGCAATATTTTAGTGTTAGTATAAAATAATACAAAATATTCACAAGACAAACATTTTGTATTTTGTTAATTTTTGGGACTGCACATCCTTTCTTTAACTACGCTGCAAAAAATGGTTAGTCAAATTGACTCTCTTCGAAATAGGTTTTACGGGACTATACAAACTGAGTTAAGTTCGACTCCACCTGAGTCAAACGTTTGACTCACCATTTTTTGCAGTGTAGATTCGATTATACCATTTTTCTTATTCTGAGCCAGTCCATAATCACTAATTGTTGTTCAAGACAGAAATTGAACACATACTATAAATTAAAACTGATTTCGTTTGAATATTTTTGTAAACTATTCAAAACGGTTGCAGCATTTGCAACCCCAACAACTAAATAATTTGAATACCACGCATCTGAATAAGAATCAGCTAGCACACTGCATGAAATAAGTATGTGTGGCATTCCAGCTTTAACTATATAGATAAAACTAAAAACAGAAATTTTTCATTAAAACAGTGATGCTATGAGGGAAAGCTTGGCCGTCCCTAACATCATTGCTGCAAGTGCGTATTAAACTCAAACTCAAACCGTAAGCTGCGTGTAGAAATATATATACATAAATGTACATCAGTGAAAAGTTCAACCAAAAGAATTTGTTGCATTTATTGTTTTGCAAAAACGAAAGATTTTATAAATTTATTTAATTTTAAAAAATTATAAAAAGATTTTCAAAGAAAACAATCCGATGTATCAAGAGTGGAAAATGCATACTTCAACAAGAGCATACAACTGGGTACATTCTGTGTGAGAAATAATACCCGGCCCGCGTTGCGGTTATTGTCGACCTTCCCATATTAGAGGTTTAAAACCTGTGCGAAGTAAGATTTTCAAAGAAAACAATTCGATGTATCAAGAGTGGATAATGCATACTTCAACAAGAGTATGTCACTGGGTACATTCTGTGTAGGAAATAATACCCGGCCCGCGTTGCGATTATAGTCGACCTTCCCATATTAGGGGTTTAAAACCTGTGCGAACTATAACACTTTACGTGTCCGGCATCAAAATGCTCGGCTTATAGTTTAGTTTAGCGTTATTGCGTACGACAGAGATGCTCCCTTCAGGGGCGCACCGAGAGGGGGGCTAGGGGGGCCACCCCCAATTGGAATCAGTACTTGCGTCATAATTTACGTTAAATACTAAAATTAGGTACGGTTTTTAGCTCGCTTCGCTCGTGATGATTTTCACTGATCAATATTAGAAAAAATTTTTCCAGCGGCGCTGTTCAGAGGTAAAGTGAAAGTCAAATTCCCAACCTGACCAGCTCAAAACTAAAGATAATAATAAACCTTATCCAAAGCTTCACAATAACATAAACTCTAGAGTAGGGGGGTCGGTTAAGTAGCTTATACCCGCGCTTCAATAATAAAGATATGTTTGAGACTGTTACAGAGGGATTTAACTGTGAAACATTGTATAGCTTCTCGTTCGTTTCGCTCACGAGTTCTTCAAAGCTCAACGTAAATTTTAGCTTCAAGTCTTTTCTCACTCTGTTTTAACTCCTAGTAGCAAGAAATATTTCATATTATGCAAAGATTTCCCCACAAAGGCTTCAAACTGAAGTTAGCTTTTCGTTCGCTTCGCTCGCGTCAGAAACTTCTCTCGAAGCCAATTATGGGAGCAATGACCTACCTCATAAATCCCCCAAAATGGGATCCGTAGGTACTGCTAAAAATTCTAAGTTTGCTTTTAGGCGGAAACCAAAGGCAAAGGCATGGCACGATGCGCAAAATTTCTCGGTACGCCGCTGCCTCTCTTCATAAATAACGGGGTGTAGGCCAAAAACGAAACGCCAGATGGTAGGGATTTTGTACCATACGGTACCTCAAGAGTTGTCCACTCTTGTATATTGCACTCTTGGTTGTATTAATTTTGACACGATTTCTTTTCAGCCAATCCGAGGCGGTTTCATTATCATCCTGTCGTCTTCGGCATCTCCATTTGTTTCACCGTCTTGTTCTTGATTGTCTGCCGCGAGTAATTTAGAATAGAATCGTGGTAAATTGCCTGAAAAAATAAACTTTGCATGAGTACGCATAATAAACGTGGAGGTTGTTTTGATATATTACAACGAACTAAATGATGCCAACACTTTCAATTATCATCAACATATGTTAGATCTGTTTATCAAATAATACGCTAATTAAAGCTTTAATTTAAAATATTATCTTGTGCCGTACCATAATACCGTGATTTTCTTAATAGTTACTTGCGTTTTGCATCTTTTTAACTTATTTTATATTTGTAAAGACTGTATTCATTAGTTACTAGTATTTTTCAAGGGCCCGCGGTTGATGCATGCTTTACTCTGAACGCCTGTTTGCACATACAACTTTTCGCAACTGCAATTTTTAAATGCAGATTGTTACTGCTAGTAATTGCACGCAAACTTTAACTACCTACAGTCTTAATTATAAGATATAATTATTGTAATGGAATATGCAGCGAATTCGTATTCGACTGCTTGCCATAAATATTTTGAGACTGAAATCGCTCGTACAACGTGTATATTCCAGGTTTTGCTTCAAACACTTACGCGTATGAATAGGACTTTGAACACAAGCTTTGCCATCATTCAACAAATTTCGAACCTTTGTGAATATTAGGAATCACAGTTTTTCCACAAGATGAAGAAAAGCACGCTTTTTCCCTCTCCGACAGTGGAAAAGTTGTCCACCCACAAAAAGCCCACGTAAAGCTGAACACCATAACAGTAGTTTAAGCCTAAGCTTATAATTAAGTTTAATACTAAGCACAACTTTTACACTGCCGGGGGACTATAAAATTGTCGTCGTTTTTCTTGGGCGAGCTAAACCCACATGCATTTCCGATCACAGTCCGTATCATTCTTTGCATAAAAATCTTACCATTTTTGTTTAAGAAAAACGCTGTATTTGAACCAAGGAATCCATATTTTAGACGGCGTTCGTCTTGTAACGACCGCCTTTGAGGAGGCACGGCTGTGTTGGTGGTTGGCTCTTCAATAGTCAAATCAAACACAACAGCGCCTTTTTGATCAGGAAATCTTGGCAGCGATTTATGATAACCGTAGGCGTGGCCGAGCGGTCCGATAATTGGCGAAAGGCGGACTCCGCTGCACAAATGAATCCATCCAATCATAGCCAACAGTGTAAGAACCAATGACCGTGAAAATTTTTGGCCCATTCCTATTGAAAACACATTCGATAGTGATTCAATTATTTGTGGCAACATAATTGTTTATGTTTTTTCGTTACTTTTTAAATTGGTTTATATATTTTATTGTTACCTAAATAGATATATAATGAATAAATGAAACAGTGTTCTGTTCAAGTTTTTAAATTTTATTTCTTAATTATTGAAGCTGCTTTAGCCTAGAAGTTAAAAATAAGTTGTCTACTCAAATCTCAAGCTGTACAAAAAACAAAAGTTAGCTAACACAACTACAGTGCGCTACACCAACAACAAACAGAACAAATTGTATTATATTTAATAAACAGTTTCTTAAATTTCAGACAATTATCACTTAGCCAACAGTCAGCGGAGACTTTAGGAAAAAAGTCTTGAATTCTAGCAATTATCAATTCCGAAATTCCTTAGGAATATTTTATTTTTAAAATTGTAGATTTGAAAACTTTAAATTCAAGCCTTTACATATTTCACAAAATCGACTATTTTGACTAGTTCTGCTATGTGTAGACACATATACCTATGTTATAGAAACAAAGATTCAGCCGAGAAGCGGACGTTGAACTTTTAGAACAACATAATATTCTACAATCATAAATTTTTGCCATAGTGACTTTAATTCATTTTTAACAATTTCATTATGAAAGGCTGGATGGCAGAAACATGGTGAGATGAGTCGTCTACGTTTGAAAACAATCGATTTTGGCTTTTCAAGACAAAATATGACTTAGCTTTGCAGGTGAAAAATTTGTCTAACTTTGCGACTTCCGGTAAATGCATATGTAAACCAAATTTTTTTTCTCAAATTCTTCGACTCAAGTCAAAGCTGCAACCTTTTTGCCTGATATCTTGGTTGAAAGTGAAAGTACAAACTTCACTTATAAATATTTCTCTGCAAATTAATCAATATCTATTTCGAACAACCACGTCCAAACTATTAAAAATATGACGCTTAAAATAGCTCAACCAATTTGATACGTAGGTGGCGAACCTAGTGGGCGTAGGTTAAAATTTGGATATTTCCATACTAACTTGGGGTGGCTAAACTCAGCTAACAATAGCAACAAACACTATACTAAATTTGCTATTGTGTCACCTACTCAGATATTAGAAAATTGCACCCATTTATGCGACCTTTTGTTGATCATTCAGATACTTATTATCTTTCATATTGTGTCGTCAAGATTTTAGTTCGAGAGGGTTTAATTTAATGCAAATGTTTCTTTGCGAGCAAATGCAGCGAAACAGTAACTCGACTTGACCTCCAGGATTGAGAAGGTTATTTTGAAACCTGTTCAAAGAGTTTTCTCTCGTCACTTTAACACTTTCGGACGAAATTTATCCCCATATTTCTTGTTATACTGTATGACACTTTATGGCATAAAACTAGATTTACGAATAAAACCCTTAATCCTAGAGAGTAATCATATAGTTTTTGCTGTAAAATAATTACTTCTAAATTTGTTAAATGTTCCCATACATTGAAAAACCGAACATAGTAGGCAAGTGGTAAGTGATGCGGGTGGGTGGGTAAAATGACAGTTTAATAGCTACCATTTTAATTTAATTTCATTTCGTGAAATTATTTGATTCTTAAGCAACAAAATTACCACTCCCTCGCAGATAATTGTTTATATATAACATTTTAACTATTTACCAGGTTAACTATTTACCAGGAAGTACACGGTAGCTACAAAGCTATTAGTAGGCTATTCTCACTGATATGTGTATTATATAGTATTCGAAATTTTGGTTGAGTATTCATATGTAGGTTTTTCCCTAAGAGTTAAACCACGAGTTTCACATTTTTTGATGGAATGTTTTTTCTGTTACTGCCTTTCACAAGAATTTTTCAAAAGGATGCACAGTTTGATTTTTTCTTAAGTTGTAATTGCTCGATATAAAATAAAAATTACGAAATTCATCAAAAAATCTTCCTATGTTACTATTAGGGCCGTAACAGTAGATTAAGCGTATTCCTAAGCCTAATCCTAAGCCTAAGCGTTGCAAAAGCGTATTCCTAACCCTAGCCTAATCGTAAGCCGAAGCCTAAGCGGCCAATGTATAGCACAGGGGCTTCCAGTTTTCCACGGTGGAAAACTTATAACCAGGAGTGCAGCGTAGCCACTCCTGTATGACGGCTAAATTTTCCGCTGATTTGGTAGGAAAATTAAAAAAATTTAATGCCTAGATTTTACCCTGGGTTGGTAGGGAAATCTGAAGCATAGGTTGTGGTTGAAAACGGGAAAAGTGGAAAATTCTAATGCCTAGATTTTTCCCCTGGGTTGGTAGGAAAATCTGAAGCATGGGTTTTGGTTGGAAAACGGGAAAAGTGTAAAATTCTAATGCCTAGATTTTTCCCCTGGGTTGGTAGGGAAATCTGAAGCATGGGTTTTGGTTGGAAAACGGGAAAAGTGGAAAATTCGAATGCCTAGATTTTCCCCTGGGTTGGTAGGGAAAATCTGAAGCATAGGTTTTGGTTGGAAAACGGGAAAGTGTAAAATTCTAATGCCTAGATTTTTCCCCCGGGTTGGTAGGGAAATTCAGAAGCGTAGGTTTTGGTTGGAAAACGGGAAAAATGGAAAATTGAAATGCCTAGATATTTTCTTGGTTAGCAAGAAATATCTGAAGCAAAGGTTTTGGTTGAAAAGCGGGAAAAGTGGAAAATGCAAGCGTAGGGCATAGGTTTTGGTTGGAAAACGGGAAAAGTGGAAAATTTTAATGCCTAGATTTTTGCCCTGGGTTGGTAGGGAAATCTGAAGCATAGGTTTTGGTTGGAAAACGGGAAAAGTGGAAAATTCCAATGCCTAGATTTTTATCCTGGGTTGGTAGGGAAAACCTGAAGCAAAGGTTTCGGTTGGAAAACGGGAAAAGTGGAAAATTCTAATGCCTAGATTTTTTCGCTGGGTTGGTAGGGAAAACCTGAAGCAAAGGTTTCGGTTGGAAAACGGGAAAAGTGGAAAATTCAAGCGTAAGGCATAGGTTTTGGTTGGAAAACGGGAAAAGTGGAAAATTTCACAGCTTAGATTTACCCTGGCTTGGTAGGGAAAATTTGAAGTATAGATTTTGGCTGGAAAACGGGAAAAGTGGAAAATTTAAAGGCCTAGATTTACCTTAGGTTGGTAGGGAAAATATGAAGCATAGGTTTTGGTTGGAAAATGGGAAAAGTGGAAAATTTAAAGGCCTAGATTTACCTTAGGCTGGTAGGGAAAATCTGAAGCATAGGTTTTGGTTGGAAAACGGGAAAAGTGGAAAATTTAAAGGCCTAGATTTACCTTAGGTTGGTAGGGAAAATCTGAAGCATCGGTTGTGGTTGGAAAACGGGAAAGGTGGAAAATTTAAAGGCCTAGATTTACCTTACGTTGGTAGGGAAAATCTGAAGCATCGGTTTTGGTTGGAAAACGGGAAAAGTGAAAATTTAAAGGCCTAGATTTACCTTCGGTTGGTAGGGAAAATCTGAAGCATAGGTTTTGGTTGGAAAATGGGAAAAGTGGAAAATTTAAAGGCCTAGATTTACCTTAGGTTGGTAGGGAAAATCTGAAGCATCGGTTTTGGTTGGAAAACGGGAAAAGTGGAAAATTTAAAGGCCTAGATTTACCTTAGGTTGGTAGGGAAAATCTGAAGCATAGGTTTTGGTTGGAAAACGGAAAAAGTGGAAAATTTAAAGGCCTAGATTTACCTTCGGTTGGTAGGGAAAATCTGAAGCATGGGTTTTGGTTGGAAAATGGGAAAAGTGTAAAATTCTAATGCCTAGATTTTTCCCCTGGGTTGGTAGGGAAAGTCAGAAGCGTAGGTTTTGGTTGGAAAACAGGAAAAGTGGAAAATTGAAATGCCTAGATATTTTCTTGGTTAGCAAGAAATATCTGAAGCAAAGGTTTTGGTTGAAAAGCGGGAAAAGTGGAAAATGCAAGCGTAGGGCATAGGTTTTGGTTGGAAAACGGGAAAAGTGGAAAATTTCAATGCCTAGAGTTTTGCCCTGGGTTGGTAGGGAAATCTGAAGCATAGGTTTTGGTTGGAAAACGGGAAAAGTGGAAAATTCCAATGCCTAGATTTTTATCCTGGGTTGGTAGGGAAAACCTGAAGCAAAGGTTTCGGTTGGAAAACGGGAAAAGTGGAAAATTCTAATGCCTAGATTTTTTCGCTGGGTGGTAGGGAAAACCTGAAGCAAAGGTTTCGGTTGGAAAACGGAAAAAGTGGAAAATTCAAGCGTAAGGCATAGGTTTTGGTTGGAAAACGGGAAAAGTGGAAAATTTTAAAGCTTAGATTTACCCTGGCTTGGTAGAGAAAATTTGAAGTATAGATTTTGGCTGGAAAACGGGAAAAGTGGAAAATTTAAAGGCCTAGATTTACCTTAGGTTGGTAGGGAAAATATGAAGCATTATGCTTCAAATTTTTCCTACCAACCCAGGAATAATGTCAGCTTTTAAAATTTCCACTTTTCCCGTTTTCCAAACAAACTTTTACACTACAGATTTTCCCTACCAACCAAGGGAAAATCAAGGCGTTCAAATTTTCCACTTTTCCCGTTTTCCAACCAAAACCTATGCTTCAAATTTTCCCTACCAACCCAGGAATAATGTAAGCTTTTAAATTTTCCACTTTTCCCGTTTTCCAAACAAACTTTACACTACAGATTTTCCCTACCGAACCAGGGAATATACAGGCTTATGAATTTTCCACTTTTCCACAGCAAAACCTATGCTCGCGATTTTTCCTACCAACCAGTGAAAAATCAGGTCGTCATACAGGAGTGGCTGCGATGCACTCCTGGTCATAAGTTTTCCACCCTGGAAAAGTGGAAGCCCCTGATCTATACATGGGCCGCCTAAGCAAAGAAGTGTAGTCTGGAATGTAAAGGCTACTCTTTTACAGACCCACCAGAAACCGGGACGGCCTTTAAAGTAACATGGGCCAAAAATCTTACAAATTTCGGTGCATCCGATAATCTTTCCTTCAAATTGTAGAAAGGTTATACAATTGTGTTGGCAGAAATATACAACAGCTTGAAACTTTTGTTCTCCAATATTCCTTCTTCGTTTTCGTTTTTTGTATTTTGATCACCATTGATTTCCGTTTCAGTTTCCGTTATCTTCACTATGCGTTTACACCCTGCTGTCTCGTAAAAAACATTTTTTGAACACAAAAAGAAAGAAATGTATTCTAGTTTCTGCTGGTGCTTAAAAAATCCTGAATTAAAATAAATCCCTTACAATAGAATCTTTTTCACTTTTAAATACAAAAATTTTCGAGTTACTGACTAAAAACTTTTTGAAAAAATTTTTCTATTACTAACTTTTTAGAAAATTAAAAAATTAATTAGAAAGTACAAAATTAAGTTAAATCACATGATAGCTATAATTGTGAATGGGTAACGAAAAAAAGCGTTGTTAAGAGTGTTTTTCTAATCGCGGAACCAATCTGTTACTGAGACCTGAAATTTGTAAGGCAATGAACTGTTCTAATTTAGAAACGAGCGGTGAATGACGTATTTTAGACTCTTTTGACGTCATCATAGCAGGTTTTAACACTGTATAATTGCCAAATCAGAGAGTTATACAAAAAGAAAAGTGACAATTTGCCAAAATGGTTTCTTTAAATTTTTTGTGTAAAATTTATTTTTATATTTGTAGAATGCATTCGAGTTAAAATTGATAAATGAAACAGGTGAAAAAGTGTTTTATTCATTTCCTTTCTTTCTATACTGAGTAGTGTTGAGCACCGGCCAAAAACCGGCCGGTCGGCCATTGACGGGCCGGCGGCCGGCCAGCAATTGCTTATCGCAGATAAAGCTAAAAACATAGTGACACTATCAATTGAATAGTTTTAACCATATTTAGATTTCGATTCTAAAACTTTTAGTTGAAATTTTAAACGTTGCTTACTGTTATCATTATGGTCAATGTTAAGTTTGAATTACTACTTATGTGCTGAGATAAAGAGCTTCAAATGATCTGAGTCCGATTGCCTTTAAAAAAATATAGTGAAATATTTCTGAAATTAGCCCAGTAAAAAATTTGCATCGAATACGCACCGCCAATTACTAAGTTTATTACCTTTGCAAGAAATATAATCTACTTATACATATACAATATCGGGTCGAGAGATTACATACTGGGCGTCTTTTTAAATTCTGTTTGCTCTTGGTTTAATACGCCAGACCTAACTGAGTGTGAGCTAATTAGTAAAAGGTTAGTTTGCAATATTGTAATCTGTAAAGGGCACATTTGAATTTCCCATGACACAGAATCCATAAGCTAAGCGCTTTCTTTTCATGCACCAAAATAGTCCAGAAGTACTTTATCAGCGATTTTCGCTTCTTCAATTATGAACAGCTTAGCGTGGGGTTGGGGGGCGACAACCCCATTCTGCTTAGTGTCCTTTCAAAATGTGGAAGGTTCAACGAAGCCACGTCTCTCCCCTGACAGAGAAAAAGCACAAAATTGATTCAACAAATTTGGTTGTTACAAAAAAATTTCCTCCTGCATTTGTATCGATCAAACGCAAAAAATGATGCAATTCAACTCGGCGAGTCTCTTTTACGCAGTAATATACATGAAAAAGTATGGATTTTTAACTGTTGAAAATCGGTACATTTTCGGTTCCGCAGTAGTCCATAAGATCACTAAAAGGGAATGTATATTTTGAAGTCTTAAAAAATTAAAATTTAATTGAAAGTATCAGGGGAGATTATGAGGAGCCAAATCGGCACTATGTTCCTATATATTAAAACTAGAGTTGGTCCTGGGATTTGGACCAATATTACTTTAAGAATGTAACAGGCAAAACACATTCCTAGGTTTAAACCTCCTCAGCGTAATAAACACAAGTCTAAACCAAAGCTTAGCCTTAGCTCAAGAAAAAAAATTAGTCTAAAATTTAAGCTTAGTCTATTTCGGTCTAGTGAGAAAGCGATAATAAAATGATAAGGTCCCCTACCTTACAATTTGCCCCTTAGAAACTTTTTCTGTAAAAAATTATATTGTTCCTACATTGCAATTTTTCCCTAGAAAATTTTTTGATGGAAAATTGCGTTTCAAAACATTTACGAGCCTGCCCCCTTTCAGAAATTTCTGGATCCGCTGCTGAAAGTGGGACACCACTCAAAGTAACATAGGCGGACGCAAAATTGAGTTTCGAATATCCGAAATAGAAACTTTAATTTTGGATATCCGGACATCCAGATGCACATCCGGCAAAAAGTGCCGGATTTCCGGATATGAAAAAATACCCGATGCCGATCACTATTGTCGCTATTGCATATATTGCACAACTTTTTTTATAATTGCAGCTGCAGTATTAGGATTGCGCTGTACTTTTGTTGACGTCCGGCGCCGTCCGTCACACTGCGGTATCGAACGCGAATAACTTACGTACGATAACGTATGGTACGAAGGGTGACGTGCGGCACCGCAAGGATGATGGACGGTGACGGGCAACGGCGTACTGGTAACGCATGGTGACGGACGGCGCCGAACGTCGATTATAGCGCAACCCATAATGGTCACCAGACATTTGTGCGTATCCTGGTTTTCGTTGTCCATGTATTGTAAAGCTGAACAGCAGGGTGCAACCGGAATTCCGGTTCCGTTAGGGAAATCCGGTATTTTTCACTATCCGGTTCCGGTAAGAAATCCGGTACTTTTTCACCGGAATTTTCCGGTAATTGCGGTATTGAATATTTTTTCTCATTCGAAAATTTAAGAAAAATTGGCGTATTATTCTAACTTATTTATCTAAAATTGTTCGAGCGTGTATTGCCAAAATTTTCAATTTGTGCCATACTTATATGCTTCCACATAAAGCATTTGTTGCAGGATTTCGACATTCTAAATGGTGTGTTTACAGTATTAAAAGCGATAAAATAGCGCTTAAAATGAATTTTTCGGTAACAAATATTTTTTAATTTTCCGGTTCCGGTATTTTTTAATTTTCCGGTTCCGGTTCCGGTATTTTATAATTCCGGTGGCACCCTGCTGAACAGGTACTTTTAGGTTAAATCGAATAATCTTTGATATATCAAGGAAACAAACTTTATTGTAAATTAAAATTTTTTGGACCACGAAAATTATTAAACTTTTCAAATTGTACAGAGTTAAAGGTTGTATACTGCATGGAACAACATGTAAAGTTCAGGGGCGAAACGTTTTTCTGCGGGAATGCAATAGAGTAAGTTTAAGCTTTAGACGAATTTGTTGCTCAGGCTTAGCTTAAGGTATAAGTTCATTCTTACGCATAGGCTTAGGCTTCGGAATTTGCTTTTACTGCTGCTTACGGTCCTGTTCTATACATTGTCTAAATTTTTTAATGATCAATGTATCAATAGCGAAATGAATGCAAGACCACGTATAAAATAATTTATTATTTAATTGAAAATACGAATGCTAGAAGAAAGTTTCAACTAAAGATGATAACAATGAATTGTAGAATCTACGACAACAGCTTACTCACAAAAACGAGCATTACAACTAAACTCTAATGCTTTAGCCTTAATATTAGGCTATTATAGCCAGAAAGCTATCGCAGCTATCGCCAGTTAACAATAGGTTTCAAATTAGGCAAAATATCAACTTTTCAATCAACTAAGCAAGAATTGTTAGTCTTCAGAACAAAATTGTGAAATTCCAATGCATGCGGTTTTATGAAACATTGTTAAAAACTAGAAAAGAATATACACAATGCGCAGTGGTTAACAATTATTACGCGTAAAGTGCTCAAATGAGAAAGCATGTTGCCGAACGAATTAATGATCAAAACAATAAACAAACAATTCAAAGAGTTCATGATGACATTTAGCCAAGAATATGCAGTTTATTTGGCTCTGTGCGCCAGGTCCTTTTCCATTATTGGCCGTTACACTATTAATTGCTTGTCCCTGCACACCAAACAAATTGTCTTGTATTCAAGAAAAATTGTCTGAAATTTAAGCCAAATATATCTTGATACAAACTCCGCATATATGTTTTTAATTCATGACTTTTATTAAGAATTAAGCTGCAGGAAGCAAAATACAAAATCTGAATGTACAAAGTGTAGCATATTAAGCCGTTACATGCGAAGCCTTTTTAGGTCCCTATTAGGCTACGCATGGCCCACCCAAAGTAAAGCAATATCAAATTGAAACGTTTAAAAACTTATGGATTTAGTAACTTTCGGATAGTGTACATTGCATCATAAGTGACGTTATACTGAATCGTGGCTATTTTCTACATAACTTGCACGCAGTTGCATACTCTTGACTACAGCAATATTCACGTATCCTGATGATGAAAATGATATATAATTCTACACAAATCAACTATATAAAATAAAATAAAATAAAATAAGTGAAAATTGAAGGCAATTACAAGTGAAAAACATACCGTGTAGGCATTTCGAAGCAAGCATTGTGAAAATATATGAAGTTTACCCTATGCATTAATTAATCTAAATCTTTCATAATAACGTTGCGAACAGTACAGCAGGCTTCACAGACCTGCTTTAGATTTAGCTTAGATTCACTGGTTTTTAGGCACTGAATTGATAATACATCCGGAATGTAAATAGATAGAAAACAACGAAAAAAACTAAATTTCTAAACATCGAAGCGTGATTCCGTTGAATATAACCGTATAACAAAGTAACCTAGAACTACATACATCAATGAATTATAATGTGCATTCTAGTGATTATATATGGATCAACATTTCCCCTTTATTTCATATACTTTCTCAAAAAACAAACATGTGATCCTGCCCACACCATGCAGTTAGTGACAGATTTTTAACGCTGATTCAGAATGAGCCAGGCTTGACTGCTAGGCAAAAGAAGGCACCGCAGCCAACATGGGCAATCCTTTCACCCCTGACCAAAACCTTTTAGAAAACAAAATAACTCAGTGTCGTTAAAAGAATTCAGTGTTAAGCTGTTAAGAACGCTTTATTTGTCCCGTCAGATAGTGGTATGAGTAAGCAATTTTTTACCCGACCCGAGCTTCACCCAGGAAAATAAATTTTTTTTACCGATGTGTTTAGCCGTGTTGGAAAGATCAACCCGCGATTTACCGTTTACCCGCGCTTGAAGTTAAACCAGTATTTTAAGAACCGCTGGTGATTTGCATTACAATGAATGCTTGCGTTATATCTTCAATGAATTTAACGCATGAAGGCTTACAGTAACAACAAAATTTCAAACCCAACTAATAAATAACGCACAGAACTCTTAGTTTTTCACCGCTTCAAATGTTCATGCACTCTACTTCCTGGTTGCGCAACTACTTGACTTGTAGACGATTTCAAAGCAAATACATTTTGTTTTATCACGCGTTAGTTTGTTAATCGTACAGTAAATTATAGTTCAAATTGCTGCTTGAGAGTTTTTGCTACACAATGATGCACAGATAAACAATATTGTCCCTGAAGTAATAGATAAAAAGAGAGACGCAATAAACGTTTACACAGACCGTATGGCATCGAAGGTTTAATTCAATCATTGACCCGCATTATGAAATGAAAGTAGCATCTGTCACCGGTGAGCGACAAGAGATAAGCTTCGAAACAAGCGAACACAGATTCCTCAAAGAAGAAAATCGTTTGCACTCAGTCCCTCTGGGAATTTCTTTGACCAACTGGAAAAGTGTTGACAGAAATCGTACAAACTGAATTTGATTGGCTGCCGAGTCGGCCGGACTAACGTTTGGACTAAAATGTTATACATAAGCCTAAGTTTAATCCTCAAACCTAAGGTGTCTTGCAAATATCAAGATATCAGACTTTGATTCCATTGTTCGAAACAATCAACGCTTTTGCAAACACTAGGTAACAGGTGCTATAAGTACACATTTGAGAATATGATTATTAAGTTGCACGCGCGTTGCGATTAGTTTGTCGCCCGAGTTTTTTTGCGCGTTTCGCTGCGTGCAATTTTGATTTTGGCTCGTGTCGTTTCATGTGTAACGCCAAATGATCAGATCGCGAAAAACACTTTGAACACACCTTCAAATAGAACGAAAGTTAAACCTTACAGTTACACTAACACAATTTTTGCATACTGACAAATATCTTGAATAAAGGGCATAGCCGGCATTTTATATTGAAAGGGTGTATGTTTCGTTCGAAAGTTTTTTGACTGCGAGCGTAACAAGCAAGGAAAGCCTATTTTTGGACTATGGGGTCCCAGATTTTATTGTAACGCTGGTAAAAGTACCTTTTTACTTTTGTGTGCAAATATTGCAAACCACCTTTACATATTCAATTTTGCATGCACGGGTAACACGACAATTCGAAACCTGACACGCCGTCGACCGACAACTTCACATTCAAAATTTCATCGACTTAAAACGAATCGTCGCACATCATTATGTGTACGTTTAGGATGAGGCTTTCGGATTACGCTTAGGATTATGCTTAGATTTATTCATAGGCCATAAAAGACACTGTTGAGCGGCAAGACGTCGTGCGACAAATTGTTGTGGATTCGCATGCAAGACTAACCGTGCACACATACGGCTTGGCTCCTGCATGTTTCCGGTAATGCCTGATCAGTTCATCGGATCGAGCAAATTTCGCATCACAATTGGCCAATTCACAAACAAATGGTTTTTCGCCTGAAAAATAATAATTCGTGACCATCTTTATAGCTCAAGATCCTGTATTTTGAGGTATACAGCTGAGGCGTAGCTAGAATTTCATTTTAAAAGACAGCAAAATCATAGCAAAATGTTTTTTGCGAATGAGGGTCAATGTATAAAACAGGACCTTGCAGTAGTATGAACATATTCCTAAGCCTATGCGTAAAGACTAAGCATAAGAATGAGTGTATGCCTAAGCCTAAGCGTAAGCAAAAATTAGTTTAACGCTTAAGCTTACTCTAATACAGCACCGCAGAAAAACGTCCAGCGAGTGAGAAAAACTTCATAATATTTCCAGCACCGAGGGCATTTATAACAAACATGTTATTAAGTGTATTTTTTGACGTTGACGAAATATTCGGTTGAAACATACTCCCCTCCTATCTAGTATGGGTGGCAGCAAAGAATAAATGCTTTATACTTGATACCCTAAGCGTGTTTTCTAAACACGCCATTAACCAAAATCAACTTGCCCGTATGTTTTCTTTGATGCGCCTTTAAATGGGAACTTTTCGTATACGCTTTGTTGCAGCCTGAAAAACAATAGAAAAATTACTGCAACCAATACCAATGACGATTTGGCCAATGTATAGAACAGGGCCGTAACAACAGTATATACATATTCCCAAGCCTAACCTTAAGACGCGTAAGAATGAGCTTATGCCAAAGCCTAAGCTTAAGCAAAAAAATTAGTTTAAAGCGTAAAGTTTTGCTCTATTACAGTCCGACAGAAAAACTTTCCGCCCATGCATCTTTACATGGGCCAACAATTGTATGTAACTGAGGACATTCTCAGTTCTGTAGCCAGCTCACCTTGCTAGGGAGCCTAAAAAATTTTCAGGAGAGGCATACAAGGGTTTATAATGACTTGCGAGCAAGGTTGAAAATTTTCTAGAGGGCAAAAATTTTTCCAGGGGGGTCTGGCCCACCTTGCCTACGAGTCCGAACATTCTGTATTGAAAATACACGTTTTTTGTTTTTTTATTTCCTGTTCGACACTGTGCACCATTTATTTGTCGAGATTTAGCAAGCTTTGTGAAAACGAAAATACAAAAAGCAGAACGCGTGCTGGCACATATTTTAGGAGAGAACACACTCTTGTCTACTTGTAAATTGACCGTACTATGAACAGACTACTTGACCACATTTGAAAACACCAGGGGACTTACCAGACCGATAAGACTGCAACATGAATATATAGTATATACAGGCTAGGCTTAAAGTTTTGGAAAGATGCTAATGGTCATGATTGAAGATTCTGCCCTTTTCGGATTATGGGCATGTAAAGCGATTGCATTATAAACTGACTCCTTGAACGCACTTGAAACCGTCGGGGGAGTGTCGATACCAACAAGGCTAGAAGTTGAAATTATATCTTAAGCGCTGAGTTTGAGAAGCGATTTGAGGTGAGCACAGATATAATAGAATAGTGAACTAGACAGGCGATCGAGGAACCAAATGTGTTTAAAAACTACGACGGTTTCATTTGATCTTGTTATTGTGGGTGCTCTCCACAAATGGGAGTATATAAGGAGACGGCTGATCCAGTCCTGTTAATATGGCTGGTTTGTTTTATTGCATGCTGTTGTTGTTAAGCATATTTCAAGTAAAAGAATGAATGTAATTTGAAATATCTTACTTGTATGATTGTTTTTACCCTGTCTCCATTGCCGCTTCTAGGGGCTGCTTGTCTAAATTTATCATGGATTCGTAGTTAAACAAACTGCAACAAATTTTCTAAGGCAAGGGGTGAAACTTGTAGAAATAAGAGTAAATGTTTTACCTCTAATCTGTGTCATATGCACCCACAAAAATATTTTGCATAATTTTTCCGTAAATCTTCTAATAAAGTTTCTTAGAACTTTGTCACATATAGCAGACTATATGCAACTTAGCGCAAACTGTGTAACGCGAAATTACTATGTACATTTAATAACGCTTATCAAGCACGGAAGTAAATCTCAAATGAAATAGAAATTATTCATGTGAAGAAGGGTTGAAAACGGTTTGTAGAAATTTCCGCTACTCAAATTGGTGAAAATTGAGCGACAAATACAATACCTGGATAATCACAGAAATGTTTTCGCCTTTGTTGTAGTTCAGGATTATTCTTTCGCGTCAACCGCTGTTTGGTACTCGCAAACCAAAATCCCTCACCGGGTTCTGCTCCGTTTGGCAAATATTCCCGAGGCTGACCACAGTACATTTCTACCTGAATTTCCTCTGCGCCCATGTCTGTCGCTTCCCGAAACCGTCTCATAGACGCCGGATAAAATACTTTATTATGAATTTTCGGTGAAAATAGCCGTTCAAATTGGTGTTCAGTACAACCGGAACTTGGGGTTTCCGCTAAACTTTCCTTGCTTTTGTTTGAATTAGGGTACTCAAAGAAGCGAGTGGGGTACGACTCGAACCGTGAGCAATTTCCTGAGACAATAGGTTTGGTTGATTTGAACGAAAGTGTCATACCCGCAGTTACTTCTTCAAGATTTGTCCCATCGCCCGCAGAAGTTATAGGTTTCGTTTCATCTGATCCAACGGAACTCATGGTACTTGTAATACTCGAGTTATAAGATGAATAGCTATGAACAGGTGAGCTCTCGAGTTCGGGCAGCTTGTTACAGTCTGAAATATCAACTTGAAGTTGTGAATTAATGCCAAGGTTTGTATAAGGAAGGTATGGCATAGTGTTCCCTGAGTTATAATTGCTTTCATACCGATACTGGTCTGTATAGCAAGTTTCGTGGTTATTTTTTCCTGTTTCGTCAAATAGTTTGAGGTATTGCATTTGATCGTTTGATATGTTTGCACCCGCATGTTCGTTTTGAACTAAAATTTCATTTCTACACCCGTTATGTCCGTATTTAAATTCACCACAGCCTTTGATGGTTTTAGTAGGCGACTGTAAATTTTCACCACTTTGCAATTGTAGGCAACAACCAGAGCTTTTGATGTTTGCTTCGCCCAAATTGAAATATTGAACTTCGTGTTGCATTCCACAATTTGTTTGTTCGCTTTCAAATACCGCATCCCAACGGCTGAAATTGCTAATTGCAGTTGTGCTGCACTCTGAGGTTGTGTGATCGGCATGAGAGTGCTGATTAATGGACGCAATAGCAGAGATGCGGTAGGATTCTGGCGTGTGTCCATTTTGAAAATTTAAAGTTTCATAATAGGAATTTTTAAAATTTGAACCTTTTAAATTAGAATTTATTTCCGATATCTCGTATCCGATCGGGTATTCTTCGGTATTGTTCCATGGCTGCCCAGACACACGATGATGTCCAGCTACAGGTGCAGAATGCGGTGTTGGCACCACATTGTTATCGAAACCATCAGTTGTGATCACTTCAAGTCCTAACCACGTTCGTTTTGATGTTCCTATTTCGCTCGACTTGGTTTGATTAACATTTCGACATGTGTGACCTTCAAGTCTGTCTACTTCAGCGACTTGATCGGCTGGTTTAGCTGAAAAGGCTGTGGTTTGATTGGTAGGTTTCGTTTCTGTCGGAAATGCTGCAATTTGATTCGTGGCTTTTGTTTCTGCTGAAATTAACGCAATCTCATTGGCTGGTTCCGTTTCCCGAGAAAATGGTGGTTGATTTGCTCTTTTAGTTTCACTTGAAAATACTGCGATCTGAGTTGCAGTCTTCATTGAGATTAGCGCGATTTGATTGCTTGGAGTCATATCAGTTGAATTGATGCTCTCCCATTGGATGCTTTTATCAGTTTTTTTGTCTTCATTTTCGGAAATTGCTCGAAGGTCTTCATGGCAATTTGGGAGGCTGTTTGCAGGTTGCCAGTCTTCAGAAGTTTGCTGACAGGGAGGTTTTTGAGCAACAGGATTTGTCCATTGAGTCCCATAGTTATGACAATACCCCGAGATATTTTTACCTCTAGAGTCACCCTCACTTACTTCCAAACATGGTCTTTTGGAATATGCAGTGCCTTGTAAGATCGAGTACAGAATTCCCCGATCTTTACCTGGTAAATTATTTTCTGACGGTAGCGGAGCACTTTTCAAAGGTTCTTCATAGTTTTCATGACCCCCGTATTTGTTACCTGTACCTAACCAACTATCTTGAGTCTCGTTTTGATTGGGCAAAGACGTAGATTTACACAGAGGGTTAGGTGCTGGCCAGGAGAGGGGCTTAGCAAAACTAGCGCTGTTCTCAGGGGATCCACTTGGAATGCTAATAGCAACTTCAGGATTAATAGTTTCATTTTGAGCCTGTAAATAACTGGGATTGTTAGTTTTCCGACTACTAATTACCGCTATTTGAGAATTTGCTGCGGTGTCAAAAAAAGTTTCACATTCCGATGCGCTTTCACGGCGATATATGCATGTATCGATAAAATCGTTGCTCAAATTTGATTGGGTCAATTGTTGAGCACAATTGTAGCAGTGTTTCTGATTGGCGGAATGCTCACAACCCGTAAATGGTACAATTTGATCGGTTAGATGCTTATTAATTGCTACGTTTTGATCGGTTGAATCTTTTTGAACTGGTGACTGTTGATTTAGTGGGAAATTATTGCTTACTGCTGAAACGTTTTGATTTTTTGAATTATTTTGCATGGATACGCTTTGATTGGTCGGGCAACTGTATGTTGATGTTGATGAATGTTGATTGCCGGTTGGTCCGTAATTTGTTGCATCCTGATTGGTTGAAGTAGTAACTAAAGTGTTTTTAATGGCTGAACGATTATAACTTTCTTTTGAAGCATTTTGACTGGTTGAATCTTTGTGCAGTATAGCATTTTGATTGGCTGAATGATTATAATATAACGTTGATGCCTTGTGATTAAGTGGACGCTGAATGGTGGAATCTAATACTGAAGTTTGATTCGCTGAATTCAATATTGAATATTGGATACTTGTATTTGATATTGCATTTTGATGCGTTTCGTTTAGTGTTGAATTCTGATTGGTTAAATGCAATACTGACATTTGATTGGCTGACATCCTAATTGGCAGTTGGTGCGCGTTGGCGGTGTCAATAATTTTGTCATGATTCGCAGAATTGGCAAATATTTCAAGATTTGGCAAGAAAACCCGTTGATTGTCTTCATTTGGCTGAAGGAATTCAGAGTGATTGTTCGAATCCTTCGCAATACATTTCATGGTTACATTTGTTGGCATATTATGTTGTTTGGGGTACAAGTAACTGCATTCTGTATTTGTTGAATAGCCGTTATTCCAATTTGAAATTGTAGTTTCAGTGACTTCACGTTGTTTATATGTTTGCAATTTCTGAAAAAATACATTCACAAAATATAGCAAGTTAGAATTAGAATTGTATTTTAGAAAAAGATCACACTTTAGACAAATACTTATAGTTTAAGCAAGTGCTTCACCAACTGAGGAGAATTTTACGGTAAATGCACTAATCATAGCCTGAAATGAGATAATTATGTCTTAGTACTACTGTATTGACCCAAATAAGAGGGGGGATAATAAGAGGAGGGTCCCCATTTTGAATCCGTATCAATTGGATTCCGTAACCCTAATAAGAGTCCGTAACTGGATAGAGTCCCTAAACCCTAATTAAAGTCCATAAATGTCAATTAACTCTAATTGTAGCGCATAAATGACTCCAAGACCAAATAATTTGAGTTCGAAACTTTAAAGCATACTTGGAATTTGAAAGTACATTCCTATGTATATATAACCTTCTATTATCGCTCAAGCTATTGATACAAGACAAATAAACGTTTAATTCAACGGATATTTGCAGTACCGGATATATATCAGTAACGAAGGGCGACGGAGCGTGGGTTAAAATAAATAACAGTCCGTAACCGAATAACAAGGGGGTACACCCTGGAGAGGCCAAATAAATATCAGTCCCCCTCTTATTCTAGTCACTACAGTACAGGCTCCCGACGTGTGTGTCTCAAATTTCAGACTTTTGTTTCTTAAATTTTTCAAAACTATGGGTTCGAAATTTTTTAGACTTAACAGTCTGAAATTTAAGACTTTTTTAATGAACGAATAAGATAAATATTTCTGAAATAGAAGTGAAACATGTTTGAAATACAAGGCAAAAATGTTTCAGGGAAACAACTCCGAAATTGGGGCTTAAGCTCAACCAAATGTCCTAATTTTAAAACGTAAGATATGTCCAAGACGTAAATTTAGGTTGGAGGAAGTCTGAGCTCAACCCGAAATATTCTTGAAAGTTGATAATATATACACTCCTAATAATATAAACGGAGCAAGTGTCCGCTTAATTACACATTTATTTTTCTTGTATCAAAAGCTTGAGCGATAATACAAGATTATACATTACTTGGGAAGGTACTTTCAAGACTTAAGTATGGTTTAAAGTTTCGAACTCAACTTTATTTGCTCTGAAGTCATCTATGCACTACAATTACGGAAAATTGACATTTATGGACACTAATTAGGGTCTTGGAACTATATTCGTTTACGGACTCTTATTATTGATACGGACTCCTATTGATTGGGACACAAAACTGGTAACCCCTCTTATTACACCCTCGGCTCACTACAGTATTTCTTGAAAGAAACAAACTTGTCTTTTATACTAGATTGGCAATAGTATTTTCTTGAATATAAGACATTTTATGTTTTATCCATTTCAGACACGAATTTCTAAGCTGTTTAAGTCTATTAATGTCTGAAATAGCAGACATTTATGTCTTGAAAGTTTAAGAAAGTAGTAGTCGTGAAATTTCAAGATAATTTATTTTGTGTGTATCTTACTTTCCGTCGTCATTACTTATATTCAGCTCTTGAACCTTGTAAACCAGCAGTACGAGCCTCATTCACTTTTGCGTAGAAGCTTTTTAACCAATTCTACCGGAAAAAGGCGTTTTTATGTCTGCCAAAGGTAGAACAGCGAAAAACCTCGTGAGCGAAACGAGCCAGAAACCAATAAAATGCTTCTAGAAAATTTGCAGGTCGCAAATGCGATACTGCTGCCAAACGTAACTTGTGTCTCCAAATATCGAACATGTCCCGATCAAGGTTGTTAAGTCTTAGTCCTTTCGCCTTCTTTGGGCCAAACCTATACGCCTGGCTCAGATTTACATTTAGGCTTAAATTCACACTTGGCTTTCTTGCTCTATACATGGGTCGTTTACAATGAGGTTACTGTATATCCGATGGCTTACCTACACAAAACAGCCAGAAAATAAAATGCGGCAAAGGCTTTTATTGCGCTGTGATTGGTTTGTGTAGGCGACGTTTCAAAACTTAAGTTCACCTTTCATCCATACGAAGGGGTTAATCTAAACCTATCATATGATCATTGAGCGCCAGGCAAAATTGTTTGCGCACACTGCCTACTCGTTTTATTAGTTAATATCAATTTGTCCTGTGATTTTCGTACCCGCTCTAATATGTTGCCATATCGTTAACCAAATCAAATAGAAAATCATAAGACGTAGCAATTTATGCAAAATGATTATATACATAGCTAGAGGTTTTGGCGCGAACAGGCAGATATTGGGCAAAAATTACTTAAACTGGCAGGTATTGTTTTATTGGTTAAATTATCTTAGGTTTTAAAAACCGCCTACTTATTTGTCAATATTTGGTTTATGATTAAGTTGTTTACAGTTTTGTAAATTGTGCTCTACACAGATAAGGTGGACAACACTTAGTGACTTAAAGGTATGTTACGCTCATGCCTAAAGGTCTGTCTTAGCCTAAGCCTAATCTTCAATGTAGTAATCTAAACGAAACAGCGTCTAAAATTAAAGTCTACTCTACTGCAATCTCGCAGAAAACGAAATGGTACGTTCTAAAAAGCGGCATGGGCCGATAAAGATAAGCGAGTTGGTACAATTTAAGCATTTCGGAATCGTTGCAAAATGACGTAAAAATTTGCAGCTGAAAGTTCGCTGAATAAATCTTTCAAAACACTTGCAGCTGCAAATTTCAGCTGCAGAAAAGTTGCACACGTAAAGAAGGCACTAATACGCTTAATTTCTTGTCTTGAACACGCATTCTAATCCTAGAATTTTTATTTGCTACTCATTAGAGATAAAATTAGTCCAGTCACCATAGTTAATATACGAAATAATTATAGATGGGCGCCAGATATCCGAATATGAAAAATATTTGGATAAGTATTAAAAAATATGTATTCGTATCCGGATATCCGTATATCCTCCTTATAACCGAAATGCTACTGTGTACAAAAGTGTTTGGAAAAATTTGCATTGTTTCACCACTTAAGTAGCTTGAGATGACCAAAAGTAATTCTGTGTTCAAATCTGAGTCAGAAAATTAGACCGAATTCTTCAAGTTTTATGTGAGTAGATTTGATTTTTCAATGTATATATTGTTTGTAAAATTTAGAGTTGTTTGACTTTGGTGTTTTTCCAACCATAGTTAGTGTCAGAAAAGTTTTTATAATTCAATATGATATTGAAAACATTTCTTTTCTTACATCTTGCTGGATACTCTCATAAGCTCAGTCCTGCGGTGGAGTTTGTGTATGAAAAGCAGTTTAGTGTTCGAATGCATCGTCTTCCGAGTTTGAGATAAATTATAGGTACGGCACTGTACCGCAAAGCACATAAATTTCTGCGTGGCATCGCATAACAATTCATAAGCTAAGTTTTGCAACTTGCGATGCCGTACGGCACCGAAAGTCTTCGCACGATAAGGCCATTTCTTAAGCGTAGGTGCCAACGTTTTTTAAAGAAAAAAAACATGAATCATCAACAGTAAATAGGCGAGTCCAATTTAAGACCTCTTTAAAACTAGTGCTAGATTCAAGTTATAACCGGAGCAGGCGGGTCTTGGTTTACCCATGTTGATTCGACGTCAACGTTAAAATTCGGGCTCTTATATCAAGTCACCAGACAAAACTTGAATGTCATATGACATTACCACCTTACAAATGACCGCTCTCAAATCTTCAATGCGTACAAGAGACGTTATGTGACGTGATGCTGTGGGACATTTACGAGAATATCATATGATGTTTTAAAATTACAGACTATCATATGGCATTCAGCGGAACAGTGTAATCTTCGAGTGCTAATAAATAAATGGAAATTCGTACGGCAGCGGCACAGAATACACACTTAGGAATGTACTTTCAAAACTTAAGTACGCTTTAAGGTTTCGAACTAAAATTATTTGGCCCTGGAGTCATTTATGCGCCATAATTAATGATAATTGACATTTCTGGACTCTAATTAGGGTTTAGGGACTCTATCCGCTTACGGACTCTTATTAGAGATACGGACTCCTATTGATTGGGACCCAAAATGGGGACCCCTTCTCTTATTACCCCCTATTATTCGGATCACTACTGTATCATATTCAACAGGACAATTTGGGTATGTTATCTCAAGTATGCACACTTTTGAAAATATATCATATGATATTCGCAGACAAAACCACTAATATCATATGATATTGAAGAACAAAATGTGACCTACACATGTTAATAGCAGAAAATGCGCATTTTTTAACATGATATGGTGGTCTATAAGTAGACAAAATGCTACCCAACTGTCAAATAGGGGCAAAACATGTTCCAAGACTCCCTGGTTATAGCGTGAACCCCGCAGAGACAATGCTGTTTTGTTAGCGTCTATCTTCCTATATGTATTGAAAAAGCGTTTACGTTTATGCTAAAATAGCGTTTTCCTACACTAAACGATCCATTTTTGAGTATATCCGCTTGCAAACAAACCGTTTTTCGAAGAAACTGTTTCAAATGCGAAATTATTTAAAATGACATTTGATTTGTAACGCGATTTTTAAGTTCGTCAAATCAAGAAAAATCTAAAAAATATTTTCCTGGTTCTGACATCAATTTAATAAACCTATACTATATATGTATGTATATGTATATCGATATTTGTAATATATTCGTTTTTATATTTAAAACACATAAAAGCCTAAAAATGCATTTTTTAAATCATAGTAAAGTTGAGATAGCGTCGTGTTTTTGCAATTTAAAACAATAACACAACGAAATAATATGAGATTACGTAAAGGAGACAAATTTTATAGGTAAAAACTGTTGGTTTTTTGGTTTTTACTAAATTTGTTACGCGGAACAGACGCAAAAAAGCGTTACTCCAGTCGTGAATTTGTACCACGTACATATTGTTTTATAATGATTACTGTTATATTGATATAAAACAACAACAGCAGCAACAACAACAACAGCAGCAGCAACAACAACACCACCAACAACAACAACTACTACTACAACTACTACTACAACAACAACACCACCACCAACAACACCGCCACCACCAACAACAACACCAACAACAACTACTACTACAACAACACCACCACCACCGCCAACAACAACAACAACACCAACAACTACTACTACAGCAACAACAACAGCAAAAACAAAAACAACTACAACAGCAACAACAGCAGCAACAATAAAGTAGTATTTAAAGTACTTTTTTAAGTAAAAGTTTAATTCGTTCGTCCCAGTTTTACGATAGCATTTAGTGTAGAACCGTAAATTCACTGTCATCTGTTATATCTATTTCGTGTATTAAATATTTTTATCTCCATAGTCACACATGTATGGCTGCAAAATTGACAAACCACCCACCTTGGAAGTTATACAATCCAAATAAGATAAGACTTTCCCTGGGTTCACTTTGGTATCTTAACCCATATCCTTAACTGTGTAACAACCATAGCAGCGATTGGAAATTTTGTGCAGAAATCTGAAAACAGAATTTCTGCTAAAATAAAACAAAATTGACTTTTTTTGAGAATAACGACATAGAATCCATTTTGGTGTAAAATAAATGTCGAGCGTTTGGTCAGATATTTAAAATTTCACATTTGATCACAGAAAAAACTACAAAATTTCCGTGAGTCAAAACTTGCAAAAGAAAACTGACCTGTTCATTAGCAGCTTGCGAAATATTATCTTGAACTGTTATGGTTTCGTCATAAAACACAGAATCATCATCGTTGCAGTCTCCATCTGTCAAGTTCATGCGTTCTAAATTAAATCTATTAGCTATGTCGTTTACATAGCTATTATTAATTTCGTAATTTGATTGATCACAGGCTATCTCATTTTCACTACAGTTACTGTGGAAAGTTACTAAATTTGCATATTTTGACTCCATTACGCTGCTGTTGGGACAATTGTTGCCATACTGTTCTTCTTGTGAAAGGATTGTCGAAACTTTAATAGAACTTCTGGGTCGTGTGATATTATTTGAAATTTCGTTTAAATCTGAATATTTATTTTCGGTGGCCGTTGATCTTGCTTCTGTACATGCAGCTTTCTTGGTATCAACAGCAGACGCGTATTCATATACCCAAGGTTCATGAGTAGATTGGGCAACAATATGGTACGGCACCGGCATGAAGATTTGTTGTACAGCTTGTTTGTCTGTCTGTCTGTTTGTTTGTTTGTTTGTTTGTTTGTATTTTGTTTGTTTGTTTGTTCTTAGCCCCTACATTTGTTATGGCACTTTTTATTAAATAGTTGCACTAGATATTCCTGAAATTATAATGGTACTTGATTGCAGCAGGAGTGCAGCCACGATTTAATTTTCGACAAGAATTGGATTTAAACTACGTTTGGTCACAGGTGTATTAAACCAGAAAGAACCGTTGTAATTTAAACAAGCAGCCACCAAAATCGGCAATGAAGACGGATTAATACGGAAAGTTTTCTCAATCATTTCACTGTGACTCACGAACCATTTTGTCCAGTCGCGGAAAATTTAACACAATACGACTGTCGCTTCGCAAGCTACATCGAAAGATACATAAGTTATGCAACTGCCCGGCAAGATTTTTCTGGTCACAAGAGCATTTTCCAAAAAATTTATATTTGGGTATTAAGTGAGTGTAAGGTCATGGAAAAGCTCAAATAGGCCAAATTTAAATTTTTCAATATAGTTTTTGGACAAACTATAACGGAAAAGACCCAAAACAGATATACGTGCGGATTCTTTAAAATGGGTATATGAGATTGGTCAAATGACAACTGCCCAACCGTGACAATTGGCCAAACAAAGATTGCAAAAACGACAGTTGTCTAAATGTCAAATATTGGTCATTTTCAACCGCGCAGCCAGAGAAAGAGTATAGATCTTGCCCCCCAATCAATAAGCGAAAAGAAAAAATGTTTTGCCATGATTGCAAAGCGATTTAAAAACCAACTCGTGAAGAGGGAAGTTTGACAAATTTCAAAAAAATCAAATTTTTTGGCAAATTACTGCTGATAAAATTTCCAACAAAGTTAGCCTGTTAAAAAACAAAATCGCTTTTAAATAGTCTTAAGTTGCTAACTTCCGCATTGGGATTGTTGTAAAATTGATACTTACCCCGACACATAAACTGCTAATAATAGAAACTGCCTTCAGGACGTTTTGAACACTGGAAAATTACCTAGCTTTCACAGCCTTACACAAATTTTGAGTGTATATTTCTTGTTTATTTCATTTGCATTACGGTTTATAGAACGCTTGGCACACTCGCAAAACAAAATTTCAATATTATATTTTACCCTTACGAAAAAATACTTGCTACGCCTCTGTTGGAGCAGTTATACTCTTTGCAAGTATGCAAATAAATAAATAATGTTAAAATAAAACAATCAAATATGAGAATTGAAACTCCAGCATTTGAATTCCTATTAATAGCCAACCGTAGATATATTGATGAAAGGTTAAAAATTCAAACAATAACCAGCATTTTTGATTTGTTGCAACTTTTTGAAATGTTTTAAACTTTTAAGGCATTTTGTTTAAAAATTTTATGCATTTTTCGGTATATAAAATATAAAGGCCCAAGGTCAATTGTGTGTCTTATTTTATGATGTTTCGCATAGTTATCTGCGAAACTGTCAATAATGATTTTAACATTTCAATCAGTATGTATTTTTTGTTATTTTTATATAACAAGCCGGAAACAGATCATTCACGTTATAGAATGCTAACGCTACTGGTAAAAATTAAAATTTGATTAAAAACTATTCAGGATTGTTTAATTGTAAACTAAATACTAATGTCGCACGCTTATATATATAGCATATCGCTGGTAAAATATTCACTGCTATTTTTTAAGTCGGAAACTAAGTTTTTGGGTTATTTAGGTAAATTTCGTTTGAGAACCTCGTGAACATTCATGCCAATAATTGTTGGTTCCAACTACATTTTCTTAACTAGTTCCGCGATAGCGCACTCATTAAACTATTCTGTGGATTTTCAGAAAAAAAGCTAATGTCAAAATTCGGAGAAAATATCAGCTTGTAATACGAAACCGAAACTTCGCATTTAAAACTGTCTAAGTACTGTAGTGACCCGAATAAGAGGGCGTGGGATAATAAGAATGGAGAGGGTCCCCATTTGCAGTCCCAATCAATAGGAGCCAATCTCCCTAATAAGAGACCGTAAGCGGATAAAATCCCTAATCACTAATAAGAGTTCATAAATGTCAATTTTCAGTACTTGTAAAGCATAAATGACTCCAGGATGAAATAATTTGAGTTCGAAAGTCTTAAGCGTACTTAAATTTTTAAAGTACATTCCTAAGTGTATTAACCTTGCATGATCACTCAAGCTATTGGCACAAGACAAATAAACGTTTAATTCAACGGATAGTTGCAGTACCGGATATATATCAGTAACAAACGGTGGCGGAGAATGGATTTAAAATAAATAACAGTTCGTAAAATAACACGTGGGGTACCCTCTGGAGAGGCCAAACAATATCTGTCCCCCACTCTTATTCGGGTCACTACAAAGTAAAACTTCCTAATTATCATGGTATTTTTAAACATGGCAAATATTGTGGTAGGACGAAAATGAAAATATTTTAGGAATTGTGTAAAAATCAAATGCAATTTTAAACGCTTTTAGTGTTTCAAACAACACCTTTGAAAATGCTTTTTGGTAACGAAGACACTTCAAACTAAAAAGATTTCTTAGCGTTTGTTCAAACGCTGTTTATCTTTTCTTGTTTTAAATCTGGTACCTAATCACCATGATACTATAAGCTAAGCTCTGATGCTTCTTGTTTATATTCATCTGGAACAATTTAGGAAAGTTATTTTACAAATAAAGTTTAAATATTTCAGAAAATTTCAAGTAATGATTTAAAACATTCGGAAATGCAAACGTCTTGTGAAACCTTCAAATGCGAAAACTCTTTTTATTTCGAACCGTCAAAAAATTTCCCATCGTAACTTTCGCAACCTCTACCTGCCCATTGTTATTATGTTTTTGTTCATTGACAAGTAAAAACATTTAGTGTGGAAAAAGATGAATGAAATCACCGTTGATCCTAGTACGGGCTTTGACAACAGTTTTAAAAATATTACAAACTATCACAGGTATAAAGTGCAATTTTTTTTCTTTACCCTTTTACATGACGTTATATTTATATAGTGCAGCAATATTGCTAATTGCAGTTTTGGTGCGTGCAAGAAAATAATGCAACAAACTGCACAAAAAGTAACAAAAAATTACATTTCTGGCCCAACACGTGTGTGTTTATATTGCATTTTGATATCAGCGTGCAATATAAGTTAACCATATCCTTCCTAGACGTAAGCAAGAATATTAGGGAGCATATGTACGTTTAAACAGAGTTATGGGGGCAAGGTTTGACTATAAGAATGGAGTAGGTTACCTCTGGAATGTAGAATGATAAGAAAACTTTGTAAAATTTCTTGTTTTTCTTGAAGTTTTAGGACATATGATCCAGTGAGATTGTGTGTGGTATAAATTAATGAAACACCAATCAATATCATTTGTTAGACACTCATGAAGAACAAAAATATCACAGAATTGACCAATATAATTTGCCCTGTTGATAGTAAGGCCCATGTAAAAATCAGTGGCGGAACGTTTTTCTGTGGGACTGCATGTTTAAGCCTTATACTAATCTTTTGCATAGGCTTAAGCTAAGGTATCACCTCCTTCTTACGCTTCGATTTAGGCTTAGGTTTATGAAATACTTTATACTACTGCTACGGCCCTGTTTGATGCATTCAGCCAAAATGAGCCACCAGCGAAATATCTCGTAATGCAAATAATTAATTGTGAGGTTAAAAATTTAGCAAATTTATTAATTTTCGCTCAATTTATATATATTTTTTAGTCCATTTTAGATCTGCCATACAAACTGCCAGTGAGAACTACACAGAGTTGACAAAACGGCTAAAATTTGAAGACCAGGCGGAAAAATGTACTTTTTTATCCGGACTAGTGACAGAAATATTTAGCATGTGACATTTGACAAAAATTTTGTCAAAACTGCACAAAGTACTATACGATTGGCAGTGCAACAGTGAATTTTTCGGCATTAATTTGTCAAAAACACTTAGTGAAAACCCTACAAACATCGATACACATCAGTAACGTAACCAGGATTTCATTCTGACAAGATATGACTTGGAAGGAACAATGAACGAACATTGCGATTGAATTTTTGCCAATAATCAGGCTGTGGATAGAAATTATTCTAAAGCCTGTAAATGTGCACATTTGTCTGAACATTGCAGAAATTTACTGGAGGGGATACTGATTCTCCGCCCTGTGATATTGTGAGAGTTGAGTTGTTTGCTGCTTGTGACAAAGACTTTTGTACACTTTTCACGGCGTTGTCCCAGATACAGTTTATATAAGGAAGTTTAAACGAAACATTTAAAATATCGTTTAAACTACGAAATATTTCGCACAAATTCTTTACTGCAGGAATAAATTCATGAATGAAATTTTACAATCTGTCAGATCGCATATCTTATCAAAACGTACCTTACGCATCCAGTAATTATATAATTAAACACAAAATAAATTGTTTTATATTCAAGAAATATTTTCTGAAACTTTATAAGAAAATTTATACGGAATGTAGACGTATATGTCTTGAATTCGAGATTAGTTTTGAAAATTTTTAAAAATATATGATTGAAATTTTTCAGATTTCCGGTTCCGGCAGAAAATAGGCATGCACTTCGACACCGGCTCTGGTAGAATTTTTGTCTGAGATTCCGGCAATTTCAGCAGTAAAATTTTGCTTCATTTTGCAACATTTATCTGTATAGCTCGTTTCGTTTTACTTTTGTCACAATTTTCCGGAACGAATTTCCGAAATTTTGCAGAACTTCAGCGTAAAATCAAACAATTTAACAACATATTGCAGATATTGGGTAAAATTAACTAACTAATCAACATTTGTATATACTACCTAATTTCGCCTCACCTCTGGCTCTGTCTCCGGCAAGTTTCGTTGATTTCCGGCTTCGGTATTTTTCACTTCCGGTTGCACCCTGTTGGCAATATAAATTCTGGTGGCAAAGCACATGTGAATTTTTTCTGGGCCCATCTCTACACTGTAGCATCTTCAGAATAAATTTGTACTTTAGTTTGAAAGTTAAAAACAAGTATATTGCACTGCGTGTGAGCCCTTTTGTTAAAAGTTTTAAATGCTATACGGCAGGATACAACCGGAGGACAGCCTCCGGCTCCGCCTCCGGTACAATATATGCCGGAAGTTCCGGTAATTTCGATAGTGAAATTTCGCAGTAATTTACTAAATTGTCCTGTTTGGCGCAATTTGTTTTAATTTTGGCACAATTTTGAGGAAAGAATTGCTGTAATTTTGTAAAAATAAGCGTAAAAACAAGTGATTTAATATCGTTAACATTAACAAATTTAGCATCATTTTAACTACTTAATTTCTCCTCACCTCCGGCTGCGGTTCTATCAAATTTTGCTGACGTCCTGCAAAGGCCGGATTAAGGTAGAGGGAGTCCGGGGATCATCTGACTACCAGGTCCTTTTATTAACCGTAATTATTTTTTACACCAGAGCTAAAGTGATGCATTTTAATTTTATGAAACAAATTGCACCATTAGAACGAAACAAAATCTACGGCCCTTGGACTGTTCAAGATTTGCACTTAGAGAAGTCACTTACGATTCCACCGCAGTCTAGAAATGTTCTTAAGTCCGAAAATGGAAGGCGCACGCCCCGTTTCCTATCTTTTTCTTACTTTTTCAACTACCTTATTTCGAAAAAATTTCTTTCAACACACTCTAATGGTGGCACCGAATTCACGATTCAACGGAATCCGAATCCGAATCCATACATACCTACTTAAACTTGGAGAATCTGAATCCAAATCTTTCATGTTGCGAATTTCAGTTATATGTGTAATTTGTTTCTCAATATCAACGAAATGCCAGCGACTAAACTTTAAACGTTGTTATATTTCGAGTTCGATCTCAGTTCTGAGATTGGTGACCTGCAATAAAAAATATTCATTGATATTAACAATCTACTTGAATTTTATTGTTTAAAAATGAAAAAAAAACATGTTGACAAACAATGTTGGATTCAGCTTTTGGATTCGGTTTTTTAGAACCGAAACCGGATCCAAATCTGGACCGCAAATTTTTGCCGAATCATAACCTTTATAAGGATTGTCAATGTAAAAGCACTCTAGGCTGGAAAGCGAAGTTCCTGTCCTGAATACAGTTCGTCTGACTAAGTACAACACTTTTCGTCGTACTACCATAAGTTTGAGATCGCAAATGTTGGGTGGTATAGGCTTTTAGCTGCTCAGTCCCAAACTTCTAGAAACCAGAAACAAGTTGAAATAATTTTTTATTGTTGAGCGTAAATGGTAGCAAAAGCAAAAGTGGTATATAAGACCGGCGTTAGAATAAGAATAGTGGCCCGCCCCAAACAGGTCCGAGAGTGCTCCCCAATGAAATGAATCACAGCTTGAATAAAATTTTGTGGTCTGCGAAAAAATTTTGTGGGCTTGTTATCAGCGGCCCTCTTTTGGTGGGAGGCCCGGGGCCCTAACCAAACGGACCTCCTTTAATCCGGCGCTGCCTCCTGCTCCAGCTCCGGCTCAGGTATTTTCCATCTCCGGTTACGCCCTCGTATCCGGTATATCTTGCTGGTATGGGTGTATACATGCCTTTATTTTACCTCTTGTCTAATGAATACGAATTAGACGTCTAGAAACTAATTTGTTGTCCTCAGGCTTATGCTTTTAGTTTTGGTGGTTTGCATTTTGGCTTATGTTTAGGAATATGTATATAGATTACTGTTACGCCAAGGATATATATTATTTTACCAAACTGGTATATCAATGTACAATCGGACGCTTACTTCTGAGCTCCGGCTTCGGTAGATTTGTTGCAGAAAGATCAGACAGTTTCGGATGTGAAAATTTTTGTTTTTATATAAAAGTTGCGCCATTTATGGAGCTCGTTTATCTGTAGTGACCCGGATAAGGGGAGAACTAATAATTTCGCCTCTCCAGAGTGTATTCCCTGTTATTCTGTTACTGACTGTTGTCTATTTTTGTTCCGCCCTCCGCCGCCCGTCGTTAATGATTATATCCGGCATTGCAACTATCCGTTGAATTTTAAACGTTTATTTGTCTTGTACTTCGTCCTGGAGTTGTTTTAAGCAGTACAATTAGGGATAACTGACATTTATGCACTTTAATTAAGTTTTACTGAACCTATCCGCTTCCGGACTCATATTAGGGATAAGGACTCCTACGAATTCGGGCTCAAAATGGGGACCCTCCTTATTATACACTCCCTCTTCGGGTCACTACAGTAATTTTAATAGCTAAACATGCCGAGAATTTGCAAAATGGAAGTTTTGGAACACGTTTTCGACTATGTTTTGCAGATTATTGTAAAAAGTGACAAAATAAACACTGTGTTAAAAGTCATGTTACTCCGCCTTCGACCAAGCCTCCAGAATGAATTCGGGCAAAATTTGTTGACCTCTGTATTCGGCGCTGGTGAAGCCTAAGGGGACGTGATGTTTATTTTATAAGATGTTAATTTTTGGTTTTGCAATATATATTTTTACTAAATCTCGGCAATTCTTTCCACAAAACTGTGCCCAAGTCTTGCAGTACTACACAAAATTTTGATAAAAAATTGTCGGAATTTCCGGCGGTACTTTTACCGGACCCGGAGTTGGAGCACGAGGTCGATTTTCTATAAGAGCCGAAGCCAGAGGCAAACCTCCAGTTGCATCTTGGTGCACAAGTATTATGGGGCGCTTTAGTCACTATTGCTCATTCATAAATCAACTGGTTACCTTTCAATTAACGTCAAATTTAGAGTATGTTTTCAATGAAAACATAATATTTTGAAGTAAGTATGAAAAACAAGACTGCACCCCATTTTAAAATACTCTAACCATCCAAGGTACAGTTTCATTCATAATTTCGGCTGAACTACGCGTAAACACGAATATGCTAGTAATTTTGCGTTCATTGATGAAATCACACCCATTTATGAGTATACATCTGTCACTAGAGATAAAAGTGGTATGAATTTTATGAATGAACAGTATGCTATGCTAGGAACGCTTCCAGAATAGTTTCATTGACATAAATTTTGCCTGGGCATCTCGTAGAATAACACTGACTGGTATACATAAGTAGCAATATTATATTCGTTCATACCGCTCCCATCTTTAAGGTTGATGTAAGACGTCAAACGAAAGTATACTAAAGGTAGAAAAAATTAATGATGAAAATGTTTTTTGTACGAGAAACTTTCCATGAAAATAAAGTTGCTTTTGTATCGACTAGATATTGATATTTATATAAACAGACTAAACCACGGTCAGGTTCATAAGAGGCATCGAGGGTTATATCACTAGAAAATTTGCACAGATGGGAAAAGACACTTTGACGTGTTTACCACTGAATTGATAGTAGTGTTCAAAACGGTTCTCTCGCACGCTACGACAGCCTACACGATACGACAGATATTTACCAATGTTCCTAATGAATTGAAATCCTGGATTCACGTTTGACAATTTGTTGATGACACTCGACACACTGCACCTTCAGGGCAACTGCAAATTATATTTATGAATGAAAAGTTTATACTAAGAAGATGCACTCCTTGAAAGTGTAAGTAGTCATTTATAAATTAGTCGATTTATAGAACTTTAACAACCGCACATAGTGTTTGGCAGCATTTTTTGTTTAAAAATCAGACTTGAATAAGACTTGTATTTTGTTTTGACGATTTTTCACCAGTTTCTCGGAGCAACAGTAACAAACTGCGAAAGTCATTGTTAAACAATTCTAAAAGAAAGACAGCAAGGAATCGTTGACAATCTTTGGAAACATATCGATCCCAAGTTTAGAAAATTAAACACTTTGTGATTCTGCAAGGTATTCCACCTTAGGGTTCACTGAAGTCAATAATACTTGAGAAGGCGAAGTGGCATACACCTGCAGTTATGTTAATGAACGTCACTATATTTTAGGGCTAGCGCATTGTTTTCGCTAGCCGTGTGAAAGAGCTCCTTTAATATTAAAAATTATGTGATCGTAAAAACAAAATAAATATATCAATTAGTACAATCGCAAAACCCTCAGAAATAGAGAAATTTGGACAAAATTCTATGGTTTTTGGTTCCATTGAGAAACAATAAAGTCCAAAATAATAAGAGATTTCTCACGAGCAAATTTTATCGTTTTTGGCACTAAACATTAGAGTTTGCAGAGTGCACACCAGCAGCTACGTGTACGACACATTTGCAGTATGGCAGCAAATTATTTTTTCTGTACCATAACAATAATCGAATAATTATCGTAACCGAACAATAAATTTTTTGCTGTGTTTATTAGGGCATATATTCTTGCAAAATCTACTTGCATACAAATGTTGGTTTTTGAAAGGTAGAGAACTTTACCAGCTCCTCTGTTGTCCATTGCGGCCTATTAACTGCTTATTGGTATTGTCGTTATCATAGATATAACAGAGAGTAGATTCCCGGCCATTTGCTAAATTTTAATCCAATACGTCAAATAATTAAGTAGGTAGCAAGACATATTATTAGCTTAGCTAGTGACTATTATGAAACAATGAACAGCATAAAAATGAAGAGTAAGGCCACGGCAAGCAAACGAATTGATTTAGATGTAGGTATGCTTGCAAAGCATTATATGTAGAGCAGGATTCTTTCAGCATATTAAATAAAATGCGTTAGAGTTTCTGATTTTCTAATGGAGTCAAAACCAAGGTGTGTGAAATTCGTCTATTTATGGTGCTTATATAAAGTTGCTTTATTTTGTCAATCACTTGCAATTTCGTAGCAGTATTGTCGGTTTTCGATTTTTAATGGATGGGTTGGTTGCTGTGTTATTTTGTATGCTCGATACTTCGCTACATTGGTATCGAGGGTTATTACGGACTGCGGTTTGTACTCCAGTTAAGATCGATCTCTCAGCAGGAAACACGGGTGTGAAATGTTTTTACAGAAATTGAATGCGACGAATGAAACAAATAAAGCATCGTAAGCAAGGCCAAAATTATTTGGTAGTTTTTAAAATTGAATTAGTGAGTACTAAAACGATATATTTTAAATAGCTTAGACATTTGTACCCACAATACGGAATAGCTGGATTTTGCTCACAATTCAGGGACTAAAATAGCAGTCCTTAAAGAAATAACACTTTTTACAGTACAAACTGTACGCTCTGCAGTGCTAAGGCTAATTACCTTGCTAGAAAATGTGTCAATTCCGCCTAAGCCTAATAAACCTCCTGCGTGCCGGTATGCGTGGTTTAGCATTGTGCATAGTGGGGTGTAATGTAAAACACATACATACAGACACGTGCACATATAGCGTCAGAGAAAGTCATAATATCGGCCGTGTGGTGTAATGGGTAGCGCGCTTAACTCGTGAGCGAGAAATCCGAGGTTCGATTCCCGGCGTGGCTATATGTTTGGATGAAATTTAGGGAAAAAACAATGTATTCGCAGTGCTTCGGAGAAAGGGACCGTGCAGTTCTGACATTCAGTTCGCGCCGAGATTGGCCCTGTAAATAGCAGGACCATGGTTTTAGAGAAGTTTGTATTCGCGGTCCGGCACGATCGCTTGAAGAAGGGGAATGTTGGTATGCGTGATGTAGCATTGTGCATAGTGTGTGTAATTTGAAACGTATACGTACATACACGTACATATATAGCGTTATAGAAATCATAATACCGGTCGCGTGGTGTAATGGGTAGCGCGCTTGACTGCCGAGCGAGAGGTCCGAGATTCGATTCCCGGTTTGGCCATATGTTTCGGAGAAATTTATTGGGAAACCATGTATATTCGCAATACTTCAGAGAAAGGGGCGTCCCGACCGTGCAGTTCTGACACTGCGTACAGCTTTAACGTAAAATATAACACTAACTCGACTGATCACACAAGTCGGTCGTTGAAATATATAACAAAAACTCACCAATTATCGAAAAGAATACATCCAATCGGGGAATAGATGAACGGGAGAACACAATACGTACTCGAAACGGAAAAGTTCCGGAAATAATCGATCTAACTGGGAAGTGAGAATAATACACAGGTGGACTTATAACCAACTTGGGGCGAAAAACACTCTTAGCAAAACGCAACTAATTTGAAGATTCGCACGGCAAACCTTAATTGGCTTATTTTTAAGTTTTAAAAAAATTTTGTAGAATAATTTTTAGAATGTTGTTTTAGAACGTTTTTACATGCGTGACGCCGATAAAACAACAACAACAACATAAAACAACACAATACACAACACATAAACATACCCTGAAATCCACGTAAAAATCTAGCTAGATAAATGTTTAAATGAAAATAAGTGTGTTTAATAAATGTTTAGGAATAATATCCAGCGCGACTTAAAAGTCGTGCACAGATTAAGGCCAGCGGAGTCATAGTTTAGAAATAGGAGGCCCATGTATAGAACAGGGGCTTCCACTTTTCCAGGGTGGAAAACTTATGACCAGGAGTGCATCGCAGCCACTCCTGTATGACGACCTGATTTTCCACTGGTTGGTAGGAAAAATCACGGGCATAGGTTTTGCTGTGGAAAAGTGGAAAATTCATAAGCCTGCATATTCCGTGGTTCGGTAGGGAAAATCTGTAGTGTAAAGTTTGCTTGGAAAACGGGAAAAGTGGAAAATTTATACGCCTAGATTTTCCCTTGGTTGGTAGGGAAAATTTTGTAACAACGGTACAGTATAGAGGGTCGGCACTCCAAGGAACGCCTTCCAATACTGCCGGTTACCTAAGCACACAACTAATCAACCCTTAGTTAATTCCCCAAAATTCACAAGTAGCTGACACGCTTATCCAAAAATTCTCAACTTGAACACGCAACCCACAGTAAGGTTATAACTACTTTAGAAATAAACACGTTACCCGAAGGCAAATTAGAATACTCGGATGTCGGTCAGGACTATCACACCAGAGCTCACAGTATATTCACTAGGCCGCGATGCGGCTCAACTATTATATTCGCAGAAAATCGGTCTCAGACCTTTAGGTCCGTAAAACTCAGGCTCAACAGCCACAATAAAACACAAGTTACGTCCGCTATACCGTGAAAATCGTAAAAATTAAGCCGGCAGCACTTTGCTGCAAAACTATCGACTGAGTCCCAAACAGCGAGCTCTAAACTAACTCCAGCACTCCAGCAGCACTTGGCTGCAAAACCAGAACTGACACACTTTGAGCTTGAAACCACCACTTTTATACTCATAATTTGAAAGGTTACCTAAATTCAAAGAATTCGAATAAATTGTTAAAAATATTACAGGAATTCAGAAAAGACAACGTTTCAGGATTTCTAAACTTTAATTTTACTTCAAATTGGCAGAAAAACTTGTTTTGTCTTAAAATCTAAGTTTTTATAACCTTTTCTGAACTTAAAATTTTAGAGAAATTCGCAGAAATTTTGATGTTTAGACTCAAATTTAAATTTTCAAAACAAAATTTAAACTAAAAGTCCCAAAGTTTCAACAAAAAGTGATGTGTTGTTTTAAAACTCGAAATTAAAACAAATTAAGTTCCAAGAATTGTTCCTCTAATATTCTTCCGAAGGGGGTAAACTTTAAGTTCAATTTTCACAGAAATAGAAAATGGAGCATCCAAAGTAAACCAATAGTTTTAAATTTCCGTTATTCGAATTCTTTTCTCTTTACCCTGTCATCTGCAACTTCATCTCGCACGACCGTATTAAACTATACATTGGGCTCAAAGCAGTTCATTAAAATCAATGCAAACTAAAAGGACTACCGTCATTGCATATGTATTCTATGCTATACATATTCTACATGTGCAAACACGTGCTCACTGTATCAACCTACGCCGAGATATAAAACAATGTATTAGCCGCATTGTGGCAAATATTTTCGTGCATTGCACACAAAAAAACAAAACAGACCAGAACCAACACCCAACAACAACAACAACAACAACAACAGTGATACATGTTTCAAAAATAAACCACAAAAATAAGTAAAAGGGGGTAGATACACTATGCATGATTATCCCCTTCATAACACTCTCACCACCTAATTTACAACGAGCTCCTGCGAGTCAATTAATAGATCTTTATAAAATTGTCTAGTCGTCCACCTAAAATGCTATTAACCAACCCGCTTTCTGTTACAAACCAAATTATAAACTTGTAAGCAAAATTTTCCAAACAAAACTGATCCATGCTTACAAGGAACTTCAGATGCAAAGTTATCCAAATAATCACCGGGCCTTAAGTTTTGGAGAATAAAAAAATTTTGCGGATACCTGTTGAGGTGGAACGTCAACTTCTTTACATATTTCAGTTCAATGTGTTAAATATTTCTAATTACAATAAAACAAATCTTAGTCAAAAATTCAAAATTGTAGTAATTGTCTTGTTGGAAACTACATTAACTCATAAAAGTCACAAAATACATGGTTTACAAAATCCAAAGAAACTAAGGCCAAATAGGCAATTAACAAACTAAGATCTCCGTAATCAGGAAGTGTTTTGAGGCATACCAAAGGTCATCAACACTATCTAGTAATTATCGGCTCAGAAATACCAAGGTTCGTATTCAGTATTTTAAGGTGTATAATAAAACTCATAAACACTTGTTTGATGCAAGGTCCCGTTGACGACTAAGGTACAAGATCCAAAGTAACTAAGATTGTATTTTCAGTTCTACTCTAATTTTTGTTAAAAACTAGGGTTCCCGTTTCAGAGATTTGCAACAGTTCAGAGCTATGATTACTACGTTATGCAACTTTTTAGAATCATCCAAGATTGTTGCTTGCAAAATGTATGGTTGGGAATATCAAAGTAATTTTTGATCGACTCAGTTAAATTCTGTTTCATTAAGTTATGAAATACAATTTGCTGACTCATGTAGTAATTATTTGTGGGTACTAAACCACTAAAACTCATCGGTGCCCGTGGCTGAATGCTATGCTTTCCAACACAAAACCTAGGAATCACATGATTCAACTTATATGCTAGGCTTGGCTCAACTGACATAATTATTGCAAGAACTAGTGTAATCGAAGCGTAAAACATAGTCAGCTGTAATTCCATAAATTTCGAGTTATCGAGTTGGGGTGTGTAATGGTTAGCACTCCGACAAAATTTGCGAAACTTGCTCGTTTATTCAGTTAAAAGAACTAAATCTCGGTGGGACCTCCAAATGTAACAACGGTACAGTATAGAGGGTCGGCACTCCAAGGAACGCCTTCCAATACTGCCGGTTACCTAAGCACACAACTAATCAACCCTTAGTTAATTCCCCAAAATTCACAAGTAGCTGACACGCTTATCCAAAAATTCTCAACTTGAACACGCAACCCACAGTAAGGTTATAACTACTTTAGAAATAAACACGTTACCCGAAGGCAAATTAGAATACTCGGATGTCGGTCAGGACTATCACACCAGAGCTCACAGTATATTCACTAGGCCGCGATGCGGCTCAACTATTATATTCGCAGAAAATCGGTCTCAGACCTTTAGGTCCGTAAAACTCAGGCTCAACAGCCACAATAAAACACAAGTTACGTCCGCTATACCGTGAAAATCGTAAAAATTAAGCCGGCAGCACTTTGCTGCAAAACTATCGACTGAGTCCCAAACAGCGAGCTCTAAACTAACTCCAGCACTCCAGCAGCACTTGGCTGCAAAACCAGAACTGACACACTTTGAGCTTGAAACCACCACTTTTATACTCATAATTTGAAAGGTTACCTAAATTCAAAGAATTCGAATAAATTGTTAAAAATATTACAGGAATTCAGAAAAGACAACGTTTCAGGATTTCTAAACTTTAATTTTACTTCAAATTGGCAGAAAAACTTGTTTTGTCTTAAAATCTAAGTTTTTATAACCTTTTCTGAACTTAAAATTTTAGAGAAATTCGCAGAAATTTTGATGTTTAGACTCAAATTTAAATTTTCAAAACAAAATTTAAACTAAAAGTCCCAAAGTTTCAACAAAAAGTGATGTGTTGTTTTAAAACTCGAAATTAAAACAAATTAAGTTCCAAGAATTGTTCCTCTAATATTCTTCCGAAGGGGGTAAACTTTAAGTTCAATTTTCACAGAAATAGAAAATGGAGCATCCAAAGTAAACCAATAGTTTTAAATTTCCGTTATTCGAATTCTTTTCTCTTTACCCTGTCATCTGCAACTTCATCTCGCACGACCGTATTAAACTATACATTGGGCTCAAAGCAGTTCATTAAAATCAATGCAAACTAAAAGGACTACCGTCATTGCATATGTATTCTATGCTATACATATTCTACATGTGCAAACACGTGCTCACTGTATCAACCTACGCCGAGATATAAAACAATGTATTAGCCGCATTGTGGCAAATATTTTCGTGCATTGCACACAAAAAAACAAAACAGACCAGAACCAACACCCAACAACAACAACAACAACAACAGTGATACATGTTTCAAAAATAAACCACAAAAATAAGTAAAAGGGGGTAGATACACTATGCATGATTATCCCCTTCATAACAATTTGAAGCATAGGTTTTGGTTGGAAAACGGGAAAAGTGGAAAATTTAAAGGTCTAGATTTACCTTGGGGGGAAAATAGAAAGAAAATACGGGAAAGAAGAGGGAAAAAAAAAAGGAAAAATTGGGTTGGTAGGGAAAATCTGAAGCTTAGGTTTTGGTTGGAAAATGGGAAAAGTGGAAAATTTAAACACCTAGATTTTCTCTTGGTTGGTGGGGAAAATTTGAAGCATAGGTTTTGGTTGGAAAACGGGAAAAGTGGAAAATTTAAAGGCCTAGATTTACATTGGGTTAGTAGGGAAAATCTGAAGCTTAGGTTTTGGTTGGAAAACGGGAAAAGTGGAAAATTTAAACGCCTAGATTTTCCCTTGGTTGGTAGGAAAATTCTGAAGCATATGTTTTGTTTGGAAAATGGGAAAGGTGGAAATTTTAAAACGTATGCACTCAAAATAATATTTCTGATATTTAAGAAAAAATTTCTTACATTTAACAAATATAATCAGCAAGGTGCACTTGCAAAGTATTTCTGTTATAACAGAAAAGTTTTCAAAAAACTTTTGAAATAGGTTTTGCCTGTGTAGGGAAATCTGAAGCGCAGGTTTCGTTTGGAAAATGGAAAAGGTAGAAAATTCCAACCCCCGGACTTTTTCTGGTTTATTAGGGAATTCGGTCATTGTAAACATCAGGGGCGGAACGTTTTTCTGTGGGACTAGAAAAGAGTAAGCTTAAGCTTTACACAAATTTTTTTGCTCGGCAAATAGGCTTAAGCTTAGGAATATGATCATTTTTACGCTTTGGCTTAGGCTTACGTTTAGGCTTAGGGTTCGGCTTAGGAGTATGCTTATAATACTGTTCCGCCCCGTTCTTTGCATTTTCCTCCTGGGTTAGGCAGAGTAAATCCGAAGCGTAAAATTTGTTTGGAAAACGGGAAAAGTGGAAAATTTCAACGCCTAAATTTTCATGGTGTTTTAACCGCCCGGAGTTGTCCTGGTTTGGTTTTCATAGGGAAATTCGTAGGATTTGTTGCAAAACGAGAGAACTAAAAAACTCAAACGCCTAGGTTTCCCTTTATTTTGGTGTTGAAGATCTGAAGTTACGCATTTTTCAATAGGGCACAACAGCTGTAGCATGGCTCTAGCAAATTTTATGCCAGTTTCACCAATTTAAGCCGTGAATATTTTCTATTGCAAAATTGTACCCTTTAGTTAATTTATTTGTTACTTACGCTTGGGAAATTTTGCATGCGAACGCATATCACACTGGGCCATGAATACGCATTTGCTTTATTCTATTGTATATGAAAAACCAAATTAATTCTTTACTCCGAATGCAAGCAAATTAAAGACTAGCGAAAATTTAACAAATATATTTCAGTAAACCAGACCCGGCAGTGAATAATACCACTAGGTTCGAAGAAACTGAATTTTTAAAATCTCTATCACGCTAAAGCACTAGTATCGCTCATTACCATGTAAAGACAAGTGTACTTAAATTTTAGCATTTTTTATGCCTTTCACAAACGAAAAAGCCTGGTATTTGTACAGAATTTATTCCAACCGTTCTATAGCTACTTGTTCTAAATTGAAATAAATTCCGTTTACTAATCGTATACTGAAAGTTAGTTTAACATACCGCACATGATTTACGTATCATTACGAACAACTATAAAATTAAAATGCATACATCAGGCATTAATCTTTCTAAAACAAAATCGACCATTGCAGGGTACCACCGGAGGTGTATCTCGAGATCCGGTAGAAAAATGACATCCGCCTCCGGTAGAAATTTTGCCGGATGTTCCGTCAATTTCGGTAGTGAAATTTTGCAAAGTGTAACAAAATTGCTGTTTGGCGCGTTTACTTTTAACGTTTGGCACAATTTTGAGGAAAAATTGTCGAGACTTCGTAAAAATATGCGTAAAGTCAAACGATTTAACAACACAGCAGATATTTGCTAAAATTAACGAGTTAAATATCATTTCAGCGACATGATTTCACCTCACCTGCGGCATCATCTCCGGTTCCGGCTACTTTTGTTGACTTCCGGCTCCGGATCTGGCGTTTTTCACCTCCGGTTGCCTCCTACAAACTAACAGACAATATATAGAAACCGCGGAGCGGAACAGTGCAATGAACAAAATCTACTTTACACAGTTGAACCTAAATGATCAGAGCATTTACACGAAATAATACATGAAAACTAATATCAGATTATGATAGTCCCAGCACAAGATTGCTCAAAACAAGATACCACCGAGTGGCACAGTGCGATGAATAAAATCTACTTCACACAGCTAACCCTATGAGCACAGAGTTTACCTGTAATAATACATGAAAATGAATTAGTAGTATATCATTCACAGCAAAGTTTGATGTCAAAACCACTTTAAAAGTTATGACAAATACCTATGATATATGGTGCCAACTATATACCTTGTCCCGCCATTATGCACCACTCAGGTTATAGGTCTCACGCCACCGTCAAAAAATTCCCATATTATTGCAACGTAGCAATAAAATCACAACTATTTCTAGCAATAATTATTTGCACACTAGCTAGTATCTTGTATTTTGCATGGTATTCTTAGAAAATGTGCAAAAAATGGCAAACCTTTTGGCAGTGTTTTTCGCGCGCAAAAATTAGAATTTACCGAAAGAATTTGAATTTTCTGCTTACCCTTGAATGATCGAGATAAAATTTGAACTTTCCCCGCCACAGGTCGAATTTCCGGCAAAAATTTGAATTCCCTAAATTTTTCGCCAAACTTAAATTTCCTGCTAAAATTTAATCTTTTAAGCAAAAATTTAAATTCCCGCAATAAGTTAAATTTTTCCGCCAAAATTTTAAGTTGCCGCCAAACGCATTTTAAAAATTGCCCGGTCGCTTTGATATTATTTTAAATTGGCTATTTATCAAAATGGATGGATATTTTTTGACATTGGCATGCTCAGTATATCCTGGATGGTGCATTAAGATTGACAGTTTTACTAATTTACATCATCCACATTATTGTACATTGCATTGCAAATTACGTAAGCTGTGAACATCTGTGCAACAAATCCGAAAAGAATTAGCTAGTATATACACACCTCTAAAGCTACTGAATTAAAAAACTCAGAAGAGAGTAAAAAACACAAAGCCGACATTATTAACATTCAGTAACAAGAAACGAGACGAAACACAACAACTATTATTCTTACACATTACAAATATTAAACAGTATTTTAAAATACTCAATTTCACTGTCGACCGTACTCACAACGCCATGCTAGCAGAGCTGTCTGCCCTTTCTGAATTTGCGATTGTTTCGGGCATATATTTCATTACTTTTTGGTAATGATTTTCATAATTTCCAGCCCATTTAATGTTGGCCAGTTCCTCCAAATTCTCTTGGGTATCGACATCATGGTTATAAGCTTGCTCGTATTCCAAATACGAACAATTCACTGAATCCAATGTGTTTATGTTGACGTTTCTAGGGGCATATTTGTAAAAGACCCAGCCGCCATTAACTCTTACCATTTCACCGCACGCTAACTCAGGTTCTATTTCACCACATAACTTGCTCATTGCCGCTTTAATTTGGGCAGCGTCATGCTTTCGTTTTTGCCTGCCGATCATTCGGCTGCTTACAATTTTACCCGGGAAAACCAGAATACATTTCTGCAGCTGTTCTTCGCTTTCCTGAGTGAAAGCGACGCCGTAAGTTCGTTTTCTAGGACGCACCACTTCTTGGTCCCATTCTTTAAACTTTTCTTCAAAAATGGCCATTTGTTTCCTTACTTCATTCATTACTTTGAATCCCTTTTTAACAGTTTCCACATCAATTTCTTTCTGTATTTCTTCAAGCGATGTTATATTTTTCCCGTAAAAATTTTGTATCAAGTGCAGGCAGCCAGCTATCTTGATAGCATTATCGAAGTCTTTGGAAAAGCTTTCCTTAAACAGGTTAAAACTACTAGCGGTTGATAACATTCAAATATTTCACAGTAAAATGGCAGATTCATCCAATTTTCAAAGATTTTGGATGAATTTTGTAACTTTATTTCATTTTGAACAATTGCAGCACATGTGTAACAAAAAATGCGAGACATATATGTGAATTATAATTAATTTTGGACGCAAAAATAAATTAATTTGTGCTATGTTTCTATAACGGAAACGGACACCGAAATTTACCGGAAACGGAATCGGATATCCGGTTACACCCTGTCCCAGGGATTAATCCGACGTTTGCAACGTACTCTTAAATGTGTCAAACAAGCCTCCAAATTTGGTAACTTGAGTCTAATGAGAATACCGGTATAGATTATAGCCTTGTATTTTTGCTGGTTACATAACTTTGTGTACCTTAACCTTAACAAAGAAAGGTTCGTTTATAACGAGGTTTCACAATGTACTCTTAAGTACAACTAGAATTTATAATGGTTGTCAAAAAATTCGCTTTCTGCTTTCCAATGCGGACAACGTTTAGATATCGTTAGTTGATGATAGGTCTTGTAACTTTGAGCTGTGGCGTACCCAAAATACTGTTACGTAATGTTATGCGCCTGTTGGTGATAACATTTATGACACCTTGTAAAATTTTTCAATTTCTAAAATTGTATTTCCAAATTGGATAACTGTACATATTTAAATAACGGAAGATCTAAAAGTTATCAAATAATACAATAAAACATGTGACCAATGTTACTCTGTCAGGCCGAACAACCAGGACAGGTTAGAGCTTGTGTTTTCGCTGGGTCTAAAGGGGCAGCCAGGATTACTTTGAGCCTATGTTCTTGTTTTGTGATTCAGTCGTCGTCTGCTTCTTTTAGATATATTTTTGCAAAATATAAATTACAGTGATCTATCATTTCTGTTTGTAACGAGAACAAAGTGTAGCGAAGATAAGCAGTAAGCAGTGCGCAAGTGGAGGTTAAGAAACCGGATCCGGCACCGCAGTTCGTAAAATGTTAGTCAATCAAAACATGTGAAATTGGTTTTATTATTTCATCGCAAATTTGCTTTGAAGCATCTACCCAAATTGTCTGAACGTTCGCCTAAAATATTCCCGGAGCAGGAGCTGTAGGTCAATTTTCTGCAGAAGCCTTAGGCATGCCTCCGATTGTACAACTGCAACCAGGATTTGAAGAACGAAAGTAACTGCTTGTAATTTTTTCAGGGTGAGTAAATTTGTCGTTTTTCTGTTGACGTGTAATCTATTCAACCAACATTTACAAGATAAAAATAGAAATTTTTAGGTTACCAAGAAAAACTAAATTTTATGTGCCGATAGCAACAAAAAATTGATACTTTATTAATACAATCTTTACAAACGAATGACGAAAGATTTTGGTGTTTCGAGAATGTTTTTATTTGGCAATTAGTTAATAAATTAATGCACTAGAAATGCTCATCATAAACATCTAAGCAAAATATTGGAATAGGTTCGTAGCATACATTTTGCCGATACAGCAGTGATAAGTATATTTTTGATGAGACTGCCGGGACAGCTCTGTTTCGGGATACATATATGCTTCGACGCTATCCCACTATATATACCGACCCAGCAAAAACATAGATTTGAGGCTGTTTTAACCAACTTAGCGAAAACAAAAGCTTGAAGCTGTCCCAGCTGTTTCGACCCAACCAGCAAAAACATAGCTCGAAATCTGTCGTGGCGGTCCCGACCGACCCAGCAAAAGCATAGAGTCCAAGGCCCATGTACTGAAGAGGTCCTTCTGTAAATCCGCGGATATTACATGGGAAACTGGGATTTTGGTAAATTCGGATATTACCCGGGAATTGGGGTTTTGGCGCTCATGTTTCTGGGAACTTGGGATTTTGAGAAATTACGATGTTACCCAGGAAATTGGGATTTGGGAAATTCGGATATTACGCAGAAAATTGGAATTTTGGGCGTTGCCTTTGTCGCTCGGGATTTTAGAAATTTGGGACTTTGGGAAATTTTGATATTACGCAGAAAAATGGGACTTTGGGCGCAGAATTTTTCGCTCGGGATTTTGGAAAATTTGGATATTACCCGGGAAATTGCGATTTTAGGCGCAGCTTTTTTTGCTCGGGATTTCGGGAAATTAGGATATTACACGGGAAATAGGGATTTTGAGAAATTCAGATGTTATCCGTGCAAATGAAACTCGGAAAATAAAATTTTGGCAACCCCTCATTTTACGGGTCCGGGTGAAATTGTCCGTTTGTACTAATTTGAGACAAATTAACCGTAATTTTATTATACGTTGCTCATATATTTACATGGTATATTGAGTTGTTCCGTTGAAAAATTAGGCTACCCTCCGGAATCCAAATCCTGGTAGCGCCCCTGGTCGGAGTGTACTTTTTGTGATATTATCATTTTTAAGGCTTAGCTGTTTGAAAATGTATTTGATGCACAATAACAGTGTTTAATACAATTTCAACATATACGTCCCGGCGAACCCAGCAAAAACATTTCACTCCGGGTATATTGCTGTCCCGTGGGTGAATGGGACGCCCCCCAGAGTAACATGTTCAAACATGTGTTGAAAATTTTAACGTTCGGATATTGGACTGATACATCTTAAAGTGTAATTGAAAGAAAGAGATTACTGCGTGAAGCCTGTTTACGCTACTTCGCAGTCTACAGAAGAAACTAGACGCCTCTGTAAGTGACAAGTTCCAAAATATGTATATATTTCGCTCCACGATGATCTCGGCAGTCCATAGAATTGGTTAATTTATGATTTTGTACATCTTAATAATTAAAGCTTTGAAATGCCAAAAATGCTTAAATGCATTTCAAATAAAATCCAAACTGATCAGTGCTCTGAGAATTGGCAGGTTGCTCTTAGACTTAGCAAACAAATGTCAAAACTAATACACTTTACTATTTAACAGAAATTACTAAAGCGTTAATCCGATTGCGATTTCGGTTCCGACAAAAAATTGATTCCGATTCCGATTCCGCTTCCGACAAAACGTACTTCCGATTGGAACTCTGATAGATGGTCACCTGATGTCTGGCTATATCAAGATTAGTCTAAAGCGGGTCCTGAAAATTTGGACCAATATTACATTTAGCAACGTAACAACAAAAACATATTCCTAACTTTAAGTATGTCTCGTTTACTTTAAACTCGTCTAGGCAGTGGGGAGAAATGCACGGGCGATAGAGGATGACTTTTGGTGTTTGAAAAGCCCGTGCATTTCTCCACACTGCGCACACGAGTTAAAGTAAACGACGCATCACGTGCTAAACGTACATCAGGTAGCGTTGGCGCTCGACTATTAGCAAATCCATTCTCGTATTTTTCGGCAACAAACGCTTGAATTGCTTCATTTTGCAATGCAGCATTTGCAGACTGAGCATGTCTCATTTCAGACAGATAGTCTTTCGCATCATCGCTCACTGAATATTCAACCGCAGCACCAGTTGCAGAATGATGGCGGTCGTAAATCTTAAATTCGGTTTATGGAACATAATTCAACAGCAAACACCAGTTGAAAATTTCCTCTGTAACCTTACTCTGATTATTTAAAATCTATCATCTATTTCACTTAAAGCAAATTAAATTCATTTAAAATGTATATATATATATTTAGCACAACATACTGCAGTGACCGGAATAAGAGGGAAGACTGATATCATTCGGCATCTCCGGAGGGTACCCCCTGTTATTTGGTTACCGACTGTTATTTATTTTTAACCCACCCTTCGATACTGTTATATATCCAGTATTGCAACTGTAGGTTTTGTTTCGACTGACTTGCGGAAAGATACATAATTGATTGATAAAACTGGATTACGAGTGACATACAAGAAATCTGCATAAGGCTATTTTGAATACTGATGTTGGTAAATTTAATAAGCCATGTTTTGGACGGTAACGAGAGTTTTGTGGGGTAAAAGCTGTTTACTATTTTATTCCGTGTTCTACTCTGAGTTCTTTTTTGTTATATTTCATTCTTGCCATCTAACCCGCAATAAACCTACGTGACGTTAAAGTATAAACCTATACGTGATACACAAAGTATGCTTTAAAGTTTCGAACTCAACTATATTTCGTCCTGGAGTCATTTATGCGCTAAAATTATGGATAATTAACTTTTATGGATTATAATTAAGGTTTGGAGACTCTATCCACTTACCGACTTTTATTAGGGATACGGACTCCTATTGATTGAGACTTAAAATGGGGACCCCCTCCCCTCTTAGTACCCCCTCTTATTCGGGTCACTACAGGAGACGCACAGGTTTATGCAAACCGCTTGTCCCTGTGAATGTAATTATCACATGCAAAATATTTTTGTAGCGTAAAAAAGCTGTAGCTCTTAACATGGTTCTTGATTGTTTCTCCAACACGCTACAGATAATTCGATGAATGGAAAATATTTTACCGACGTTTACACAGTAGTGTTGCTTGCTGCATTCTGCATCGTATTCAGGCGTACTTGGTGAGGAAATTTTTTGTGGGGGGAGTAAGCAAGTACCGTTTGCATGTTCTGAATCTTGATGTGGGTTTCAACGGGAAAAATTTGTCGGAACCAAATTTTCCCTTAGGATCACAAATTCTATATTATATTCCCGATCTTCAGATTTCAACTATAACCTACAGTTTACGCAATTAGACCACTATTTCAACCCAATATCCTTCTGCGTCAATCGGTTACTAATAAGTAAATTATTTTCGTTTCGTTTTCATTGCCTCTAATTAAGCGCAATACATTAAATTAGTTATAGTCGCACTTGTGATGCCGCATTTTTTCTAGTTCTATATGCCCGCCCCGTCAGAATCTTCAGGTTTTGAAACTGCGCATAACTGAATGTGTCGGAATGCCGGCAACAGACTCACACTACGATTGGAACTGAATTTGTACAAAAATTGTGCCGAAATTCAATGAAAATCCCAATACGTTGGAACCAATTCACAATTTTCTGCTGGCGGTGTTTGGCCTTAATCGCAATCAATGTTGCATTCTATAAAGAACAAATAATTTGCAATAAAACTTCGCTTTCAACTGTGGTTACCTGTGCGTACATATTTTTTGCATTTTCCACAAATGTCATCATTTCGTCATAATTTGGCTGATCGTCAATCATTGTATCAACTGCTGTGTTTTCATCGTATTGTATCTAATGAGACACGCATACAGGGATGAACCGATGAAGCAAACCATCCGAAATGTCATAAAGATGACGCAGAAAATTCATGTATACTGCAGGCTGAGTCAGGCCAAGTATTGAAAAGGCGCTGTCAGTAATGTTCAAGTATTGCTGAGTCGAAAATATTTTCCTGAAATGTTTTGTAGTATAAACAAAGTCACACAACGTCTTTTTATCAATTGCACAAGCAAAGATACCGATTTAAAAATTTCAGTTAGAACGTTAATGGTAGTTAAACAGTATCAACAATAAGTTATTTTAAACCGATTTACTGACATGTATTTGATAAATATTATTTACCTAAACGGTGATCCACTCCATAAGTTACTCAATATTCCCCGCATTCCTTCAGTCTGTTCTGTTTTTCCAGATATCATTTTATCTAGATGACCGAGTAATTCATCACCTGCCAACACTCCTTCCTTGCTTGTCTGCAGAAATTTAAGGAGACCAGATTTGGTTGCATCTGATGTGAATAATGCTTTGTTTGATTTACAAAGCATCTGAAACAGTTAAACTATTTGCTTCAATGATACGTTGCATTGGCGTATCCTGAAATTTGCGACAGCGGTGGATGATATACAATAATAAGCACACGCGCGAAGCGAACGAGAACGCTAACGCATTTAGTATTTAAGAATTTAAACTTCGATTTGGGCCGAACAACTGTAGGATATGCTTATGTTAACTTTAATAACGCTCTCAACGGAATATGCAAATTAATAGCAAATTTTTGTTACGCATAGGAAAAATTGCTGTGGAAATAGCAAAAACTGTAGCAAATAGTATTCCAAGTAACGGAAACGTAAACGGAAACTTAAACGGAAAACGGATATTTTACGTACAAAAGTTTAGAAAATGTTTTATTTTTTAGCAATATAATTTTAGGTATACAAATATTCATAAAGCTAAGAAAAGTTTACGAAAACTAGGGAATGCAGCCAAAAGTTTTTAAAAGTATAAATATTTTGTGTTAGTTTGCTTGCTTTGTTGTTTACTTATACAAACAACTTCTAATTTATACGCAAAATAACAGCAGCTTACATTATCAATAGGAAGAATTGCTTGTTGGAACAAGTCTTGAAACGGTCTTGTTTTTCCATACCCAGGTGGTGCAATAACGATCGTGTACAATTCAATTTCAATTTATGGTTATACCCCAAATTAATACACGTTGTTCCTGCGACACTACTTGTAGACGCTATTAATATCATACTGAATATATCAATTTTTGTATTGCAGGCGTTACTGTAATTACGAAGGTGTCTATAGATTAGGTAATCCTCAGAATCAAATAAGTTACACCAATTTATTTGGTTCATTGCGGCAGCAATAAAGGTGGTATCGCAGTCATGTTTTGGTATTTTGGTATTTGTACGATATGTTGACATTGTTTTGTATGGCTCGCTTGTAAGGTACTTTGAGACGTTGTTCGTCACTGCTGTTGTAGTACAATAATTAATTACTGACACAATGTGTAGTGATTCCTAAAACATAATAGTTTACTTAGTAAAACACTTGGTTAAAGTGATCAAGACTGAAGTATAACAATATTTTAATTGAAAGGCTTTTCTGAAATATTTCAACAGTCAAAGCCTCATCTTGAAATCTCAATTAATAGAAGATAAATAGCATAAAAATTCTTGAGGGTCCACAAAAATCACTCGTTTTCATATCGCACCTAAGTCTTCAAAGAAATATCTTAATTGCGAACAAAACGAAGAGCAGTGATATGTTGAGCGTTACGAGCGAACTATGCCCAGCCATTTTATGGAGCGCTTTCAGGCAAGCGCTGTTAAGGACTTCCAGATTATATTTTAGGGAAAATGCCTGTTTGTGGGACATCTACGAATTTCTAAAGTAGAATTACAGAGGCAGGGGCGGATTTCGAAATTTCGAGTAGGGCGCAAAACCTATTACAGTGCGACAAACCAGGCGAGCAAAGCGAGCCAGTAAACTCTTAAAGAAAACATCAAACCTTTGTCTAAACGAAAGTTGTCGGCATTTTCATTTAATCAATTCTAATTTTGTCATGATACGAGTAGTTTTTAACGTTTTTTACAAAAATTATTGTTGCAAAAATTGTTCTGCGGGTTGAACATTTTTGGACACCTCAGACGAATGGTGACAGGGCTGGAACGGAACAGGCCCGTACCAAGCACCACGTGCCTAAGCGGACCGGGCTTGCGCCCAAACTTTGGTCCCGCGAACCGAAATAAATCAGAGCAGTGCGGGACATTTTTGTCCCTTGAGCGCATTAAACAGACCGCTGGTTTTATATTGTAAAGATATAGATACGATTTTTAACATTAATTCTTTTCAATATTACGGACGAATCTGAGCGGCATTTTAGTGTAAATGGCGACGTAGTAACCGGAACTCGGAGCCTTTTGCATCCATCTGTGGTTGGAGGTCTTGCGGCCTTAAAGGCAGCTGCACTGAACAATATTTGGTGAAATATAAAAAATAGTGTTACGTTAATATAGCTTTTTTATGTTTTGTTTCTGCTCTAAACATATATAAAGTTCCCGGGCCCGGCCCAAATGGGCCGGCCCTAAGGGCCGGTTGCTACACTGAATGGCGAAAATCCATATACATTCTTATCACCACTCTTAACCAAACGAAACAGTTCCTTACTTTTAAACA